>QGSO01000284.1:855821-1332362 GCA_011037825.1 Carya cathayensis | reverse complement strand
GTGAGATGCTTTGTGATAAGTATTTTTTAGATTTTGAGAAAGAAGAGAGAAAAAGTTGAATAAAAAATATTATAAAATTAAAATATTGTAAAAATATAGTTTTATAATATTATTTTTGTTTGAGGGTTTGGAAAGGTTAGAATTATTTTTTTATTTTTTATTTAAAAGTCGAAAAAAGTTGTAATGATTAGTTTGACAATTTTGTATTTGAATTATGTTTGAAAATATGATGTGATAAGATGAAATGAGATTAGATGAATTTTATTTTATTTTATTTTTTATCTCATCTAGGCCCCAAACCTGCCCTAAGCACAAATACAACAACTCGAAAAATTAGTTGGTAGAAATTTGATCTTCTAGTACTTACCAACCATTGGCAAAATTTAGAAATATTTGACAATCCCTTCAAGTTTGAATGTTGACTACATATGCTCATAATGATCATGGAGTTCTATGTTCAATTCTTCCATTTCAAAGATCAGTAAAATCTTGTGGATTATATATATATATATTATAGTTATTCTGAGTTTTGATATTTATATATGCTTCATTAATTGTTTAGTAATAGCTAGCTCCATTACCATCATATTCATTAAAATCTTTAATGCACGTGCAAGGTTTTTGTCAATTTTCATTTCTGCTGATCAATATTTACTAACTTTCCTCCTCATTTATGTGGGAAGAATGGTTTCTAATTATTCTAAACAATGTGTTTTGTAAGCCTTTAGGTTTTCTTTACTTCTTTCCCTTTGAGTAATGCCAGGTACAAGTCCCAAATATACAAGTCTTGTATAAGTCATTTATAAAAAAATGAATCTCACTAATAAAAAGTAGGTTTTTTTTTTTACACTTTTTTAGAAAGCCTTGCGTGAGATTTGTCTATTTAGAATTTATACAAACAATTTTTCTCTTCCTTTCCCTCTCTCCCGATTACACCCTCTATATTTTCTAAACCTTTTCCTAAAGCCTTGAAGTTCTCTTCCCATCAGTCCATTGTCCCTCCAATAGAATATATGATAAGCTTTTGCTTCTCCTTGTATATGACAATAGGTTCTGTATACGAACATACCTTATGCCTTTTCTTTTACAGTTTTGTAAATTTGGGTGCAAGATTGTAATTTGTTTTAGAGTTAAATCTAGGGTCAATGTAAAGTTTTAAATTATGAAAAGTAAATTTGAGAAATTAGGATTGTAAATTTGTGAGTTTGGGTTTGTAATATAATTTTGATGGCTTAGGTATAAATTCAGATTCAACATCATTGCTATGAATGTTACCCTCATTGATTCTGTCACTGATTCTATCCAATCTCAATGTCCCACAAATGGCAAGTTAGCCCAATCTCAGTATGACCAAGATGGAAAGAATGTCAGCACATATCAAGCCTCTAGAAGGATAGTTGACTGCAATTGATCCTTATAATATATTATTGTAATAAGTGTAAATCTGTAATTTATATTCTAACATTTCATGTATTGTAATATCCCGTCCTTATGGTGGGTCCTTTCATGTCGATATTATTATTATTATTTTTTAAATCGACGGGAATTACTATTTCTTTTCTCACTCTTTTCCATTCATACCAGGACACAAAAGACTTCCATGCTATACATAAAATTCATTTTTTTCTTTATTAAAAGAATTAGCGGAAAACATTACTTTCATAATTTAAGTTTTCATATTAAAAACATCTTGCCTAGGCCTTCGTGCTCTTCCCACTTTGACTATGCCCGTCCTGTCCTGTCATGCTCATCTTATGCCTGGGAGGGCACACATAAAACTAAAATGAGTCGATGACTCGTAAGCATTACTTCATACAGTCAAAATATCACAACATAGGTTTTCAATCATGCATTTATCATTCCGTACATACATAGCATACATACTTCGTTCTTTTCTTTTAAAAACGTTGCAAGGTGGGGGTTTTCTCTTTTAAAACGTGCTTGCTTCTTTAAAACAATTCCCCACACTTTGCTGCTTTCATTTCTTAAAGAACATTTTCATGCATTCGTTATTTTTACATACATACGTCCATGCATATATGCGTTCATCTTTTCTTACGTACGTACATTCATTCATACATGCATTCATTTCTTAACATACATACCTTCTTTTCTTTTCACTTTCATGTGGCCCATAGCACACTGTTACGCCCCGTGCGCTGGGGTTAGCGGTCTTTTGGACCTGATTCCGCCCGTGGCCGCGGGTTTGGGAATCCATTCAGTCAGGGTGCAGCACTGGGTGCACTACCAGTACTACTTACCCGGCATTGCAATCTGCCCCTTTTCATTTGGTACCATTTCAGTCCATGTGGCCGTTACATATTTTCATACATCATCCATTCAGTCCAATCCATTCTTTCATTTCAGTTCTTATAATTCTTACGTTTCTTCAGTTCTTACTTTTCTTCTATTTATTACAATTCATAAGGTTTTAATTAAGAAAATGGTTTTCTCTCTTTTGTTTTGTAAAAGACATTTTAAAAGAAGTCTCTTCATGATAAAAAAAAATATTTTCTTTCTTTTATTTGAAAAAGAGACTATTTTAAAAGAGTCTGAAAAGAATCATTTTTGGAAAAGAGAGTTACTTTAGGAAAATCTTGTTTTCTTTTCTTTCTTTTATTACAGTTTAAATCCTTGCATTCTTAAAAATTCTTACGTCTTTTAAAGCTTCATTTCGTTTTCTTTTCATGAATATACATACAATACGTACTACATATAGCATCCATTCACATGCATACACGTACATACTTTGGGTACAAAAAGAGGGGCTGCCAAGGAAAGGCCAGTACATACATATACTTGAAAATTTAAGTTTCTTTCTCGATTTCCTTTTTATAGAAAGGCTCTCGGCTTTTTCTTCTTTTCTATACTTAAAAACTCTAAAAGAGTATGAATGTAATACTTACTTGGACTTCATGCCATACTCATTCCATGCAGTCCATTCATGTGCTTGTCAGATGGCAACCTACATGCATACACATAACCTTACATCATCATCTATTTAAATGCATAACTATTCTAAACATAGAACTACGCCTCACTTAGAACATTCTCCATCCATTCCTGGGCTCTCATGTACCATGTAACCATGATCAAGACAGATTATCCATTACATATGGTAACCCTGTCCGGTACACGTGTCTTGCCAGAGACACCTGTATTTCATCCCCTTTTATCACCTAAGAGCAACTTATAACTCACATTAACGTTGCTTGTATAACCAAGCTCCAACTTCAACACCAACTTGCTCAGACCCGGTTGATAGGATTTTTTTTCCTACTTCCCGATTCTGTACAAGTTCATCCCAACCCTTAATGGGTGAGGATTGCATCCATAAATGCACCTCTACCACGTCACGCAGCTCAAGACTAAGCTCGAGTCACGTCACAAAACCCATCATGCTTCTGCTGCATGCTCTGATACTTCTCCATCACTTCCTTATACTCTCAGTCACAAGTCAGTCTCAAGGCAATACCTGTTACCTTAGACTACAGGCCACATCACCATTGCTCCGGGACACTGTTACAATTTCCCGATGCTGCACCATACACTCCACCCTTCTCTGCTACATCATCCAACCCTTCATGATACGTCATCCAGTGTATCACGACCTAGTACAGATTACACTCACGTGAACTCTCATCCATCCACGCTACAACACACATTACTACGATACACGTCTCACGGTGCATCGCTACGCGACACGGAGTACGCACCACGCGTACTCCTTTCGCACTACACGCCGTATCACAACCACGGCATCCATATCACGCCCATACTTCACAGCACAAACCACAAAACTACACAATCAAACCCAACACTTCACAACCACACTTCGCTTCACAATTACGCAGCGAACTCCACAAATCAACCAACTAACTATTTTAAACGTAAAATAACTAGAGATAGAGGGTTATACCATCGACGGGATAACCCGTGCGTCGCTCGCTGCTCGTCACGAACATGCGTCGGAGGAACGTTCGTGGCGGTAACACCGCGTACGGTGGCTGTCCACCACACAAAGTGGTAGTTTGGGCTTGAGAAAAGATAGACGTGGCTTGGAAGGCTCATGGTCGCCTTGTGGTGGTCAAAGGTGGCAGAGCACAGCGGCATCACGCTGTGAATAGTAAATCCGAACGGTGGAAGGAAACGCGAGGTAGCGAAATTCCATAGAACTTCATGGCAAGCTAGGAAAAGGTAGATGAACATGTGGTGGAGCTGTGGTAGCGAGGTGGTGGTCGAACGGCGGCTAACGACGACGGATCGGTCGTTTGAATCCATTTTTGGCCTTGGAGAGTGCGGGAGAGTGAGAGCTCTACGAAGCTCCGTTGGTCATGAAATTTCTTGGGGAGGTTCATGGTGATGAGAGGAACAAGTTGGGGGTGGTGAAACACCATGGGTGGCCGTGTACGACGGCGCACAGTGGTGAAACCGAACATGTATTTTTGAGAAACCCATATGAGAAAAGTGAGAGTTAGGGAAAAAGAAAGACATGGGGAGGAAGCCCTTGATGAGGTGAGTCCAATGGTGGTGCTTGGTGGTTGATTTGGCCGTGTATGGTGGTCCAAAAATATGAAAAACCCTTAGAGACCCATATTTTTGAAGAGAGAAAGAGAGAGAAGGAGAGGCCGGTTTAGTACACCACCGGCTGGGATGTACTCGCCGGAGGGAGGGGGTGAGGCCAGTGAGGGAGGTGGGGTCCGGCGGCCGGAGGTGGCGCCGGCTGGGAAGCTCAACCGATCGGCCATGGAGAAATCATGCTACGCGTACGTCGGCTAAGAATGAAGGAGAGAAAAAGAAAGAAAAAAAAGAAAAAGAGGAAAAAAGTGAAGGGAAAAAAGGTAGGGCCTGGGTATAACGCTTCAATCCTATGCTTCGGGATCCTCAATTAATCCAACGGTGAGTTAAAACATTGATTAAAAATGCGTAAATGTTTTATTTTAAATAAAACACTTTAAATAAAACACTACGAAGAATTAAGGTAGAATATTATTTTATAAACTAAAATTTATAAAATAATATTTCTTCATCATTATATTAAATGATAAAGTACCGTTAATTAATCGAAGAGGATAAAATCATTTAAATTAATAAAACACTTAATTACTACACTGAGAAGAATTAAGATAGAATATTATTTTATAAACTAAGGTTTATAAAATAATATTTTCTTCATCATTATATAAAATGATAAAGTATCATTAATTAATCAAAGTGCATAAAACACTTAAATAAACACTAAGAGGAATTAAGATAGATTATTATTTTATAAACTAAGTTTATAAAATAATATTTCTTCATCATTATATAAAATGATAAAGTATCTTTAATTACTCAAAGATGATAAAACCATTTAATTTAAATAAGAATTTTCAACATAAAATTAAACCTCTTAATATCTTAAAACAATTAAAATATTTAATCTAAATAAATATCCACAATTATAATATTTTCAGAGCTCATTAAATTATTATAATTGTGCTATTTTAAAACAAGCTTATCTAATATTTTGAAATTCGATGGATAAGATCCGGAAAACGCCATCGAGGTACAACGCTTAAGATAAAACTGTTCATGATTTTACAGTTGTCGGTGAAGAACAAATTATGTGATTTACGGAAAAGATAAACTATACGCGTGATTTCAGATGAGGATAGAGACGAGAGAGATGGTGAAGAGATAAGAATTAGCGGGCTGTTACATGTATATTTCTTTAACTATGTACATAGCCTTCAGCTATATTAATGTGATAATGCAATTCTGGCTTGCGTGGAATATCAAACCATTTTGCTATATACTTTGTCATGGTGACTGGTGTTAGAGTATCAATAGGAAAACTCATTTGTAACTGCTTTGAACATGGAACCACCTTCCCACGACATTTCTCCAGCACCCACTTAGAATGTCATGTCAAAAGTTTTCAGAAATCACATCTTATCAAATCCGAGCACTGAACAGAATTAGAACAAAACAAAATCAGATCACAAAAAAAGTATAATTTATGCACAAAATTTCATATTCACTCTTTTTTGTATAGTTTAGAAACAAAATGTCAGAAAATAAGCTCATGTCTACCGTAGTCATGACAAAAATATTTTTCCTTTTATATAGAGCTCATGAGGAATGTTAAAACAAATAATTGAGGTTGTTTTTCTATTTCTTTACAAAAATCAAAAGATGCATATTTTAAAAATCAACCTCGTTTCATTTTCCTTTTATGCAAAGTCTAGTATAGGAATCCCGCTTACCTAAACTTCTTAGCCTTTCGAAAATTTCCTTAACACTACCAAACAAATATTAATCGTCACCTATAAAATAGTCATGTAAATCTCGTAAATTTACAATCAATCACGTATTTCAATATTTAAGCCTAAGATGACAAAATAACCTATTTTAATTCCTCAAGAACCTAAATTCTCAAAATTCCTAAAATACCATCCTTTTCCAAAACCATCAATTATACACTTAAAATACTTAACATAATTCCAACTCAAACATCCAGTCTATTAAAGAAATCAAGATCCAACCCATTTAAAAAGAATGAAAAGTCATTTAAATAAAACTATTACTCGACTCAAAATAATTTTAAACCCGAACTCAACCCAAAAACATTTTATTTTGAAATAACTTAACACAACACAGTAGAAAATAAAATAAAATAAAATATATAAATATATATATATATATATATATATATATATATAAAGAAACCAAGTAGAAACAAGCCCACTTAAATAAATTCAATAATTTACTACAAAAGACTTAGGCTTGACCTAAAAATCAACCAGTGAGTGCTTGAAAAATAAACTTAAAAATCCTCATGCTTTGGTTTAAAAAAAAAAAAAAATCAAAGGGTAAAAACATAAAATCATTCCTCCTTAACTAGCTTTACGATGGCCACAATCACTTTCTATTTTCTTCAAAACCAAAAGAAGGCTTCTTGCATGAAATAGGGGTTGCAAGTCAAAAACTTACCTAGAGAGAGGAAGACACTGTGGATCAGGGTGGTGCAGCGAAGATGCTGTTGAGTTGAGGGCGAATTAGCATGGGGTGACTGGGGGAGGCATGGACAACGATTTTTGAGGCTTTTTTCTTGGTGTTTCACATCTGTTCCGTTGTGGTTTTGAGGTTGAGCAACTAGGCAACACCAAGCGGGTTAGTGAGGCGGAGATAGAGCGCGGCTGAGAAACTGGTAGATGGAGGTTGCGTTGATATGGTTTTCAAAAAAAAAAAAACAAGGGCTAGTTGGCAATGAAGAGAGATCTGAGATGGTTGGGTGCAAACAGAGAGAGACAAAGTGAGAGGAACTGAGAGGAATTTATGGCATTGACGGACAGAGATGCAGTGGAACTGTTTGGTGTCTCTAGGCTTTTCGCACATATAAATAAAAAAAGAATTGAAAATAGCTTGGCACTGGACCCGGGTGTTACAACCTAGCAGTAATAAAGGAGGGACCACTTTAGCTCAGTGTATAAACCTATACCTAAGCTTGGGTAAGAGAGGTTTTTTCCTTTACCTTATGGTCCTTCATTATTTTCCCTTTCTATCAACACACTCAACATTAACTTAGGCATCGGAGGTGTTGCACACACCCCCTAAGCCCTCATAGCTACTATTTTGCAGGGCATCACCGCATGAGGTGAGGAATGCGGCGGATACGAAACACGTCATCAATAGAAGCCATACACCACACACATACACCTAATTAATATGTGATTTCTCGTTCTTGTCCTTCTATATTAATGCTTAAATATGTATGTATAAAAATTAGGGGTGATACCCGCAAATACGAGGGCGGGGTCACCCCTACTCCGCACCCTGCCCTCGCATATACGGGGGTGGGTTTTCTACCCCTACACCTGGGCCCCAGGGGCGAGGGCAGACATCCCCTCTGCCCTGCACACCTCTAGGATATCAATAGCCCATTGGATATAAAAAATATTTTATGGTTCGAAAATATGTTTTTGGATCCAAATTATTATATAATTTAAATTATAAATTAAAATTTATATATATAACAAAATTTTAAAACTGATAACATAAAACTATGTTATCAGATTTTTTAATTTTGTTAAACTTGTTTATAAGAGTGTTAGACTTGTGAGCAAGAGTGCTCAAGTAAGACTCTTGTTTGGCCTTTGAGTTCTATATGTGACGCCCTCAACTCTCACGTACGGACATGTGGAAATCGAGGGGTCAGGATGATGATAACACGGGTCACGCTATTGTCATCATCCCATCACTGAGTGCCAAGTGTGTATACATGCAACACTTGTACACAAAAGTAACACAGTGGGTAATAAAAATCGGTCAACTAAGTACCAGAATTTTATTTAAATACAAACTCGCTTAAAACAAGTGTATCAAAAATATTACAAATAACCAACATAAATATAATACAAATCAAAAAATAAACAAAAGCAGGAAATATATTACAATCCACGAGTGATCCCCAATCACTCATCCGGCGAAGCAGCCTTCTCGGGCTCAGCCTCCTCGTCCTCTGCATCAAAATTTACGGTACCGCAAGTAAGTACTAATCCAAATAACCAACAAGATAAAAATATATTAAAACCATAACAATATGCATAAACAAGATGCCATATGCATGAGGTCCAACATAAACCTTTCTAAAAAATAATTCATTTTCCAACTCAGGCCAAAAATCACATTTGGCCCAAAATATTTCCTTTAAAACATTTCATCGCCATTTATCGAATGCACCATGACCTCCCATAGGGGTGATTTGCACACCCTAGCTCCCTTTATCACACTATGGGTAACGATCATGCGTTGACTTCGTGACGAGCGATACCCAGTTTCAAGCCCAGTGCGTACGCAGCCATGCATCCTCTAGCCCCCGCCCATAGAGGGGCCACGAAGTTGGTATGAGAGTGTTACAATCCTGCTCGCTCATGTTATCGCCCAACGACAACCCATGGGACGTCACTCAGTATATTACGCTCCCGAGTGACTAGATGAGCTCCACTGAGATAATGCCCCATTTCTGCTTGGGGTCGTAATATACACGCACCCAAAAATCCATTTGCACATGAAAACCCAGTTTTCAATATTCAACACATGTACATGTATGCCATTATGCGAAAAATCCAATTTTTCTTTTCAAACATGAACACGCATGCTCCATGCAATGCACACATCAAGACACAAAATATCCAACAAGTCTCAACATCAACCAACATACAAATAACTCCGTCCTCAAATCCATTTGACCTTTGATTCCTAAGGACTCAGTCCGGCATAACCAATTAGTCACAATTTATTGTTAAAGTAAAAATATATTTAAATCTTAAATGAAATTTAAAAAATACTTACAGCGCTATATAATAATTTTTGGAGGATCATTGAGCTACAAAAGGCGACGGAAAAACAACATAACAGTGCAAAATATATTGTGGCTGTGGGTCATAAAAATACCCACTTTTGAATTGGAACAAACCAAGACTTGGGAAGGTTAGGGTAGGGCTTAGGGGTGTTGATAAAGCTAATGAAAGTGGCGATTGGCAGTGGGTGGCGGCGAAAACGGCGGTGGAAGTAAAAAATGGCCAAAACGGAGTTGAGCTCATGGGGGTTGCTTCAGCGACGGATAGGAGCTGGAAATGGGTGGGTTAGGTCGGCAAGAGTTCGGTGATGAAGTGGTGAAGAGATGGTGGCTAGACGTGGAACAACGACGGTGGAATGGAGAAAAAACCGTGTGGCTTGGAGGAGTTCACGTTGGCTAATGGTGGCTCGGATGGGGCTGAGCTTTGGTGGGGATTGTGCCGGTAGGTGGGGAAGAGGGTGGTGGGGCGGTGTAGTGCACGGCGGCATGGTGGTGGTACTGGGGCCAGACGAAGGAAACTGGCAGGAGGGAAGAGAGAGAGTGTGTGCACGGGGAGAGAGAACCGGAAGAAAAAAAGTGGGAAGAAAAAGAAGTAAGAGGAAGAAAAAGAAAAAAGAGAAAAAAGAAAATATAGAGAAAAGAAATGAGATCCAATCCTCACATCTAAGGTCCAGAAACTGATCAAACGAAAGAAATTTTAAAAGCAATAAATTGAATAAAATAATCTAAACACAATATCTAGCTAAAATAAAATAAATAATTAGTAAAAACTAACAACAAAATTTAAAATCCAAAAATAAACTAAATTAAATTAAAGAGCAATTTAAACACAAAAAATAATTAATAATAAGAAAGCACCTTAAAATAAATTTCACAACTAAATAAATCCAATTAAAATTCAATAAATTGAAAGTAAAAGAACCAATATTTTAATTAAATTAAAATACACATTCAATAAAACTACACGTAAAAACGGGGTATCAAATCCTCCCCCCTTAAAATAAATTTTATTCTCGAAATTTGTAAGGTCAAACATCATTGCCAAAGCAGGATACAAGATACAACTCAGAGTACATTTGGAAGAAACATACCATCATTAACACCCAAACAATTAAGGATATTTCTCTCTCATGTCTACTCCTATAGGTGATTCCATCATTCAAACCTATATCCTTAAATCAATATGAATCATTCCTAAATCTGCTCAACTTAAACCCTTAAAATCAGCAAACAACTATTGCTTAACAGTTTTATACCGAGATTGACCTTAAACCCGCTAATAATCCATTCCCAAAAGTATGCGGAACATATAGTCTCAAATTCAATCACATTAAATACCTACACATAAACTATTGTTTCCAACACCTTGATGGATCTATTTCATCCGAATCGATAAAAATCATTTCCTAAAATCTGCTACTACAACGTTAAGTTAACAATAATAATTTTCTGAACTAGATCGATATCTTCAGTCATCAGAGAAATATATGAACTAGATCATTACCTTCAATCCCAAAAGAAATACTCTCCTGAAAAAAATTTCACACATCAGTAACTCAACTCTGATCAATCCTATTTAATGGTTGCAAACTAATCACTCTCCAAAGTAGATCAAGATAGCGCACCAAGTCTGTAAAACTAAGAATTCAACTCTTATTATAAATCGGTCCTTCAACTCTGCAATTTTAAAACCTTAAATCAAATAAGAATTATCTTCTGGAATTTCTAAGATCAATGAACTTACACCCCATAAAAGAACAATCGACTCCCAAAGCTTTCAAAATCTAAAACATTAATGGATAATAAATCATTTTTCTAAATCCTCAAGATCAATGGCCTCAATATAAAACATTCACCATATAAGGCTTGTAAGTTCTAAACCCCCAATTGCTACCAAATTGCTTATTCGAATCAGAGAAATTTAAAACTTGAAATTTAATTAATCCCCCCTAAAGCTTGTTGAATCTAACACCTTAATTTTCATAAACTTATTTCCTAAAATCTACAAGGCCTCAAAACCTTAGATAAAATTTTCATAAATCTATCCTTAAAGTTTTTTGAACCTATATCCTCCCATTCTATAAACTCATTCTATAAACTCTACGGAACCTAAAACCTCAAATATCCTAAATAATTTAAAAATATTCCTCTCCTCAGCTATAACTTTGTTCCCTACTTTAGAAATCGCCTAAACTATTATGCCATTCCTTTCAAGCCCTGCTATTATAAAAACAACCTACATCAATAAAAGTTCAAGCCTACACTAAATGTTCAAGCCTAACAATGACATTCTTAGTTGTACCATCTTCCTGCCATAGCTTAACCTTTAACCCACTTCTCAATTCTGGACAAAACAAAACAAAATAAAATAAAACAAAATAAAATAAAATCACATATAATCAAATAAATAAAATAATATAATTTTAATTCAAATCAAGTCAAATTAAATAAAATAAATTCGAATTTACTAAAATAATTTCAAATCATCTAAAATCGAATCCATTTAAATAAAAACAATTTAAATTAAATAAATAAAATAATTTCAAATCAAGCCTTTAAAATTTTCTGGTATTTCACCTATGTGACATATGGTTTTACCTAGAGTCGGACTGCTCTGATACCATCTGTGATACCCCCAACTCCCACGTACGGACACGTGAAAATCGAGATATCGGGATGATGACAACACGGGTCACACATCCCATCGCCGAGTGCCAAGTGTGTGTACATGCAACATGTGTACACAAAAGTAACGCAGTGGGTAATAAAAGTCAGTTAACTAAGTACCAGAATTTTGTTTAAATAAAAACTTGCTTAAAACAAGTGTATCAAAAATACTACAATTAACCAACATAAATATAATACAAAGAGTAATGCTATATAGAAGCCACTATTTGGGTGCATCCATTGCACACATGATGTGGCATAGTGAAAATGACTAATTTATCCAACACCCAACACCTACCATGCAGGGATAAATTAGTCATTTTCACTATGCCACATCATGTGTGCAATGGATGCACCCAAATAGTGGCTTCTAAGTAGATTAATTCATAATACAAATTAAAAAATAAACAAAAGCAAGAAACATATCACAATCCACAAGTGATCCTCGATCACTCCTTCGGCGAAGCCGCCTCCTTGGGCTCAGCTTCCTCGTCCTCTGCATCAAAATCCACGTTATCAAAGACGGTACCGCAGGTATGTACTAATCCAAACAACCCACAAGATAAAAAAATATTAAAACCATAACAATATGCATGAACAAGATGCCATATGCATGAGGTAAAAAATAAACATGTCTAAAAAATAATTCCTTTACCAATTCATGTCAAAAATCACATTTGGCCCAAAATATTTCCTTTAAAATATTTCATCGCCATTTTCCCAGAAAATGGCCCAAAACCAAGTCTCAACTCAAAATCCATTTTTATTAATCGAATGCACCATGACCTCTTCTAGGGGTCATCAGCACAACCTGGCCCCCTTCGTCACACCATGGGTAACGACCATACGTGTGATTTCATGATGAACGATGCCCCGTTCCATGCCCAGCGCGTACGTAGCCAAGCATCCTCTAGCCCCTGCCAGCAGAGGGGCCACGGAGTCGGTACGAGAGCGTTACCATCCTGCCCGCTCTCGTTGTCGCCCAACGACAACCCATGGGACGTTAGTCAGTATATTGCGCTCTCGAGTGACTAGAGGAGCTCTACCAAGATAATGCCCCATCTCGGCTTGGGGTCGTAATATACACGCACCCAAAAATCTATTTGTACATGAAAATCCAGTTTTCAATATTCAACACATGTACATGTATGCAATTATGCGAAAAATCCAATTTTCCTTTTCAAACATGAACACGCATGCTCCATGCAATGCACACATCAAGATACAAAATATCCAACAAATCTCAACATCAACCAACATACAAATAACTCCGTCCTCAAATCCATCCGACCCCCAACTCCTCAGACTCAGTCCGGCATAACCAACCAGTCACAATTTATTGTTAAAGCAAAATATATTTAAATCTTAAATGAAGTTTGAAAAATACTTATAGTGCTATATAATAATTTTTGGAGGATCAACGAGCTGCAAAAGGTGAAAGAAAAGCAACGTAACAGTGCAAAATACATTGTGGCTGTGGGTTATAAAATACCTACTTTTGAATGGGAACAAACCAAGACTTGGAAAGGCTAGGATAGGGCTTAGAGGTATTAATAAAGCTAATGGAAGTGGCGGTTGGCCGTGGTTGGTGGCAAAAATGGCAGTGGAAGTAAAAAATGACCAAAACAGAGTTGAGCTCGTGGGGGTTGCTTCGGCCACAGATCGGAGCTAGATATGGGTGGGTTAGGTCGGCAAGAGGTTGGTGATGAAGTGGTGAAGAGATGGTGGCTGGAGGTGGAATGACGGCAGTGGAATGGAGGAAATACCGTGCGGCTTGGAGGAGCTCATGGCGACTAACGGTGGCTCGGATGGGGCTAAGCTTTGGTGGGGAGGTGCGCCAGCAGGTGGGGAAGAGGGTGGTGGGGGTGGTTTAGTGCACGGTAGCATAGTGGCAGTACTGGGGCTAGATAAAGGAAATGGGCGGGAGAAAAGAGAGAGTGTGCGTAGGGAGAGAGAACCTGAAGAAAAAAAGTGGGATGAAAAAGAAGAAAGAAGGAAAAAGAAGAAAGAGGAAGAAGAAAAAGAAAAAAGAGAAAAAGAAAAGATGGAGAAAAGAAATGAGGTCCAATTCTCATATCTAGGGTCCATAAACTGATCCAATGAAAGCAATTTTAAAAACAATGAATTGAATAAAATAATCGAAACACAATATCTAGCTAAAATAAAATAAATAATTAGTAAAAACTAACAAAAAAATTTAAAATCCAAAAATAAACTAAATTAAATTAAAGAGCAATTTAAACACAAAACAATAATTAATAATAAGAAAGCACCTTAAATAAATTTCACAACTCAATAAATCCAATTAAAATTCGATAAATTTAAAATAAAAGAACCAATATTTTAATTAAATTAAAATACTAATTCAATAAAAATACACGTAAAAATGGGGTATCACACTATATATAGTTGGCCTCTTATGCCAATTCATTGCACACTCTTGCTCACAAGTCTAACAAATTGTAATATATATTTATATATACAATTTGTAAACTATAAATATATATTTATATAATTAAAAACTATTAGTGGGGGGCGGGGCAGGTGAAATGTTGGGCGAGGTGGGGCCCTGCTCGCCCCCTGCCCTCGCTAGTGAACTAGATGTGGTGCGGGTGGCGGCACCAGCACTTAGAGGACAGGGGTCCACCTCGGACATGCAGAGGCGAGGTAAAAAGGGACGGGTTAGCGGGGTGCGGAGCCCCCACTGTCCACCCCTAGTTGAAATGGAATGGCAAAATGACAAATCACATATTAGTTAGGTGGAGCTCTGTGATGTAAGGCTCATTGTATTTCTTCTCATTGGCTAATAACCCCTTGTACTTTGCCTTGATCCAGATTTGAACTTTGTGAGGTCTTTTGTTTTTTGAAATAATTCCATGTCCTATAACAAACATTAAATTTGGCTCTTGCATTATATATTTCGGCAACCTTGTTTAACTGAGAACATGTTGCAGTCTTAAATATTGTCAAGTGGGATTTAAAAGCATTATATTTTAAAATTAAAAGAATAAATTTATTATTGACATAAAAATTGATAAGTTGTTTTTAATAAAAAATATAAAATTAAAATTTATTTTAATTCTTACATAAAATTAAAATTAGGTTTTTCTAAGATTTTATAAATTGAAGTTATTTTAAGTTCTCTCTTTTCTAAAATTTTATATGAAAAAGTAACTATTTTTAATTTTAGAATTCTTTATTTCTGCATGGCAGTATGCACAGATGCCGCAAGTTCTATGAAAAAGCGTAAGGAGTTGTTCCAAAAGAAAATGCACAGAACTCAATCTCAATTAAGACAAATCAGAGTGAGCTATTGGCTAATTCTCATTCGCAACAGTCTTCCATAAGGTGTCATCAAACTAATCAACAAATTCTTTCAAAGTTGTCACTATAAGAGATTTTGCATTTTTTGGGACAAAAATTTTTGTCTGAAAAAATACAATTTTCATCCCAAAAAGTATTGGAGACGAAAATCTTGTCTCCAATTTGTCCCTAAAAGACCATCACAAAAGGTCTTTTGAAATGAAAATCTTAATTTTTTCCAAAAAAATATTTTTAGGGACAGAATGGGACTGACCAGTTCGAATAGGTTCAAACGAAATTCTTTTTTGGGGACAAAATATTTTCATCCCAAAATCATGTTCGAATTGAATATATTATGTTTGAACATACGATTAACTATTTAGACAGGATGGTAATTTAATTTGAATGACACAAATTTAATTGTTTTTGTTCGAATGCAATAAGTGTTCGAATGCTTTCTTGTTGTTCAAAAGTTTAAGTCTATGTTCAAACATGGATAATCCGATCAAATGTTCATGAAAATAGTTCAAATGGAACTGTATTTGAACGTTCAGATCGATGAACTATGTTTGAACGGTTGAGTTACTTGATGGGTTTACTTCTGTAGTTTTTGAGAAGAAGAATTATCATTCTTATTATCCTCCAAGAGAAACCATTACAAGATAAATAGAAGAGGAGGGCCACTAAATCAGGAAGGCCATAAAATCAGCAAATATCTAGGCTAGAAAATAGGAAATAGAAATATTTCAGATTATTTTAGATTTTATCTAAAATAGAACTTCCTAATTTATCTCCTAGAAATCTGACAGATTTTATCTAAAATAGGACTTCCTAATTTATCTCCTAGAAATCCGACACCCCCCTTCAAGTTGGAGCATAGATATCTATCATGCCCAACTTGCTTACAAAGAGCTCAAAACTAGGTTTGAAAAGTCCTTTAGTGAAAATATCAGCTATTTGTTGAGTAGTAGGAACAAAAGGCATGCAAACTACTCCACTATCAATCTTCTCCTTTATGAAGTGTCTGTCAATCTCTACATGCTTTGTGTAATCATGTTGTATTGGATTTTCAGCAATACTTATGGCAGCTTTGTTGTCACAATACAACTTCATTGGCATGTTTACCGGCATCTGTAGCTCTTCAAGAATTCTCTTTAGCCATATAACATCTCACAAACTCCATTAGCCATAGCCCTATATTCTGCCTCGGCACTACTCCTTGCAACCACATTCTGTTTCTTGCTTCGCCATGTGACCATATTTCCCCAGACATAAATACAGTATCCTGACGTGGATCTGATTGAGCTATAATATTGTGATTATTTTACAGTTAAATTCAAATCAATCACACTTTTCTTACTAGTAATTGAATGGATTTGGCCTCAATAAATAAATTCTAACTCAATTGATAATAACCTAATTTTATGATCTTAATCTCTAATTTATTACATGAAATTGAGGAAGTTAATCGTTGTGCACATGTGCAGGTGAGTCGTGTAGAAATTTCCAAATGGAAGAAGGATCTCACATTGTTTAGCATTACATGTAACCAATCACATGAAAAAAAAAACAACTTGGACTCTCACGGAAAAGTGGACGCTGGTTTGTCTTCAAGTGCACATGCACATTGGACTTATCTTCAAACTAGACCCCACGGAAAAGCACTTTCGCAAGTTGATCCTTCAACCTACGTCAAAAGGAAGCAAAAGCACACTACTACATGCATGCTTATCTTCAAAGTGGACCCATCTTGACTTTGTTTCCAAAAGCACAACACGTATTCAAGTGGTCTTCAACAATGAATAAAGCATTTCGTGGAATTGACTTCAACATGGAAAAACTTCAAACACCTGCGTCAAACGAAAGCTCCTGCATTAAACAAATGCTTTTTTTTTTCCCTTATAGACCCGGCTCTCTTAAAAGCATTGCAGAGCAATCACGGAAATATGCAGAGCAACTTTTGACTACAAGCATGCTTATTTCTCCTAAAGTCATAATGAGTAAATCACGGAAATCATCTTGAAGACCATGGACACCTGTGTCAAAAGCAAACTCAGCTTCACCCTTCACGTCCAGCCACATCCTGCACTAGCACACTTCATGGAAAGCTACATCTCACACAGATCTTTGCACCAGATGGATTCCACTTCATGCGAGATGTTGCTGCAGTAGAGTTTCTTTCCCTTATTGGACATATAGCTACTGCCAATAGGAAAGGCAACTCTTTTGTTACCTCAAAAATGGGAGGAAACGTAAGAGAGGGGGAGAAAAAAATACTAGGTTTTATTTTGCTTGAGAATTCTGGAGACTCCGAAACCCATTTTTCCTTTCCACGTTTTTAGTTTTTACATTTTCCTTGCTTTGTGTTTGATTCAAGCTTTTATTTACATTTCATATACATTAATTTGTTCTCATTTTAGTTTATTTTCAGTTTAGCCGAACATTTCCAGTAGCTATTACGTTGAATTCATTTCCATTCGTATGTATTTTTTCTGTAATTTCCATTCATCTTCATGCCACTCTTGCTTGGTTTATGTTGGTTGCTTGAGACTGTTTGTACCTTTACGTTAGATTATCTTCATTGGAGTTGATTATTCTAAGTAGTGTAATTTTTTCTAGTTTAGATTGAACTCTATTGGATGGAAAATAGTGGCTTTTTGGTTGGCACACATAGTGTTTGATAAAATGTCCCTTAGAACGTAAATTTCATTAACTTCCTTTTATTGCTTGGAAACATTGGATTAGATGACATTGATGAATGTGGTTTAGCTTCTTAAACGAGAATAATCATAATTTAATTAATGCAGGTTCATGAATCCATTTAATGTATGGAAGCGATTGAAGTAGCATCAAGGTGCATTAGAGCGAAAATTATTACTTGCTAGCTAAATATTTCCTATTCTCCACTCGTGTTAACACTTTATTTTACTCACTTTTCTTGTATATTTTTAGCACTCATTCACAATCTCATGCAAAAAGGAAATGAGGGCATTTTTTATAATGTTCACAAAAAAATCAATTCTCATTGTGAATATCATCGTAGATAGCCTTAGTTAATAATTTTATTTTAATTTCGATAGTGAATGAATTTGCATTTTAAACTAATCGTTCCTTGAGGAAATGATTTAGGGACTTCCCTGTTACTACTTGATAACTCTTATACTTGGGAGTAATTCTAAAACAATTTTTAAATTGAGTTAGGATCTCCTGCCAATAACTGAGCCTGCCCAATCTGCATCAGTGTATGCCTCTATGTTTTGCCGTGTGGTTTTTTGGAAGAGTAGTCCCTTGCCTGGTGTACTTTTCAAGTACTTGAGAATCCGATACACTGCTTCAAGATGTTTCTCCGAGGGTGAATGCATAAACTGACTTACCAAACTCACAGCAAAAGCAATATCGGGCCGTGTATGTGATAAGTAAATTAACTTTCCCACCAACTTTTGATACTGAGTTGTATTCACTGGAACACCTTACTTGTCATCTCCAAGTTTCTAATTGGGATCGATTGGAGTGTCTGCTGGCCTACACCCACCCATCCCAATCTCCTTAAGGAGGTCAAGGACATACTTCCGTTGGGAAACAACGATCCCTTTCTTCGACCGAGCAACCTCCATCCAAGGAAATACCTCAGAGATCCTAAGTCCTTGATCTCAAATGTTGGTGATAAAGAATCCTTCAATCGGTTCATCTCAAGTACGTCATCTCCAGTGAGAATTATATCGTCTACATACACAATCAGTATTGCTATCTTCCCATCCTGTGAATGTTTTGTAAGCATCTTATGATCACCTTGCCCTTGAGTATACCCTTGACTTTTAACAAACTGAGTGAATTTCTCAAACCAGGCTCTTGGTGATTGTTTTAACCCATATAAGGATTTCTTCAGTTTACATACCTTTGTGCCAAACTTTTCACAAAATCTTGGAGGTGCATCCATGTACACTTCTTCCTCCAGATCTCCATTGAGAAATGCATTTTTTACGTCCAACTATTGCAAAGGCCAGTCACGATTAGCTTCAAGTGACAGAAGAACTCTTACAATGTTCATCTTTGCGACTGGGGCAAATGTCTCTAAGTAATCAATGCCATAGGTTTGAGTGAATCCCTTGGCAACTTCGAATGAATTGTATGCGTTTGAATGCTCACACATGCAAAATGTTTGAACTTAGTAGCAATCCATTTGAACTAGATTGACGATTTCATTTTTATTTGAATGGTTTTTATGGTGGTCGATCGAATGGCTATGGTAAATGCATTCGAATGTTAATAAATAATTATTACCGTTTGAACTGAATATTTTTCATTCAAATGGTAATCAATGGTACAGTAAATTATAAATTTAAAATAACAAAATTACATTTAAAAGTTATAATTAAAACATTACAATTGTTCAAATGTTGCATTGAAGCATCTTGCAAACTTAATACAATAATTTCAAAAGACATAAAAATTAAGAGAATAACTTCTAAGTTGGTGGTGACATAAAGTTTTGAGACATGATTAACTGCATCTATTCGAACATTTTTTTTTTAATTTTGAATTTCCATCTCCCTCCTCAAGTTTTGTTGTTGTTGTTCTCTTAATCATGCCTCTATATTTGCTGCCTGATGTAATTGATATTTTAACTCTCATTGCTTTGACTTTAACTGTTCAATCTCACGACTTGCTTCCTGTAAGTCTAGAGAAGTGTTATCCAATCTGCTTTGAGAAAAGGGTGAGGTTAAGGAGGAAAGTTTCAAGAAACATTCTAAACCCCTTAAATATCCATAAAGGGGTCCAAAAGCGTAAGAAAAAATCTCAGCATCATTAATGGAGGATTCATTAGAGGTGACTTTTGCTGAAGTACAACCATCTTGTCTTACCATAAAA
This sequence comes from Carya cathayensis, assembly GCA_011037825.1. NCBI lineage: Eukaryota > Viridiplantae > Streptophyta > Magnoliopsida > Fagales > Juglandaceae > Carya > Carya cathayensis. The sequence continues at coordinate 1,312,180 of QGSO01000284.1, read as the reverse complement.
AAAGAAAAAAGAAAAATTATTCTAGGTAGCATAAATAACATAAATATTTTTAGGCAATAAAAATGGATTAAACTTACATAATTTGCTTATGCTTTAGAACTGGTCCAAACACCATCGCTATTTATATTCAATTTAGTATACAATTGATAGATTATAGTCAGTCAGACTATCTTGTTCCTATAGAAGGAGAATATATGTTACAACTTTAATCACAAATGTTGACATTTGTTTTAAAGAAGAAGACGGTTATTGATAACCCTCACTAATGGCAGAAGAAAACCGTGGTTACAACCGGATACATAGGGATTACAATAAATCATGAAATCTAAACCCAGGCATAAAAAATACCTATATAAATAAGTAAGCACTATACAAGATAATAAAATAAGCATTAAAATAAAACAGAAAACAAGATGCATACGTTAATAAATTAAAACTAACTAAACCTGTTATTTATATCGAATTACGTATAAACCAACTTGATCCATACGAATAGCTCCCAGGATGTCTTTAGGTAGGTTGTTTTTATTCTCAAAGAAAGCTTCCTTGCTACTAGAACCCAACTTGGCTAATCTATCTGCGATGTGTTTAAGGGACAAGCCCATCGTTCTCCCACTAGTTTACCACACGTTGAGAATTAGTTTCCACTTCAATATGAGTTAGATTCATTTGTGCATAGAGATTCAAACCATCTGAGAGGGTCTGGATCTTAGCGATATTGTTGGCACTGATACCATAATATTTGACAAAAGTAAATATCATGTGACCCTTCTCATCTCTAATAATTCCTCCACCTCCGCTTCTTCCAGGATTCTCGATGCTACTCACATCCACATTAAGCTTAACAAAATTCTATGCAGGGCACATCCATTTCAAAATTTGAATTTTCTTATTTTTGACAGGCATAGTCAATAACTTGAGTTGCTTTAAAACTACACCGTCTAAAGTCTTGACGAAAGGTTTAGTCATGTTGATATGAATAATTTGAGCTAAAAGGTTCTTGATCTTATAGCACACATGCTCCCTTATTTCAATAACCCCCTCCATGCGAGCTTTACATCTGTATAGCCATAGGAACTAGCTGATGATAGAAGGGAGAATTCCAAACACAATAATTATCTGAAATACTGCCCAAGCCTTGCACAGCCATTGTTGTTTTTTCCCCCACCACGAATGAGTAGGCCCAAAATTCAGCCCCATGAGTGATTCAAATGACTTCCAAACATAATTAGGCATCTCTCCCATAAGAAGCGAGTAATCTAAAGACTCACAAGCAACCACTTTACAACATTCACATTTTGAGGCCATAGAGATATTCAACTTCATAATGCTCTGGTCAAAAGGCAAGCCTTTATACATACCTCTCCAAATAAAAGTAGAGATTTTACAGGGCAATAAGTTATGCCAGATTCATTTAGCCCACTCCACTTTGTCTTCGTGATCATAGATGAATTTCCAAGCTAAAAGTGTAGAGATATTTCCATTTTGTTCAACTCTCCATATAGAAATATCAAGACCTATGACAATCTTGATACTTTGAATTTCTAGTTCTTCACAGACGTTACTCCCCACTAGCTCCTAAATTTTGTCTGAGTTACCTCCCATCTCGGAGTATACATCAGTTACATTCAAAGAGGGACCTGTAATATTCGAGAGTTCTCCAAGAATCCCCAAACATGACCAATTTTCAAACCAAAAGGATATCTTACCTTCATTAATAATCCATCTCAAGCCCCTAATAACCAATTTCAACAATGGTTTTAAGGTCTTCCAAAAATTTGAGTCATAGGAGAAATGATCAAGGAGGAAAGGGTGGTGTTGATTTCTATATTTTGTTTGGAAAAAACTAGCCCAGAGAGAATTACAAAATAGGAACTGCCTAGCAGATTTCATATCTAGGACTTTCTCTATATCTTCTAACTTCTATATTCCGAGCCCACATTCTTCCGTAGGCTTGCAAACTTTATCCCAAGCCACCCATTTCTTTTTCTTCTTGCCATCCTTACTGCCATATAGGAAGTTTGCAAAAATTGCTGCAAGACATATTAAGCATTGCTAAAAGATGAATAGGAATACTTGATAGCACATGCTTTAATAACACTAGTCTACCCTCCTTAAAGAGTAAAGCTCATTTCCGTGAGACTAATTTCTTTTGCACTTTTTGGATTAACAAACCAAGATAAGTAGCACATATGTTGCCTGTACATATTGGACACCTAAATAGAAGTAGGGGAATGAACCTTCATGAAACCCTATTGCTTGGAACCCAATTGTCTTATGAGAAATTGTAATATCCGAGTTTTACTACGTGAGTTGTTACGTCATTTTATTTTAACCCTTAAGTTGAATATTTTCATGAAAAGATTTTATTATTTTTGTATTCCAATTATTTATATTAAGTTGGGTGTGTTTTATTTTAGGTGATTTATTAAAATGAGTTAAAAGTATATTTTATACCTTTAATACTTTTCTTTTAAGTCCTTCACTTTGGATTAATTATAGATTTGGCCCTTTAATTCTAAGCCATTGGATGAGTAGGTGGGAGGATTATCTAATAAGGTTTAATCTTGGACATCCAACCAAGGATAAGCTTTGACTACTTATCTTAATAGCTTCCGTTGGTTTAAAGAATGAAGCAATCAATACAAGTTCATATCTACAAGTTCATATCTACAAGTCCATATCTACAAGTTCATATCTACAAGTCCATATCTACCTAACTAATTAGGTTTAATCCAAAAGCTTCCGTTGGTTTAAGGCAAATGGTCTTGAAATCCTTTTCTCTTCTTCAATCTAGCGACAACCCTCATTCTTCTCATTCTCTCTTTATTTCTTTTACAACTCAAGAGAAAAACCAAGGTACTTATCCATTTCTTGAACCGTGAGAGCTTCCAACAAAGGAAGAAAGAAAACTTCTTTCCCCAATCCGTGTTCTATACTCTTTCTTACCACTTTGAAGTTGTTTTTAGTTGGAATTTCAAGTTGTTTCATCCATCAAGAAGTGAAGGAAATAGGGGTAAGAGATTTCTAACTTATTTCTTAGTATAGATGATATATGGGTTTTGAAATACATAAACCATCCTATATATATATATATATGTTCTGTTTTAAGTGATTAAACACATGAAAGTTGTTTTAATATTCTGTTTTTGTGTATATATATGTATATGTTCTGTTTTAAGTGATTAAACACATGAAAGTTGTTTTAATATTCTGTTTTTGTGTATATATATGTATATGTTCTGTTTTGAGTGATTAAACACATGAAAGTTGTTTTAATATTCTGTTTTTGTGTATATATATGTATATGTTCTGTTTTAAGTGATTAAACACATGAAAGTTGTTTTAATATTCTGTTTTTGTGTATATATATGTATATGTTCTGTTTTGAGTGATTAAACACATGAAAGTTGTTTTAATATTCTGTTTTTGTGTATATATATGTATATGTTCTGTTTTGAGTGATTAAACACATGAAAGTTGTTTTAATATTCTGTTTTGTATATGTATATATATATGTGCTCTGTTTTAAGTGATTTAAAATGCATAGATGGGGTTGTTTTAATGTTATGTTTTCTTCTATAAGAGGCTAGATGTATTAAGATTATTTTGGCTATATGTAATTTTATAAGTTGTTTTAAAAAGGGGTTGTTAAATGATTTAACTATAAACTTTGAGGTTAAGGGTTTGAATTACTTAATGGATTATCTTAATTATTTTCCTATGTTATGCCTTACTAAATAATATGTGTTAACTAGGTTAGTTATCTTCTTATATTACTTTTGTAAGGTTTTGTTGGGAGGGTAATCATTTGAAGTAACGTTAAGGATATAAAACGACGTTAGGTTTATAATATTGTAGTTTATCGTTAAGTGGATGCTTAAAGGATGTTGGATGAGTATTAACACACTTGTTATTTATTGGATTAGGATTCACTGAAGTTGAAGAGATTTCAACGGGTCAAGGTAAGTAGTTATGACCATGCGCCCACGCCAAGTCCTCTTGTGGAAGAATATTTCTCTATCTCTTTCCAAACGTTCCTCTAATTAAAGAATAAAGGAATTTATATTATGTACAAGCCTTTCTTGGTAGCCCCTGTTAAACACCCTATTAATTATAATTGTTTGTATGTGTATATAGTAATGCATGCACGTAGATTCTAAGTCATGGAATTTTCATACATGCTCCTTGAAATAATTAAGGTTCTATTTATATGTAAGCATGACATGAAATGCTAATTTCCAAAATAAATGCATATGCATTGAACTAAGAAAGATAATGAAAATGATTGATTTCAAAGAAAGAAAAGAATGGAATGAAGGTTAATATATGAAAATATGTAATGGCCATATGAAGGAAAGGGTACCAAAGAAATGGGCAGATTGCAATGCCGGGTAAGTAGTATTGGTAGTGCACCCAGTGCTGCTCCCTGACAGAAAGGGGTTCCTAACCTGTGGCCACGGGTGGAATCCAGGTCCAATAGGACCGCTAACCCCAAACACACGGGGCGTAATAGTGTGTTGGCCAAAAGAAAGTGAAAGATTAAATTTAGTGTATGCATGAAGATATGATATATATAAGTATGTATGAAAATAAGAAATAAAGATTTGGCATAAAAGTATGAAGTGAGTATATGCATGATAGTAAGAAGTAAGTGTATGCATGATGTTATAAAGAAAGTATATGCATGAAAGTATTGTCAGAGTTAGTATTGGTTTATGGATGCATGTTTTCAACAGAAAGAACTTTTTTTTTAAGTTAACAGCATGATGTACTGCTTACTGAGTATTAGACTCATTTTGTGTTTATGTTTTTAAATGTCCAGGTATAGAGGAATCTGTTGAGGAGTTGGGTAGTGCTGAGGAGGGAGAGGCTGATGTTTAGTAGTCCCTGCATAGTTTGGTTCTTTATAACGTGTGTTTTATGGTGAGGTTATGGAAACTTATCATGTTTAAAGTTAGTAGGAACTGAGTTCCTTTTTATTTAAGGTTGTTATGTTAAATAAATGGATGACGGACTCTGCGAGTCCTTTGTAAAGAAATATAATGGTATGTCTATTAGATGTTTCTTTCAAAAATAAAAAATAAAAATAAAATAAAAATATAATAATAATAATAATAATAACACTAATAACAATATGGGCATTCATTTAGAAATAAATTTATTGATATAATAGGAAAAAGAACAGGTACGGGATCACAGGCTTGCTCTTGATAGGGTGGGGTTGTGACAGAAATGGAGGTTTTGTTTTTCAAAATACACAATAGATTTGGTATGATTCACCTTTTGACCCGAAATACATTCATATAACCTTAAAGTAGCCATGCAAGCTTTCAAAGAACTTTTAGAACCACTCAAAAAAATCATTAGGTCATTTGCATACAGAAGATCAGAAATATTGGGACATCCTCTGTGTGTTTTGTAGCCAATAATCTTCCCATCTATAGCTCTTTTGTTAAGTAAACGGCTCAGTACTTCTTCAGCAATAATGAATAAGAAAGGAGATAATGGGTTCCCTTGACGCAACCCCTTAGATGATTGGAAGTAGCCTTTACTAGTGTCGTTCATTAATATAGAGAAAGGAGCAGTGATACAATTAGATATAAGACGTCTCCATTTAACAGAGAATCCCAAAACTTGGAGAACATCCAATATAAAATTCCATTCGAGTCAATCATATGCTTTAACCATATCCACCTTAATCATCACATTGCCTTCCCGCACCTTGGCATTTATACTATGAAGCATCTCTTTGGGCAAGCGAATATTATCATGTATATTACGCCCTTTAATAAAAGCCCATTGTTCTTCAAAAATTTTTTTAGAAAGAAGGGGGTTAAGCCCATTAACCATAATCTTGGAGAAAACTTTATAAACTACCATACATAGACTAATAGGGTTGGATTTAGCAAAGCTCGAAGGATTGTCTTCCTAAGAAATAATAACAATGAAATTAGAAGAGTAGAATTTAGGAAGAAGGGTACCATTAAAAAAATCAGTGACTTCTTCTACCAAATCCTCTTTAATGACATCCTAGCAATGCATAAAGAAACAAGATCCAAATCCGTCAGGTCCTAGACTGGTGCTATCTTCTGGAATGTCACTAAAGTTGCTTGACTTCCTTCATTGAAGGACTGTGGCAAAGGGAATCATTATCCTCATCTATAATAATTGTTTGAAATAAGTCCTTCCAAGTATCTATCTGGTGCACCCCTTCTATATGCAGAGCAGCCTGAAAATATTCAATAGCTTCCTTATGAATCTCCAAAGGAGAACTAAGATGAGTTCCATCCTCCAACGTCATCTATAAAGCAGCATGAGAAAACTTGGAATTCGAGTCCCTTTCTTTAAGCCATTTCACCTGGAACTTCTGTTTAAGGAGAATTTCCTCTTGGGGTAAAAATTGTTCAAGCTCTGTTTGCTTAAAATGTAGTTGAAATTCAATATCATGCCTATAGTTAGCCATTAACTGAGCCTCTAGATTCAAGATTTCATCTTTAGCATTCTGCACTTGATTATCTACCTTGCCAAAGATCTCCTTATTCCAGGTCTGAAGAGTTGGTTTCAACCTTGTAATTTTAGTAGCAAATTTCATCAGTCCTCCCTTAGAAATCGGTTGATTTCAATTATCAAAGATGATTTGATTAAAAGTCTTGTGTGTGCACCACATCCTCATAAATCTGAAAATTAGAGGGCCATATATATCTTAAAGTATATTGCTAATAAATGATTAGGAGATATCCTATGATTTTCTGTCGATTTGGTCGTGGAAAACTTTTCGATCCTACCTATTGCGACTATTGTTAGTCGCATCAATTGTGATATTATATATAGTATGGTATAACTAATACTATAGTTATTTATATAATATAGACTTAAAGTATATTACTAATAGTATTAGAGTGTTAGTATAAGACCATAAAGTATAAATTGTAATTAATATACATTATATACTAATGTCTATTAGTATTACTAATTTACTAATATAATTATCAAAAGAAATATATTGACAATTTATTAAGCAAAAAAATGTTATTAATATACATATATATATTATATGTAAATCATATGATCAAATAAATATGATAATATTATCAATTTAATGTTATTATTTTTTATATTAACATAAAATTATACTAACATTATATAATATATAAGGGAAGAAGAATAAAATAGGTAATGTGTATTAAGTGGTGGCGTGAGCAAATATAATCATATATTATAGTTCCCTCAAAATATTAATAACACAAAAGCATGCAAAATTTAAGTTGGCGCCAATCTCCTTGCCAAAAATTTTCAGTAAAACTCAAGTTTCCCTCTCTCTACCTTGAACTCATCCTCATTCACTCCAAATTACCGCTGGACTCTTTTCCCTCATTAGGCCACCCTAATTAGCGTCTCTTCATTGGTTCGCTCTCAACCATTGGAAATTTCTGCCGATCAAGTCTCCCACTCCAAGAGAGAGAAGCCGCCGCAGCCAGCTTGTAGCCAATGAAGCCCCACCATAACTATCACTTTTTTTTTTTTTTGGGATGCAGAGCATCTGGTTTTATATTGCTATATGCCTTATAGAATTATTACCCATTGTTGGTTGCGCCATACAGGTCTGGAGTGGTCTACACTGCCATAAAATTTTTCTAGTGTGAAGCCACAAAAGCTCTGTCACCGCTCCGATGAAACCCAACCGTTTCAATCATTGTGTGTTTGTTTTTGGGATGTAGAGTATATGGTTTTATATTGTTATATGAGAGAATGAAATGCCTTATAGAATTATTACCCATTGTAGGTTGCACCACAGAGGTTCGGAGCTATCTGCATTGTCATGGTGATTGTTATCAGCTTGCTCATAAACGTTTGGCTATCAGCTTAATTAGGAGATGCTCTTGGCCCTTCATCTGAGGTTAGTATATAGAAACCCATCATCCAACGTATAAGAGTTTAAGGTTTTTGTCATGATTTTTTTATATAACTAATGGGAATAGATAACCGTGAAAAAATATGCAATGGATTTAAACTTGTCCATCTGTGAAGCTCGGATCTCAAACCGTTTGTAAGACTCCTCTTTTTAGACCATTTGAGACTTCAGTTTTGCTTTTGAAATTTGCACAAACTGACATAGGCCATATGACCAAAGTGTGTGGTCACTTTGGTACTGACCCTGCCATGAAATTTTTTTAGTGTCAAAAAATAAAAGCTCTGTCACCGCTCCAATAAAGCAGCAACGTTTCTATCACTGCTTTTTAATTTTTCGGATGCAAAGTATATGGTTTTATATTTTTGTTGAGGTATTGTACCATCTTTATGCTGGGGAATTTTCTCAAATGCTGTGTCTTGGTCTTGTGGTTGTTGTGCAATGAGGTCAGTGCCTTGTTGGGTTAAACTCAATTGAAGAGCATTGTTAGTTTCATAGTTTTGGGGAATTTGACGTGAAAAATCAGGACCATTTGGAGAAAAATTGTATTGAGTTGATGGACTATATATTATGGAGATGTGAGCCTTGAGTCAGAGTGAAGGTAGAATTAGAAGGAGGGAAGAGGTAATTTCCAAAATAGTTAGGGTGATACTGAGGTCTGACGGTAATATATATCACCATGTTGAGGAGGGAATGGGACTGTTGGAACCGCAAAAGAATAGTTTGGCAAGAAATGGACACCAGGAGGAAGTGGTTGGTCTTTGGAATTATCCATAGTCGATGCTTATTTGGCCAGAATGTCTACAATAAAACGAATAAGAAGAGGCAAATGGGATAAAATGTAAACGAATAATTATTTAATGCAGAATAATTATTTGTTCTTTTTGAGTATAGATATGGAAATTATTTACTTGTAATTGTTTTTTCTTTTCATTTTCATGATTTTCTTTATCACTTTATTCTGTCTTTTGAGAAAAAATTTTATCTGCTATTTTTCAGGTTGGTTTCCAAGCCATTGCTGAAGCTCTTGGATTGACTGCTGTCAAGGCAGTAGTAGCCATCACTGCCATAATTGCTGGTGGATGTTTGGTAAGTTGATTAATTTTACTTCGACATTTCGTTTGGTTAAACATGATTTCATGAGTATTGTTTTTTTTTTTTTTTTTTTTTATGTTAGGAAGATTGATAAGATTAATTGGAATTACCTCAATGAATTAAGAATAGTACTTTTACAAATGAGATCTATGCTTTCTTAGATTTATGAGGCGTGGTTCACTCACATGAGAGGTTTGCACAATGTGGTTCATAATTGCTACCTTGTACTGTATGACGTTTACAGGTTTAAAGAGTGATACGTGTTATAACCTTGACTATTTTCTAAGAAATGTATCATCAATTTATACATATAACATGCTATGCTTTATTCCTTTAACATATATTACTCTTTCTATTAATTTAGTATAACTTTTTTGGTCTTTTCCAGGCTTAACGATTGCATAACAATGTCAAAGAACTATTAGATAAGTGTGAAGAAGAAGAACTACCCATGAAGAAATGGTCCTAAAGCTAATGACAAACACAATGTGAAGAAGAAGAATTATCCATGAAGAACTTTCATGTGCTTTGATTTGAAATTTTTTTTATTAGATGAATAATGACCCATTATATCATATTTATTATTAATTTATATATTATAAATTTTTTTTAATTATGAGATATCATATTATTGGTGCGTTCTAAATGCCATTAATTAATGCAATGTGTTAGTGATGTAGTCATAGCGGCGTTTATATTAATGTTGTTAATTTACAAAATGTGCCGGCAATGAATTAGTGGCGGCGTTTACAATAAGCCACAATACAGGAAAAACAATTCATAGTGGCGTTTAGATAAACGTCATTAATAAATTCATCAAAGTATTATTAGTGGCATTTAAATAAATGCTGCCAATTTATATGATGCGTCCGCAAATTACTAGTAGCGGCATTTATTGTGATGTCGCTATTTTTAAAATAGCGGCAGACAGATAAACGTCGTTAACAAATTAATGTGTCGTCAACAACGTTATATTAGTGGCATCTAAATAAATGCCGCCAATTTATATAATACGTCGGCAATGAAGTAGCAGCAGCGTTATCATTAATGCCGCTAATTTATGAAAGTGGATGGCAACGATAAAGTGGCGGCATTTCAAGAAACGTCGTGAATGTAGATACTATGGTGGCATTTATGATAACGCCACTAGTTTTAAATTTAGCGTCGTTTCAATAAACGACGTTATTAAATTTACTATAGTATTATTAGTGGCATTTAAATAAACACCGTCAATTTATATGATGGTCGGCAAATTACTAGTACCGGCATTTACTATTACGCCACTATTTTATAAAGTAGCTGCAGATAAATAAATGCCGTTAACAAATTAATGTGTTGTCGCCAACGTACTATTAGTGGCATTTAAATAAATGCCGCCAATGTTTATGATGCGTCGGCAATGTTGTAGCAGCAGCGTTAATGATAACGCCACTAATTTATGAAAGTGAATGGCAACGATAAAGTGGCGGCGTTTCAAGAAATGCCGTTGATGTAGGTACTGTGGTGGCGTTTCACAAAAAGCCGCTAAATTATATACAAACGCCGGTACTTGGATATACAAGTACCGGCGTTTACGGAAACGCCGCAACATGTAAACAGCGACCCTCCAGTACCGGCGGATGGTTATGCCAGTAGAAAAATGCCGCAAATTAATTAGCGGCGTTTTTTAGGATAGTTGCCGACGCATAACCAACGCCGACAATTGCGTCTTTTTTTGTAGTGTCTTTTCTCTCCTATAATGGATTGGAGAATATGAAAGCATTGAATAAGAGAGAAATTGGGATATATTGCTAGCTAGTGACTAAAATATCACATATTTCATTTGTTGCACAAAGCGATGTTTTTATTAGCACTTTTAATGCGATATTAGAGAAGTCTAGACCTAATTTGAGTTAAGACTTAATGAAAATAATGGTGTTAGTGAGAATTTCTATAGGTTTAGAAGTTGGATGATCACTTATTGACTTAGTGATATTATTTCTCGGGTGGGAAAATGATGTACTAAAATATGTTGTGGTGGCATAGGATGATGGGTGTGAAACTTGAGAAATTGAAAATTTTCTCGCTAATGAGAACCCTCTCCTTTATTTGGAAGAGTCAAAGTGAAAATGCAATATGAGCATTTTTTTTTATGTGAGAATTCCTAGATGTGCACACTAAGGACATGTGATAATAAAAATATTGTTTTATCATATAAATGCGATTCCAAATTTTTTAAGAAATTTTTTTTTTAGTTAAAATATTTTTTTGTTTCAAAGTCGCAATCGTATGAGTTATATGATAAGAACAATTATCTCGCAGTTTAATGACTTGCTGAGAATGGAGTTATAAATGAATTATGGCGCAAAAGCAATTGTGGCCTTAATTCTGAATTGTTGTCCTTAGATCAAGTTCATTCTCCATTGAGCTGGTTGAGTGACTATTTTGTGCAAAAGTAAATTCTATTAAAAATCTAGAGGATCTAAGCTTGATCACTTTTTTTTGGTTGATTCAAGAAAATTACTCGTATTGTGGTTTTTTATAACACTTATTTTTTGGAAAGAACATTTAATTATGTTCCAACATTTAATTTTGTTCCATTCCACATTACCTTAAATTAATTTTTTTTTTAATAAAAGATTGCCGAAGATAGTGGGAGTATACCTTTGAGTGAAGGTGTACCATTAATGATAGTTACTCCCAAAACTCATAGAATATACAGATCCTCATAAATAGCGTTGAAGTAATATATCAATATTATTTTGTCATTTAGAGACTAGAAGAGAATATTTATAATATGGCTTCACTAAAGGTATTGAATTCACATAGTAGGAATCACAACATAGAATTTTAGATTCACTTCACTTAGATGATCCAAACTACGGTTGTTGATCTGTTTGACAAAGAAAAAGTGGATTTGATAAATGTATAGATTCATCTCTGGGCACTAATTAAGTTGCCTTTAGATAACCATTGATCGCACATGTATTGGAATTTTTCTTGAAAGAGTCAAATAGCTAATTCTCATAGGAGAATTAGATGGTTACTTTTTTGTAATGTTTAAGTGCAAAGTACTGTGAGCACATGATTGTTGTTTGTACTATTTTGGTATAAAAAGCAAATGAATGCTGATGGTATTTGTAACAGCCCGCAAAAAATTCAATGGTGGAATTTCTATAGACATTAGAAACCTCGTGAAAATCCCATAAGTTTTCACGAATCGGCTAATCGCAAAGGTTTTAGCCTGTCAACATAGTCAGTATTATCACTCGCTATGATGCCAGAAATGTGATTTTAATTGTTTCAGGTAGTTAGAAGTGTCAGATTACGTTATAGTTTACGCTACTAGACTCAACAGAATATTTAGGATTTTTCAGTACTAAGTTTATTATGCGCTTTTTTGGATTGAATAGTAACCTCGATAAGCGTACTAAATGCAGTGTTTTCAAAATCACAGTGTGGAATGTCCAAATTAGGTTAGAGAAGTTTTATTTGGACACTTGGCAAGATCTTAACCACACATAATGAATAGTATTAGATACTTGGCACAAAGAGAAACCATTAGATGGATTTGTGAAGGAAATCAATGTGTGAGATCATACCACCAAAGCAAAACCTTTTTCATCTGATCAATCAAATTGAGTCAGATCAAAGAGGGTTTCAACCCAGTGAAACCCTAAATGGTTGGAATCCATTTGAAACCCCAACGATTTGGTTGAAACCGAAACCCTAAACGGTTTCCCCAAACCCTAAAGTTGGCCTTCAAATCCTTTTTGATCCAATTTCTAGCATTGTGTTTAATCACTTGATTAAATCACTTCCACATGCTATTAATTTCTCAAATTCCTATTATGACATCTTTATCCAACATTTTTAAACTTTGGAAATTTCATTGGGCCAAGAAAAATTGATTTGGGCTTGATAGCATCTCAAACCCTAACCAAACCACTTTTAAACCCCAAATTGAAGCCCACTTGGTTGAGGCCCATTAAGGCCCACGAATTTGGCTACCTTGGCAAAGTTTCTTGGAGAACTTTCCTTCCCCACTTGGAAGACCATTCATTACCTCAAGCTGCACTCAATAGTATGGTGGAACCCACCCCATCAAGCCCCATGCCTCATAGCCTTTGTAGGCAATCCTTTGCCCCCCACTATCCTCTACTTTATGTCACATATCTACCTCCACTCAATGAACATTAAGGTCCAGATATTCCCCCTACAGAAGTCTTGAGTTGTGCAAGACACACTTACTTCACTTTAATCATTTCTTCACCCCGTTCTTAGAGAGAAACCCAAAAGAGCTCTCTCGGGCAGTTTTCTGTGTGTTTTTACGTGGAGATTATCGACCATTTGTAAGTATTTTCACACAATGACTCCTTCATAAAAGTTGTTCCTCTTTGAGTCTAGTTTCCGTAGATTATTTTTCGTATCATTCCATGGTCATTTGGTCAGTCAAAAGTATTTTTAACCATGGAAAGGTCATTCTAGGCGTAAATCTGGAGAGTATGTTATGTTTTGGAGTTTTTGACCAAGCTAATGGACATATCTTGGTCCGAAATATTTCATGGAGTGTTCTTAGCATGTGTTTAAGAGTTTTCATTGAGGTTTTGTTGCATGACTAAAGCTTTTGATGATAGATTTTCTTAGATCTATGAACTTGAAAACTGGAAGTGGCAAAACAGTTTTTATTTGGAGAAAGTTTGAATATTTCGATTTTTGATCTTACTCTAAAGGTTTTGATATTTTTATATGATGATCCTAAGTCTCTTATTTTCATGTTAGGATGTTATTTTGGAGATATTTAGTATTAGTTTCAAAGATATGATTTTTCTATGCAAGAGGATTTTGGTTAGGCCTAAAATTTGATGTTTTTGGATTAGATCCATGTTTATTGATTTTTAGCCATGTGATTTTAAGTTTGATGGTTGGATCCTATTTAGGACACATCATTAAACCATGTGATGTTTTATTTCGAAGATATCACCTTCTTAAGCCATTGATCAAGAGATTTATCAAAACTAGTTGAGGAAAAAGTTTCTGTTTTTGGACTAAGTGTAAACCAAAAACTCCAAGTATTATTTTGTGGTTTTGGTGACTTTAGTTTGATGATTTAAAGCATGGTTGATGTCAGGATGATGTTATGAATATGTTAGAAGTAAGATTTGATTTTTTGAATTCTTGGAGATGTTTTGATTTAAGGTCAAAGCTTGTGATTCAAGTGCTTGGATCTTTTTACAAAAAAGTTTGGTGTTGATTATTAGCTTTTTCTAAATAGATGTTTGAAGTATGGTTTTAAACTTAGGATTGAAAGATATTTGTTGCAAAATTTTGGTTTAAGCATGAGTTTTAGAGTTGGAAGGAATTGCAATAAAAATCAAGAGAAATGGCCTATGGATGTTTTGGCCATAGTGTGTTTTTCATAGTTGTGTTTTGTTTTAAATTTTTCTGAGTTAATATTTGAGTTTAGGACAAAATTTACATGAAGAATGTAAATTTTAGAAATTTTTGGAGTTAGGATGTGAAATCCTTAAGTTAGGGGTAAAATGGTCATCTTTCCACATGTAGAGGGTAAAATGATAATTTTACTCTAAGTTAGCTTGTTTTCATGTTTCTAATTGTTAGTAATTAAATTTCTAACTTTTAGAATGACCTCTTACAGTTCCTCGTATTTCATGCTTTATTCTCATAGAACGCGACGATCGAAATAAGTTAGCTTCTAACTTACTATCAGTTTATTGTGTATGTATGATGGGTAAGGAAACTACAATTTATGTATGTATAATATATGTCATGTCATGCCATGTCATTACATGTTTATCTATTACGTATGATTTATTCTTTCAGAAATATTTATTTGTTACAAAATCTTTTCTATCATGCAATGTTGTATGTTATAAGTATGCCGTGTTAAGTATGCCATATGTTACATGTATGCCATGGAATGTTTATGTTTAAATCATATTGTGCCATTTACAAGTATACACCATGTTAGAAAAGTTCATGATATTAAATAATATCTCATGCATTAAGAAAGATAAGATATTTAAGAGTGTTAAGGATGGCACGGACCTAAGCGTGTTCATCACAAGTTATGTTAAGAATGAGACGGACCTAAGCGTGTTTATCACAAGATATGTTAAGGATGACACGGACCTAAGCGTGTTCATCACAAGTTATGTTAAGGGTGACACGGATCTAAGCGTGTTCACCACAAGTTATGTTATGCAGTGCTACGGACTTAAGCGTAGTTCACCTTATGTAAAGTTCATATAGATGTCAGATCACGTTTAAGTTAAGTTATTCATGTCAATCACGACCCTAAATGCTAGAATGAGGTAATATCCTAGTGGAACTCCTTTGTTCACGCTGGAGTGTCTAAATAGGTGTGAAATTTCCTAAGTTGATGAAGTACAGTCATCAAGTTGCGAATGGGGCCTAAGTAACTGGTCACCGGATCGTACCAGGCACTAACGCTGATGGTGCCATTTTTTATGTTACATGTATTCATGGGCCACAACAACTGTGGAGCATGAAATATGGGGCCACAACAACTGTGGAGCATACACTACGTGAGACACAACAATTATGACACGTAGAATACGTGGGGTCACAACAACTGTAGAGTACGTATTAACGCATTCACAGCCGGTCTAGATACCTGTGTTGTGATGCTGTAATCGGCAGGGACACACGGCTCTAGGGGACCCGTGTAGCACCCATATGGTCACGTTATTAATCAAGACAATTGAATAAGATTCCAAGTTTATGTTAAGTCAAGTTTTAGATCAGGTTCATGTTATGTTATGCTCACGTACATGTTATGTTCATGTTCATATTATGTTCCAAGTTCATGATTCACATCATGTTATGTTCACGTTTATGATATGTTCAAGCTCACGTTCATGTTAACTTACTAAGATTTGTAATCAAATCTCACCGTGGTAGTCCCAACTACCATTCCCCCCGAATGGTAGGCGATGTGTCAGGATCAGAGCAGGGAGCAGACGTTCGTAGACTGAAGGAGGTTGACTAGACGCCGCAGACACGACGCAGAGCTTACAACTTCCATAGTTAGTTTTTGGACAGTTTTCTGGCCTCGTTAGTCAAGTTACGTGAGTTACTCGACGAACTTCCTCAATAGTGTATTATGGTAATGTAAATATGGAGTTTGGTCTCTCATGTTTTTGAGGTAATAGTCTTCTAAGACTCATACTGAAATCGTGGATGTTTATTTTGTTAAGCATGCTTGGATTACGATTTAATTATTTGGGATATTATAAGTTTGGTGCATAGTATTGCTCAAGAAAAGAAAAAAAAAATTATCCGCTGCGAATATTGCATAATGCTAGATGTATGTTAGGAACATTCCATCTTATATGTCATGAATGGAGGTAGGTAACCAAATGTTGCATGTCCCGACGCTTCAGATGTCCGTTCAATCCCATGCGGAATTTGGGGGCGTCACAGGGTGGTATCAGAGCAATACTTCTCTGGGTTGTAAATCCACATGTCCTTAGTTAATGCACCAAATACTAGGCTTGAGATTTTAGTCTTCATTAGGCTTGAATTTCTTAGGATATGCACTAGATTCCTGGTTTAGTAAAAAAAAAAAAAAAATTTGATGCACTATCTACTGCTGAGGCAGAATATGTTGCTGCGGGTAGTTGTTGTGCTCAAGTTCTTTACACGAAGCAACAACTTGAAGATTTTAAACTCATGTATAATCACATTCCAATCAAATGTGATAATACAAGTGCTATAAATCTTTTAAAGAACCCAATACAACATTCTAGAACTAAGCATATTGAAATAAGATATCATTTTCTTCGAGATCATGTGCAGAAAAGCGATATAGTACTAGAGTTCACAAACACACATTATCAGTTAGCAGATATATTCACAAAACCTTTACCAGATGATAGATTATGTATGATTATAAGAGAAATAGGTATGATGCATGTTATGAATATTTCTTAAAAGATAGACCAGAGTTCATAAAAATAGAGAGATTTTTTTTAAATACTTTTACATAAACTTGAGGTTCTTAGCCTCATGTTTGAGATGCTCATTCTCTTCATACAATATCATGTCATCCCTATCCATGGAACTGACAAGCGGAATGAAGAATCCAATAAAGATTTCAACTTTTTATTCTTCTGCCTAAGGATTCCTTCCCTTGTGTGAGACTCTTGAACAATTCGTTGAAGTACAACAATTTGTTCTTTAAGCCTTTCAACCTCATGGTTTTTGGTTTGCACCCGCTGGGAAAAAGCAACAATAGAGGATGAGTAGCGAGTCCCGAGACTCACCAAGTCGTAGATAGCATCGGAGTTTGACTTATTAGCCATACTATTATTTTATTACTACAACATGGCACCAATGGCAGCTGCAGAAAGGACAGGAGGTTGAGGTGCTGAATACCTCATGGATGGATTTAGAGAAATGTTAGAAGAATGAGCCATTGAGAAAAGAATTGAAAACTTAAAGCGAAAATGTTGAAGGAATGCAGATGAGTTATAGAGATGAGAATAAGATTTGATGCAAATTGGATTAAGTTTAAGACTAATTTTATAGAGATAGGATAAAGAAGAAGACAAACTATTGTCTCTTCAGATCTTAATTAGTCAAAAGAAATACAAGATATGCTGGACACACATTGTCAAAAGTTTTCTTACTAAGCCAACGAGATTAACAGTAGATTGTCCCTATTTTTCTAGTACACAATGAACCTTTGCTGTTATCTGCTGATGTTGATCCTGTATCTGAATCCTTTCTCATTCTAGCTCCTCTATTCGTGGTTGCAGATCATGACCATACCAATCTGCAAATTTTTTCAACTCTTTGTTTTCTTGCTTTAGCCTTTTATTCTCTCTATCCTTATTAGCAAGCTTCTGTCGTAACTAAGATATTTGGATATTAAGATGATCAATCCCACTTACCCTCGCCATTAACCTCAGAGACATGATCGTAACAGAGGCAGCATATTGACTACTGAGCATTCTTGATTCTGCAATAATTTCAGAATCAGCCCTACTAGAAACACGGTTCTCTGCTCCTATCATGGTATTGACGACCTCAGGAGAGAATATTGATGGTTGATACGTCAAGGGTTCCTGATTCAAGTCTGGAACATTAGTGGAAGAGAATTGCCCAGCCATTATATTATTATGAAAAAATAGAACTCAGGTCAAGAAGCGATGTATTTTTTTTTGTATTCGATAGGTGAAAATGATCATTTTTTTATAGAAACTCAGAGCGTTCAATCACATTTTTCAATAACATCAGGTGATTGTTTAAATTTCCAGCCGCACTAAATTCATAGAGTTAGGCCTCGAGGCTTTACAGCACTTGTCGGGTCACGGACGGCTCTTTTTTCAACTATCTACAGTGTTTATTAAGGCACCGTTTTCTTCAGTTTATTTACTTGCTGCCGATCCTTTTTAATAATGCCAAAAGAGGGAGAATTTTTATACTAGAAGTTTGGTAAGCAACATCTTCTTTTTAAGCGTGTTTTATGTTTGTATTTGCGCCGATTTCGAGAACGAAATCTTTTTTTTAGGAGGGGAGGATGTAACAGCCCGCTAAAAATTCAATGGTAGAATTTCTATAGACATTAGAAACCTCGTGAAAACTCCATAAGTTTTCACGAATCGGCTAATCGCAAAGGTTTTAGCCTGTCAACATAGTCAGTATTATCACTCGCTATGATGCCAAAAATGCGATTTTAATTATTTTAGGTAGTTAGAAGTGTCAGATTATGTTATAGTTTACGCCACTAGACTCAATAGAATATTTAGGATTTTTCAGTACTAAGTTTATTATGCGTTTTTTTGGATTGAATAGTAACCTCGATAAGCGTACTAAATGCAGTATTTTCAAAATCACAGTGTGAAATGTCCAAATTAGGTTATAGAAGTTTTATTTGGACACTTGGCAAGATCTTAACCACACCTAATGAATAGTATTAGATACTTGGCACAAAGAGAAACCATTAGATGGATTTGTGAAAGAAATCAATGTGTGAGATCATACCACCTAAGCAAAACTTTTTTCATCTGATCAACCAAATTGTGTCAGATCAAAGAGGGTTTCAACCCTAGTAAAACCCTAAATGGTTGGAATTCATTTGAAACCCCAAAAACTTGGTTGAAACCGAAAACCTAAACGGTTTCCCCAAACCCTAAAGTTGGCCTTCGAATCCTTTTTGATCCAATTTCTAGTATTGTGTTTAATCACTTGATTAAATCACTTTCACATGCTATTAATTTCTCAAATTCCTATTATGATATCTTTATCCAACATTTTTAAACTTTTTAAATTTGATTGGGCCAAGAAAAATTAGATTTGGGCTTGATAGCATCTCAAACCCTAACCAAACCCCCTTTAAACCCCAAATTGAAGCCCACTTGGTTGAGGCCACCTTGGCAAAGCTTCTTGGAGAAGTTTCCTCCCCCACTTAGCAGACCATTCATTGCCTCAAGCTGCACTCAATAGTATGGTGGAACCCACCCCATCAAGCCCCATGTCTCATAGCTTTTGTAGGCAATCCTTTGCCCCCCACTATCCTCCACTTTATGTCACATATCTACCTCCACTCAATGAACATTAAGGTCCATATATTGCCCCTACAGAAGTATTGAGTCGTGCAAGACACACTTACTTCACTTTAATCATTTTTTCACCCCGTTCTTAGAGAGAAACCCAAAAGAGCTCTCTCGGGCAATTTTCTATTTGTTTTTGCGTGGAGATTATCGACCCTTTGTAAGTATTTTCACACAATGAATCCTTCATAAAAGTTGTTCCTCTTTGAGTCTAGTTTCCGTAGATTATTTTTTTGTATCATTCCATGGTCACTTGGTCAGTGAAAAGTATTTTTAACCATGAAAAGTTCATTCTAGGCGTGAATCTGGAGAGTATGTTATGTTTTGGAATTTTTGACCAAGCTAATGGACATATCTTGGTCCGAAAATTTTATGGAGTGTTCTTAGCATGTGTTTAAGAGTTTTTATTGAGGTTTTGTTGCATGACTAAAGCTTTTGATGATAGATTTTCTTAGATCTATGAACTTGAAAACTGGAAGTGGCAAAACAGTTTTTATTTGGAGAAAGTTTGAATATTTCGAGGTTTGATCTTACTCTAAAGGCTTTGATATTTTTATATGATGATCCTAAGTCTCTTATTTTCATGTTAGGATGTTATTTTGGAGATTTAGTATTAGTTTCAAAGATATG
Source organism: Carya cathayensis (assembly GCA_011037825.1). Classification (NCBI taxonomy): domain Eukaryota; kingdom Viridiplantae; phylum Streptophyta; class Magnoliopsida; order Fagales; family Juglandaceae; genus Carya; species Carya cathayensis. The sequence goes on along the minus strand of QGSO01000284.1, from coordinate 1,291,963 downwards.
AGTTTTCTATGCAAGAGGATTTCGGTTAGGCCTAAAATTTGATTTTTTGGATGAGATCCATGTTTATTGATTTTTAGCCATGTGATTTTAAGTTTGATGGTTGGATCATATTTAAGACACATCATTAAACCATGTGATGCTTTATTTCAAAGATCTCACTTTCTTAAGCCATTGATCAAGAGATTTATGAAAACTAGTTGAGGAAAAAGTTTCTGTTTTTGGACTAAGTGTAAAACCAAAAACTCCAAGTGTTATTTTGTGATTTTGGTGACTTTAGTTTGATGATTTAAAGCATGGTTGATGTTAGGATGATGTTATGAATATGTTAGAAGTAAGATCTGATTTTTTGAATTCTTGGAGATGTTTTGATTTAAGGGCAAAGCTTGTGATTCAAGTGCTTGGATCTTTTTACAAAAAAGTTTGGTGTTGATAATTAGCTTTTTCTACATAGATGTTTTAAGTATGGTTTTAAACTTAGGATTGAAATATGTTTGTTGCAAAATTTTGGTTTAAGCATGAGTTTTGAAGTTGGAAGGAATTGCAATAAAAATCAAGAGAAATGGCCTATGGATGTTTCGGCCATAGTGTGTTTTTCATAGTTGTGTTTTGTTTTAAATTTTTCTGAGTTAATATTCGAGTTTAGGACAAAATTTACATGAGAAATGTAAATTTTGGAAATTTTTGGAGTTAGGATGTGAAATCCTTAAGTTTGGGATAAAATAGTCATTTTTCCACATGTAGAGGGTAAAATGATAATTTTACTCTAAGTTAGTTTGTTTTCATGTTTCTAATTGTTATTAATTAAATTTCTAACTTTTAGAATGACCTCTTACAGTTCCTCGTATTTCACGCTTTATTCTCGTAGAACGCGACGATCGAGGTAAGTTAGCTTCTAACTTACTATTAGTTTATTGTGTATGTATGATGGGTAAGGGAACTACAATTTATATATATATGTTATCATATATGTCACGTCATGCCATGTCATTACATGTTTATCTATTACGCATGATTTATTCTTTCATGAAAATTTATCTGTTACAAAATCTTTTCTATCATGCAATGTTGTATGTTACAAGTATGCCATGTTAAGTATGTCATATGTTACATGTATGCCATGGAATGTTTATGTTTAAATCATATTGTGCCATTTACAAGTATACACCATGTTAGAAAAGTTCATGATATTAAATAATATCTTATGCATTAAGAAATATAAGATATTTAAGAGTGTTAAGGATGAGACGGACTTAAGCGTGCTCATCACAAGTTATGTTAAGAATGACACAGACCTAAGCGTGTTCATCACAAGATATGTTAAGGATGACACGGACCTAAGCGTGTTCATCACAAGTTATGTTAAGGGTGACACAGATCTAAGCGTGTTCACCACAACTTATGTTATGCGGTGCCATGGACTCAAGCGTGGTTCACCTTATGTAAAGTTCATATAGATCTCAGATGACGTTTAAGTTAAGTTATTCATGTCAATTATGACCCTAAATGCTAGGATGAGGTAATATCCTAGTGGAACTCCTTTGTTCACGCTGGAGTGTCTAAATAGGTGTGAAATTCCCTAGGTTGACGAAGTATAGTCAACAGGTTGCGAATGGTGCCTAAGTAACTGGTCACTGGAGCGTGCCAGGCACTAACGCCGATGGTGCCATATTTTATGTTACGTGTATTCATGGGACCACAACAACTGTGGAGCATGAAATATGGGGCCACAACAACTGTGGAGCATACACTACGTGAGACACAGCAATTGTGACACGTAGAATACGTGGGGTCACAACAACTGTGGAGTACATTTTAATGCATTCACAGCTGGTCTAGATACCTGTGTTGTGATGCTGTAATCGGCAGGGACACACGGCTCTAGGGGACTCGTGTAGCACCCATATGGTCACGTTATTAATCAAGACAATTGAATAAGATTCCAAGTTAATATTAAGTCAAGTGTCAGATCAAATGTATGATAAGTTAAGTTTTAGATCAAGTTCATGTTATGTTATGCTCACGTACATGTCATGTTCATGTTCATATTATGTTCCAAGTTCATGATTCACATCATGTTATGTTCACGTTTATGATATGTTCAAGCTCACGTTCATGTTATGTTATGTTCACGTTCACATTATGTCTCAAGTTCACATTTGTGTCATGTTATGCTCAAGTTTATGTTATTTTCAAGTTCATATTTATGTTATGCATGTTTACGTTCATGCTATATTTCAAGTCCATGTTATGTTTCATGTTTCACGTTCATGTTATGTTGCTAGTCTATGTTATGTTTTAACCTCAAGTTCATGTCATGTTAAGTCAAGTTCAGTTCACGTTTAAGTTCTGGTTATGTCATGCTATATGTCAAGTTATGCTATTCTTATGTACGACTTTATTTTATGCATTTATGTTTTTACTGCCATGCATGCATCTTTAACCTGTGTGAGAGTTTCTTGTTAACTTACTGAGATTTGTAATCAAATCTCACCGTGGTAGTCCCAACTACCATTCCCTCCGAATGGTAGGCGATGTATCAGGATCAGAGCGGGGAGTAGACGTTCGTAGACTGAAGGAGGTTGACTAGACGCCGCAGACACGATGCGGAGCTTACAACTTCCATAGTTAGTTTTTGGACAGTTTTCTGGCCTCGTTAGTCAAGTTACGTGAGTTACTCGATGAACTTCCTCAATAGTATATTATGGTAATGTAAATATGGAGTTTGGTCTCCCATGTTTTTGAGGTTATAGTCTTCTAAGACTCATACTGAAATCGTGGATGTTTATTTTGTTAAGCATGCTTGGATTACGATTTAACTATTTGGAATATTATAAGTTTGGTGCATAGTATTGCTCAAGAAAAGAAAAAAAAATTATCCGCTACGAGTATTGCATAATGCTAGATGCATGTTAGGAACATTGCATCTTATATGTCATGAACGAGGGCAGGTAACCATGTGTTGCATGTCCCGACGCTTCAGATGTCCGTTCAATCCCAAGCGAAATTTGGGGGCGTCACAGTATTGTCCACATGCGGCCTAAACGAACCATCTATTCAAAGAAACCTAATGTAGCTAGTCGTCTTTTTATTAATGACTTATTAAAAAAAATGAGATTCTTTGAAAGTTGTTGACGGTCTTAGAAAAATGTCTTTCCTAAGAGATATGATGATCTGGTTGTCTTAAATGATTAATTGTCGCCTAATGAGAGGTTTTCCATACTACGAGGTGATGGACATGGGTTTGTGAAAAGTAGCTAAGACTTTACATCTTGTGAGACTGTGTATGAAAAAAACAATTTCTAGGAGCTCTTGCTCAAAATCCATAGACAATTAATGAGATGAAAAATACTAAGAGAATCTAGATTTGCCTTGTATACAATTTGGTGTTTCCATTATGGTTTGCTCATGGGAGTTAGAGGTTGAAATCTTATTAGAGGGTAAATATGGCTTACTTGATTAAGTGAGTTGGTGATGCAATTGTCATTATAAGTAATGACTGGACTATTGTGATTGTCTTTGTGGGCAAAAGACCCTAATCGCTTTACCCTTAAAAGAAAAATCAATGATGGTTATCTCACATGCTTTTGTTGAGTATAAGAGATTCATATGAAACCCTACAGTTACAAATTGGGTTTGCTGAATGACATTTGAGGTCACTTTGTAGATTTTGAAAAGTCGCATTTGGACTTGCTTACTAGAATCTAAGATTTAAAATTGTGAGTTTGACCTAAACGAGATTCATGATGAGTTTTCGCTAACTTCATGGTTGTGCAAAGGACTTTTATATATAAAAGTAAAGTTTCTTGGAAGGCACATGTTTTAAAAAGTTAATACACATGAGAATGCACACTGAGAGAAATAGTCCTAAAACTTCACTTGAGTGTTGTGATTTTGTTTTTTAGTTGACCATGTGATTTCTCTCCATCATGGTTTTGCTCGTTATGCACATAACACTGATGTGTTCTATGATCATGTGGCCTAGCTAGAAGCATTTTTTGATAAGCACACACATTTACCATAAATTTAGTAGTTATGGTGAAAAATATATGTCGACAAGTTTAGATTGGCTCACTCACACGCATGATCATCTTTGGCTCTACAAAGGGGTAGCTAGAAAAAATGAGACAATGTGTCACTCGGTACTTGTCTAGAGAGGGATAAGTTGTAAGACACAAAAGATATGTCATCCTAGTGGGAGCTAAGATGAGGTCTAAGGACCGTGCATGGTTACCCACAATCCATATAGCTTGTGGTTTAGCCAGATGTGAGAACCTCTTCGGTGCTTTGGATAACTAGCAAATAGAGGGACTCGAGTTAGGTGCTAAGATAGTGACTAGACTAAGATCTGTACGGTATATTGAGATAAGATATATGCTCTTCCTTTGGAAAGACAATTCCGCCATAAAATATATTTCATACTACATTTGCTTTTGTGACCAACAGTATAGGTGAGTGAATGAGTCCTTACTTTCTCACCGTGTGAGTTTTGTAGGTCATAATTGATGACCTTAATTTATTTATGCCCTTAGGAGACCTTTGACTATGTCACGAGGTTAATGTTTTAGTGTCTTGTGACTTGTGAGTTCGAGTTCTTGTTCATATAACATAGCATAGCATAACTTGGAGCTCAAGGCCTTTTTATGACTTTTAACTAATAAATGGATATTTCACGGCTCCCCTATGCACCGTGTGTAACCAGCTAGTTATCTCATCAACCATTGGCCCACTTTGACCAAGGTGGCAATGTCTTACTTATAATCATTCTTATTATAGTAGTTCAATTTTTGCCTTCACAGTAGGGCACCCACTAGTTTTAGATACAACCCCGCTTCGGTATTCTTTTCTTTTAGGAATGATTCGAGGTCCGCCGACTATACATCGAGGTCCACTTTTCACCTCACTAGAAGGCCTTCTTGCATGTAGGATTCATGGCAAGAAAGAACCTTTTTTTCCTAGGGTAGGCGTGTACCCTAACTCCATGGGCTCCAAACCCTAATTTCACTACAAGGCCAAATTCTACTTGGGCTTGGGCCTTCCTCAAGGCCTCATATGCCTTCTATTCCAATCAAATTCCTTAATGGGCTATTCCTCCTCTCTTTTGGCCCAAATTAACAATATATAATAAAATGAATAAAAAGCTTAGCAAAAATCTTAGTCGTCACATCCTCCCCCCCTTAAAAAGATTTCGTCCTCGAAATCGGTTCCGTAGTCACAAAAACAAATCTTTTGATAGAAAGAAAATCAATCCTCATCAGTACCTCTTGCACTGGCTGCGATAGAATCCTCAGATGTTGACAGAAGCGGTACTTCACCTTCTTTTTTTTTCTGTCATCGAATCTTGCTGTCACATCCAAGTTAGGATCATAAGTGAGGGTTTTTAATAAATGCGGACGGACATCACTCTTGGACATGTGATTGCTCACTCTTCTTAAAAAAAATATTTACTCGCATATCATTTAACTTATGCTCAATTTCGAGCTTAGTATCCTCAATAGGTTGTCCTTCTTCACGATAACGAATACAATCAGTAAATGTATTCGAAGTTTCAATAGGCTCATATCTTAAAGTGTGAGCTTCTGCAGCGCGATTGGACTCTTCCTTAGGATTAAGTCTGAGTAGACATAACCTTCATGCATCTCTCCATACCAAAGGATCATGTGGGGGTTGACACTCTTCATGTGGTAGGGCATGCCTTGGAAAAATATTGCCTTGCAAATCCGTGTCCAACACATGAGTGCGATGATGCTCAAACTTCTCTATTTGCTGCCAATGAGCACTCATCATTCGATCCATCCTTACTCATCGGTTCCTACGACTGCATTCACATCTCTCTCGAATCTATGCTACTGAAGATATAGACATGCGTGGGGTATTCCTATTACAAGCCATGTCTTTTTCACGGGTATGGTTGGTGCACATATCATCACTAGAATTCACAGATAACACAGAGACATCCACATACAAGACAACAAGGTACAGTCAAACACTCAATCATAAATGAGATTCATGAATACACAAGTTCTAATTTACAAACAAATGGGGGTATTTAGCCCTCATCAAATCTTCTCTTTCCCACGTCGCTTCTTGAAAAGCTGGGTTCGTCATGTAAAACCCAGCAAGTATTTATAATCGATTCCATTGGTGTAAATGTGCTCCTCCACTAGGACCAAATTATGATGACTCAAGTTTCTGCACTTGTTACACGAACATCTTATAAAACCCCAAGTGTTAGCACTCCCCTACGTAAATTCTATAAATAATTTTGCATATTCCTTGTAGTCTTTACCAAATTTTTCACCCCAAAGCATCAAACTCTTATCCATCATTAATGCCTTAGTACACTACTGTAATAAACATAGATAAAAAAATCAAGAATAGACATCACAATGTCATTCCTTATACATTGATTGTATCCATTGTATAAAGAAGTTGGTCCTATCTCATTTGAGATACTATCATCTATTGCATACATACTTAGTCTTTTATTCCAATGTCAGTTGAAATTTCGGCAACATTTCCCCCAAATTCTCCAAGTATGGTAGTTGTGGAAAGTGCTCACACCTGTCTACGAACAAGATACTTACGTACCACACACTCAAAGAATGAAAGGAAACACTGAACCAAAATCCCAATAGTGACATTAGAGTACTTCAAATGAATATATTTACCATATAGATAGTAGAATCCCAAATTGTCTACTTTGGACAATTCAAGAGTTGTATCCAAACATTCTTCACAAACAATAGAGTATAACTCTCAAATGTGTCTAAGGTTAAATTGAATAAAAACACAATCAAGCAAACACTAAATAATGTGTGCATGTATACGACAATAATTGGATATCGGCACGTTAGGCATAATAACTTATTGGGTCATTTTTTAAAACTGGATATAAGTTATTAGTGATTAATGCAAGGTGTTCGTATTGGATATAAGTTATTAGTGATTTTTTTTCTTTATAAATAAAAGTAAAATTTATTAATGATTTATTTAATTATTTCCTATATTTTGGGTTAAGAATTAATTGTTCATTTTTTTTTAAATGGGTAATCTTGTCCATTGTGATTTATGCAAGGAACGAGGGAGATTCAATCCCTGTTCAAGGAGAATTGCACACTTTTGATCTAGACCATGGAGAGGATCATTGTGCCTATCATTTCTCAACTGAATGTATTGAGGGACGCATGGCTGTGAAGTAGGAGGACTTCGATAATCTAACAACTTAGTTTTTCTTTGTATCAAATATTTGTTGTATCTCAAACATTGTCACTTTTGGATAATTTTTATTTTATATATACAGTTTGTTCATTAAAAATGATTTTTTTTTCTTATCATCTAGTGATATAAAAAATGAGTTTCATTGGAGGAAAAAAATTGTTATTTCTCATAAAAAAAAATTAATTTATATTTCCAAGTAATTATATTAATTTTCTAGAATGACATATATGATCTATTTTGATTTACCATAAATAATAAACCTGTATAGGTAGATTTTCCATGTTTTAGAAATGAAGATTAATAAACTCAAATAATGATTATTTTTCAAATTTTTGAATGCATCAATAAATTTCTATAATAACTGTTATTTCAAAATTTTTTTTTTTTTTTTAATCACCATCTGAACAAATCTTTGTAGCTTTCGAACAGTTTATAAATCTATTTGAATGTAAAATTAATGTTCGAACAAGATATCAAACATCCGCTCTAGAATAATTGTATATAACTTCCCACCAAAAATATCATTCGAACTATTATCTCAACATTTGAACGGAAAATACCATATTGCCGAACGATCTCAAACTTAGTTCGAACGAGAAACTTATGTTTCAATTATGTGTAACCCTCTCCCGCCACAATTGTATAAAACTTTCCACCACAAATATTGTTCAAACTCTTATCATGATATATTGAGCATGGGAAGTTAGCTTTTCTGACAATTTTCTCATGATGTGCCATAGACAATTGTCTTATGTCTTGAAAAGCAATGACAACCATGTTTTTTATGTCCCTAACTAGGTCGTTTATAATTGGGTTTTTCATCCATACATTTTAACTCTGTTTGAAACAAGTACAAAAAATCTTTTGTATATTTACTTGATATCAATCAAGCTTAAAAAATGATTGATTGAGCATGATGGTTTACACTCACAAAAGATATGAGCAACATGCCATATCTAATGATTTGGTATCCTGTATTGAATGTAATAACATCCCAAAAGTATTGATATGCTACCCTATTTTCCACATTGGTTCAGAAAACATTTCATAGTCTCGAATATCACTACAACGTTTATGCCCGTTTGTCGTGAGTTCTTTTTCTCCGACTTAAATTTCTAGAAACTACTACTTTATTGCTAAAAATAAAAAAAAAGGGTTAGCATCTGAGGCCAAATTAGTTGTGATAAGGGGAAAACGGTGGGTAAATGTATTTTTGAAGATGAGAAAACACACGTGACTAAATAGGGACAAACATATTACACTTCGAGACAAATCTATTTCATTTTTAGGAGAAACTGCGTGGTGACGTTGACAAAATTCTTTTTATGAATGAGATTTGCAAGTCGCAAATATTGCCTTTAATAAAAAAACACTAATATGCCATTATTCAGTTTGGTGTTGCACCCCAAATTGTTATGGGTGAAATCTTTGCTGATTACTCTCCCGTTTGGATATTAAGAATATCTCAGATAATTTGTGAATAATAATAAAATAGTTTGTGAATAGTAGTGAATAATTTGTGAATAATAGTAAAGTAGTCTGAGAATAATTGTGCTCTCAAATAGTTCTCAGATGATCTATAAATAGTAGTGAGAATAATAATAAAATAGTAGTGAATAATTTGTAAATAATAATAGAGTAGTATGAGAATATCTGAAAAAAATTGTGTTCCCAAGCATCTCCATGAACGCCACTATCTAATTTTTTCCTCTGTTAAAAACCTAAATTCTATCCCTAGTTCTCGCTACTTAGTCAAGTCATCATACTTCTACTTCCAATCACTACCATCATGCACCTTCAACCTTAGCACTCTGCCTATTAATTCCAAAATCAATTTAGATAAATCCCTCAACTTTTTTCTCTCCCTCCATTTAGAATATACCTCTCTTCCTCTATCTCCCCCTTGGGTATGAGGGGGATGACCTTCAAATTCAGCTTCAAGATCTAGTTTTTTCACAATCTTTGCATTAAAGGCAATTTCAGTAAGCAAATGATCTGGATATTTGAAGGGATCAAAATCCAAGTTGAAGGATTATCAATATTATAGTTGTTCCTTCAAATTAATGGTATCCATACCTTCACCTCTATAATTATAATTAAGTTTTTCCAATTTATGAAAAAGAATTAGAAAGGTTTTTTGCATACAATTTTCCTATCTCCAACAAAGTTACCGAAACCTCCCATAAAGCTGCAATATATATATATATATATATATATATATATATATATAATCAAAAACATTTGGAGAATTTATCCATTAAAAAATTTAAACAGACCAAAATAGTAAAAATACCACACAATATCAATCAATTCGAAATTACAAGCAAAAGCACTCCCAACATGAAAAACAAAAAACAAAACAAAACAAGCTGGTTTTACACATATTATGAAAAGAGCATTAGAATCAGCAGTGCAGCAACTGATTCATGCTTGATATTTACGTCAAACATACACTCACAAACACACCTAGCTAGTTCAAATACAGACCTGAATCAAAGGAAGATAGATGCAAGGAACTCCTCGTCCTCCTTGAAAATCTGCATGTTCTTGGTCTTCATTACAAACTCTACTGCTTCCTCATTATATTCAAGAATGAAACACAGCTTTATCAGCTCAAAGAGTGCACCAATATGATCACTATTTTCCCATAACAAACCCTCGGATATTGCTTTAGAGAAATATGTAGCATACTCAATCATATTCTTATATCCACTTGATCTGTCCAACTTTTGTGCAAAAAACTTTGAGGCCTCTCTATCCCAACGTATCATTTGGCTCGCTTTCAATCCCACGCTTTCCCCTGAAGAAAGTGATAAAGTATAGTTTACAGTGATGGGTTCGACTGTCTCCAGGAAAGTCATATTCAGAAGCCCTTTTATAGCTTCATGTCGCCTCTCTGGTTCCATCTTCAACACAGGATCTGCTAGAAAACCGAGGATGAGCCTAACCAACCCTTTCTTAATCAAAATATCCTTTGGATTTACCTGATTGAGTTGAGCAACATCCACCATTGATGCTTCTTCCTTCTTTACCGATTCAGAAAAAGTCCGGACGCCGATTTCCCTGTACATTTCAAGCAACTTTGTTCGAGGTAATGAAGGCGAGCTTTGCTCAGGGTACCAGGCAAATATGGGTCGAGGAGAAACCCGTTCAAAAAGATCCTTCAACTGAAGATCATCGGCAATGAAAACATCATGCTTGTTGGACAGCAAAATTCCTTCTGAATCTGAAGCAACCGGTAATTTCTCCAACCTATCAGTGAGAGTTCTCTCAGTCTTTCCACTCCAGTGCTTAGAAACATAGACCCAGAACTTGAAACAGTCTACATGTATTAGTTGGGGTCTTGAAGTTTCCCAAACCTTCCAAAGTTGGCAGTAATCATCAACAGAGGGATTGCTTTTAACATTGAAAGCCCTTGAGAAAAAAAATAGTAGCTTTTGATCATAGTATTTTTCCAAAACTTTCAGTCGTAAACTAAAGAGATCATCCTTGTCATGCAAAACACACTCTCCAGGGTTAACCCACTTTCCATTCTTAGTTCCATCTGGGATCCAAATCCTTTTGGCTGCTTCAGTGTCCGGCTCCCAATTAAATTCACTCAAGTAGTTATAAATTCGAACTATAGTGGAAAATTCATCATGGAAATCAAGGTGGCTGGCAATCAAGGGGCATCCTTTCTTAACATCCACGGTAACACTAATAGCATTAAGCTCTGTTTTGTATGATCCAATGTTAGAACCATAAAAAACTTCATCAAGAAAAGGTCCATCCGTACTCTTCAAATGAGAGCCCCATGTAGAATCGAACAACAAGCACTGATTTGGAGGCCTATAACCATCATTCGTCTTCAACCAATTTTGAGAGATTATTTTGCAGAAAGTGCCTGGAAATTTGTAACTCCCGGCATGATCATGCAATAAAATGCGGATGCATTCCAGCATGGCAACCACATTTGCAGCAGTTATGATGGAAGGGTCCTGGGGGAAAAAAAGACCATCAACAATAAACTTTACACCATCTTTGAATTCAGTGACAACCCTATACTTTTCAGCTCTTTCTTGTATTCGTGAATGTCCTTGCCATAATAATTGTCACTATCGTCTATGAAAGGGAGCAGAGTAATTGGGGCAATTGATTGCCAATCTGGACCATACAGAATGCAATTGCTTGGAGATCTGAGATCACCAAGCCTAGTTCGCAGCCACTTCACTTCACGGACATATTTCCTAAGTTCTGGAGGAAACTTATGTGGAGTATCCTTTAGTAGTATGTAACATGATAAAAAGGACAAAACATTTTCTTTTGTCATGGAAGCTGCTTGCTGCTTGAAACTCTGGGTAAATACTTTGGCTGTCTCCTCAAAACCCACCTTTACACCTAATTGCTGCAACTCATTTCTATATGAGAAGATGCTGCCTCCATAGAAATCATGATCAATGAGTGGGAAACCGTTAAAAACGTGTAGAATGCAAGCCCACTGAGAGTGAAACATGAAACATTCTCCTGGAGACTTGTAACCAATATTTGTCTTGAAGCATTTCACACCACTCAATGTCTTGATGAGTTTGTCGGATTGTCCTGAACTACGCATACATTCCAACATGAATATAACAGCCTCTGCTGTCAAAGAAGACAAGGATGAAGGTGATTTTAAGTTGTCTACAACAAGCTTGTAACTTCCACTGAAGCCAATTAACACACCAAGGGACCTGAGTTCCTCTTTAAAAGAAAGAATTTCATCCCCAAAGTAACCTGTATCGATGAAGGGGAGGTTACTGATTTGAGATGCAACTTTCCATTCATGATCAAACAAAACAGATCCAACTGGAAACATGTCACCTCTGGATGTCCTCAACCATCTTCTTTCTTTGATAGTACTGATGAATTTTTCCGGTGCAAGATAATTGGTCGTCAAAAACCTGATGAAATTCAAAACAGAGAGCACTTGGCCTCTAGTTAAAGTGAAGGAACCAGCAAGAGACATGAGATGCTTCCCAATAAATTCACATGCTTCTCCATACCGAAACATGACGCCTATTGTCTTTAGCTCCTCCTTATATTTATTTATTTGATCACCATAGAAACTTTGATCAATCAATGGAATATCAACAAGCACTGATCCATTCTGCAAAATGTTTCCTAATGAAGAAGTAAGCATGAATGATCGAGATGGTGGCCTGCAACCCGAGCAGCCATTGGTAGTAATCTTTAGCCAGCTACCTTCCTTTATGCTCACCAAGAATTTATCTGGAATTTGAGTTCTCCGAAATTTCAGGTTTTGAATCCAATCCAAAAGCAAGAATGCATTTTGTTTGGTGAGAGGTGCAGAAACAGCAGGAATTGCGACATTGGGAGGAGATATATCAGGGATATCAGAAGCAGCAACATGAGTTTTAAGGAACTCCAAGAGCTGTTCTCCAGAACAAGATTCACCTGCAAAAGAACGCGGGCGCAAGTATTCTTCTCCCAACTCAACATAGCTTTCACCTCTCCATGGATTTGAACCAATCAATCCCGCCCATTTGCTTTGGTTGGCAGGGACCAGAACCCCTTTCCTCTGTTTGATTAGATTCCCATAGTTATTGACGAGGGGCATAATACTGCATAAATAATCTACTTGAGCTTTTGACAGATGACTCTTTGAGAAAGAGTGATATAAGAAGCGAACAAAGGTAATGGCGAGCTTCCCATCATTATTGATACAGTCATTAAGATGAACTGCATAGCCATATACATCCACAGCAACAACCTTGACATGTTCTTGAAGCCATTGTTGTAAAGTCATCTTCTTAGGAAAGAATCGAATAGCTTCTTGTGTGCTTTGTGGCATAAAAAAACGACTCGCAACACAATGGAATTCCCTGTTCCAATTAATTAGCCATGAAGAATGACGAGAATACCTCGATGAGGACACCACCTTATAAGAGTTTCTGCATTCATTTATGCTGCACAAAGATACACCCCCATCAACACCCAAATATTTTATGAGTGGTATGTTTTTCATCCCGGTGCTATCAAATTTTGATTTCCAATTCTCGGCAACAAATAGTAAAATATCCAAATACAAGTCCTTGTCGACTCCTACAACAAGGTTAGAACTCTGGATGCACTTGGCATACCATTCATTGTTGACTGGTTCTACTCCTAAGAAACCCAATATGTGATCATACTCCGGTTTATCAAATGAAGAACTCAGTATATATTTTCCATGGGATGAGAGATTAAGCAAACTCACCCCTTGCTTCTCTGCCTTTTCCAAAATGTTCCAAAAATCAGGCATAAGCCTACCGACTTCGCATGGTTTATGAAAGAACTTCTGCTCTGTGTATGATTCACTTGGGACAATATTTTCTTGAACAAGCTTTTCCTTGATTGAATTCCTCACTTTGTTCAACTCTTGATAAGAAGAGCTATTGACAGGAATGAAGCTAAACATGGGAGCCAAACTTGATGGTGGAACATTTTGATCAGAAGTTCGAACAAGGGAGATAAAAGCATGAATAAAAGCGGAGGAAACACAGTCAAGAATCCCTTGGTTCCACTTACTGTCCAAGATAATTGTTTCCCTTGATGATGCAAGAAGAAAATCTGCCTGAATTATAAAGGGAAAGTTGGTAATCATCTCTGTGGGTAGAAATGCATAAATCCCAGGTGAACTAGTCCCTCTGTTGAGACGCTCTCCAAAGGGAAAAGCCAAAATGATCACTAACTCTTCTACGTCCATTCTTCTTTCCACTCTATTTTCATGTCTTACAGGGAACTTTTGCTTCCACATATAGTAGCTACATTCTGCATTAGAGCCATTATTCTCTCTCTCAGCAGAGAGATGGAGTGTGGAGGACTCAGCATCAATGTTCTTCCTCATCACAAAGTTAGTCTCGCTTGTAATAGCAATTGCACTAACGGTATTGAGCTTAGGATTCTTATTATGTTCCCTGACTGAGAGCTGCTTCAACTTTGTTAGGAATAAAAGAACTTCAGGATGAATGCTTGAGAGCTGCTGCTTCACAGGTTTGACCTTATCAGGCTTCAAAGGTAAGACAATTGTTGTTGTAGGAAGAGATTTTTTGGAACCATATATTTGTTGTATATCAGAAAGTCTTGGGTTCTCCTCCACCCATTCTGGAACTATGTACCCAAGGTTGCAATGTGGGCAAGGCTCTTCGTTGAATCGTATTTGATACCCATTGCTGAATATGTAGGGCTGAGTAGTAATGAGAAATACACTTTTGAACCCAATTCCTGCATTTTAAACCATATGGTAATTTAATTAGAGATAAAAGAACATACATATCCTTCCCATTCTCACAGATTAGCCAAAAAAGAAAAGAAAAGAAAATACATGCTGCATTACAGTATATGAAGCATATAGCTCATAATTAATTCATAGTAATCAAGGTTTATATCTTATATATGATGGCACAGATCAAGTAATTTCTTGAGCATGGAGAGAGAGAGAGAGGGAGAGAGAGAGAGAGAGAGAGAGAGAGCTGTTAAGGAATAAGCTGCTAATTTCAAGCAACTATTGTAATCATCTTTCATTTGACAGCTTTCAAGGAGATGTTACTAATTACTTCCCAAACAAATTTACTTTCATGCAAGCATTTATGATCAGTTAAAAAACAATACATAAAAGTTGTTGCTTTTGTGCATCAAAAGGATTAGAGATATCGATAAATCTAACAAGTGCATGCATTATTGTATAACCCAGTGCCAGAGGCAGGCCAAGATTGAGATAACAGCTCGTCAGCTATAATATTTTTATTTATTAAAATAAAAGAAACAAAATAAAACCTCAGCTTTCAAGGAGAGTACTGCATGTATGTATGCATGCATGCAATATCGATCGATCGTATAAATTGAGTGTTAATTGGAGTGTGAAAAAGTAGACATAGTACGTACGCACGTACCTTTCTCTCCAATATAACCACGTTTCCTGTTGCCTTTCTTGGTGGACCGACCAACACTGCAAATGGAGTCTATGTTTTTAGAAGAGAAACCTTTCTCGTTGTTGAAAATAAGCAATGTTGCTGGAGCTCCCCTGCCCGTAATGTCCTCCGAGGTTATCAGGAACTCGAGCGATGGATCCACCCCCTCCATGTATTCGTTATCTTCCGCATTCTGACACACAATTTTTCTTTTAAAAAAATGCTCATGCATGCATCATGTGCTAATCCCTTTCATGATCACACGACAACCTTTTAAAAAATAGAAATGCTAAATCTACCGAAGTGAGGTCCCAATAGTGTCCGGATGCAATTTTGTTTTACTTAATTATTAATAAAGTGTTTTTTTAATGATGTTATGAATTTTTAAAAAATATATATTTAAAGATATAAAAAAAATATATGTAAAAAAAATAAAAATAAAAAAGATGAAATACACTCGAGTGCTAGCTGTTAATTATATAACATTTGAATCTCTCAAAATGAAATATCAATGCCTGTATGGAATTTGGACTAGTCTAAATTTAATCTGAGTTTAATATTTAAGTACACAACTCTTAAATCACTAAATATTACTAAACTCAAAATCTATTTACACGTGGGACCTACAACTTTTTTCAAATCAACACCACTTTACACGTGAGACCCATAACTTTTTTTAACTTTCCATAAATATATCTAATTAAACTCATCTTAATATCTAAACTCATATTAGGTGAACTCCATAAAACTCACCCCATCATCTCAACTCACTACGATATATAAAGAACTTAACTCATTTCAACTCAACTCAACGTTTAAACATGGTCTCAAAATCTCATTTTTATTCGAAGTCAACAAAGGTGAATTTTAAGTCAATTATATAAGTACTAACATATACATCATCAAGAATCGATACAGGTACGTATACGTACGTACGAAGATCAAGCACACATACAAAGTAAACCTGCATGCATATGAGAGATCAGAATGAGAAGTGAATTAGAACCTGAATGAGTTCCATGAGAAAGTGGACATCCTTGGCGTAAAGTTCAGCGGACAGGTTTTTGACGGCCTGATGAAGATCCTCCGTCAATGGGTTCAGTTCTCCTCCGATTGAAAACTTTTTTCTACGTATCTCTTCTATGTGTTCTCTCGCCTTCATTTCCATTCCTTCCCAAGACACACGCACAGTTTTGACACAATTACCACCAGCGCTCTCTTAGATTATAATAGCCAGAGAGTAGTACTGAAAGTAGTCAGAGAGGAAGAGAGTGTCAAGCATGTCTATTTATATGCCGAGCAGGAACCTTAATGAAGAGGGTTTACTTCCCAAACAAGATATATAATCGATGGTGGCAGATGGTACTTAGGAAAAAATTAAAAATAAATAAATAAATTTAAAAAAAAAGGAAAAAAAAGAAAAGAGAGAGAACAATAAATAGTCGTGTCACTGTACGAAAAACTATTTTTCCACGTACGAAAACTGCTTTTGCACGAACTTTAGAACGTAATTCGACGACTTTGATTAACTACAGAAGTCTTCAATTACTTTCGTCGCGCCTTTAATTTCGGAAAAAATCTTAACAACCTCCTATTATTCATACACACTCCACACACCACATTTTTTTAAAATTTTTATTATTTTATCTTTTATCAAATATTTAATATATAAATAATAAATAAAAGAATTAAATTAATTTAAAAATAATAAATTCAAAAAAAAAAAATTAAAAAAATATTAAAAAATTAAAAAAAAGTGGAGTGTAGAATATTAGGAAATTGTGTAGCATTACTCTAATTTCAGCTTTCCAAGGAATAGAAATCCATCGGTGGAAGACCTAAGGTCGCATTTTTTCTTTTTACTTTTTTTCCCAAAAAAAAACCCAAATTAATACCTCGTAAGACCAATTCGCTCAATCACTCCCCACACAATAAAAATCATACATTCAAATGGGATTTAAAGAAATTATATTTTAAAATGAAAAGAATAAATTTATTTTTGACATAAAAATTGATAAATATTAAGTTGTTTTTAATAAAAAATATATATAATTAAAATTAATGTTATTTCTTACATAAAATTAAAATTAGGTTTTTTTAAGATTTTATAAATTGAAGATATCTCTTTTCTAAAATTTTATATGAAAAAGTAGTTATTTTTAATTTTAGAATTCTTTATTTCCGCATGCAGTCAGCAAAGGTGCCACAAGTTCTATGAAAAAGCATAAGGAGTTGTTCCAAAAGAAAATGCACAAACTCAATCTCAATTGACGCAAAAGCGGAGCGAGCTATCCGCCAATTCTTTTAAATGAAAGCCCACTGTTGCGTTCTCATTTTCTACATTCTTCCGCGCGCAAGGTGTCATCCAACTAATCAACAAACTCTATCAATACAAAAATTTTTTATCTCAAAATATACAATTTAGACGAAACTCTTGTTTCTAATTTGTCCCTAAAAGACAGTCACAAAAGGTCTTTTGGATGAAAATTTTAATTTTGTCTTAAAAAATATTTTTAAGGTTGAAATGTGACCGACCCATTCGGAGGGGTTACAATGAAATTTTTTGTTGGAGACTCTCTTGGATTATAATAGCCAGAGAGTAGTACTGAAAGTAGTCAGAGAGTGATCAGAGATAGTGTCAAGCATGTCTATTTATATGCCGAGCAGGAACCTTAACGAAGAGGGTTTACTTCCCAAACAAGATGAACGATGGTGGCAGATGGCACATAGAGAAAAAGATAAGAGATAAAAGAAAAGAGAGCATAATAAAAAGTCTTGTGACTGTAAGAAAAATTATTTTTCCATGGGCATTTGAGGCTAGCTGATCTAGGATCCAGTGATCCGATCGATCATCAGCTTAGTTTGAATGTCAAATTTTGATTGTTAATAGTCTTTTCGTTATAATAAATTAATTGTAAAAGTCTATTTTTCTTATAATAAATATTTTAAATGTAAATTGTAACATTTAATGAAATATCTAAATTACATGATCTATACACAAAAATGATTAATCAATGGTATAATTGAAGTCTCATTAGAACCTTATAAAGAGTTAGTAAAAATTTCTCATTTTCAAACAATATGAAATCTCATACACTACATGATATTCTTATCCTTATCATATAGAGTGTCACATAAATAATAGTAAAATAATTTATAAATAATAATAAAATATTCAAAACTCAATTGTATTTGTAAACGGACTGAGATTGAGAAGAGAGAAAAATATATTTATTGATAAATTAGAGAGAAAAAAGGTATTGGAATTGTACAAATTAACTACACAAGTCTTTGCTTCCAATAATCATAAAAAAAAAAAAAAAAACACTAAAGAAGTCTTTGATTCCAATCGCCCGCCTTTAATTTCCGCTTCCCAAGGAATGGAAATCCATCGGTGGAAGACCTAAGGTCGGTTCTTTTTTCTTTTATCTTTTTCTCTCAAAGTTACCCAAATTAATATCTCGGACGATCAATTTGTTCAAGTTTTGTTTAGTTATACAGTTTATATAAGAAAATGTTAGATATTTTATTAAAAATTAAATAAAATATTGTTATAATAGAATTTTCATTACAATAAATTAGTTACAAAAATTTATTTTTTTTATAACGAAAGTTAAATTATTTATTATATTTTATGTAAAAATTTAAAAAAATTATAATAATTATATAAAATAAAGTGAGATAGTTTGATTTTGTTCACTCCCCATGCAATACAAATCATACATTCAAAAACTCTAAAAACAAAATAATATATATAACTTTGAAGAAATTGAATCAAATTAACTACGACTTAAGAGTTTAACAATCAAATTGTTTTTTTGTTTTTCGAAATAATTCCATGTCCTATAACAAACATTAAATTTGGCTCTTCCATTATATATTTCGGTAACCTTGTTTAACTGAGAACATGTTGCCATCTTAAATATTGTCAAGTGGGAATTAAAAAAATTATATTTAAAATTAAAAGAATAAATTTATTCTTGACATCAAAATTGATATTAAGTTGTTTTAATAAAAAAAAAATAATTAAAATTAATCTTATTTCTTAAATCAAATTAAAATTAGGTTTTTCTAAGATTTTATAAATTGAAGTCATTTTTAAGTTATCTCTTTTCTAAAATTTTATATGAAAAAGTAGTTATTTTTAGTTTTAGAACGTTAGATCGATGAACAATGTTTGGAGAACTTAATTTCGTCCCAAAAAGAAATGAGACAGACCCATTCGAATGGGTTCCAACAAATTAATTTTTTTTTGGGGACAAAACAATTTCATACCAAAATCCTTTTCGAACTGAATATATAATGTTTGAACATACGATTAACTATTCAAATAGATTGGTAATTTAATTTGAATGACACAAATTTGATTGTTTTTGTTCAAATCCAATGAGTGTTCGAATGCTTTCTTGTTTCTCAAAAGTTTAAGTTTGTGTTCGAACATAGATAATCAGATCAAACATTCATGAAAATAGTTCAAAAAGAATTGTGTTTGAACGTTAAGATTGATGAACTATGTTTGAACAATTGAGTTACTTGGTAGGTTTAGCTCGAATGAATTGTATGCGTTTGAATGCTCACACATGCAAAATGTTCAAACTTAGTAGCTATCCATTTGAACTGGATTGACGATTTCGTTTGTAAATGTGTTCGAATGTTAGTAAATCATTATTACCGTTTGAACTAAATATTTTTCATTCGAACAGTAATCAATGGTACAGTAAATTATAAATTTAAAATAATAAAACTACATTTAAAAGTTAAAATTAAAACTAGGGGTGAATTTGGTCTAGTCCTATTAGTCCGTAGGAGGTTTTTGTGGACCGGACCTCTTCAGTCCAGGCTTTTCCCACGCTGGACTAGACCGAACATCCATTAGTACTCCTAATATTCAATATTTTTTGGTTCAACAGTGAAAGCCTATTAACATTTTATCCAATTTTAAGCCAAAAAATACCCTCAATACAGTAGCAATCATATTTATATCAAAAACTCTAAAAAAAAAAAAATACAACTCTCAAATAACAGTAGCACTTACATCAATACAAATTATACAAAATACAAATATAAAGATTGGCTTCACTAGCGATTACCTCATCACTGGAGATCTTCACTCGGCTCCTTGTCACTAGATTTATCCTCCTGGGCAACTCCTATTAAGTATATTGTCAAAGATCCTATTCTATTACACTCTATTACTGCATACCATCATTCTAATCTACTAGAATCTATTTCATAGTCTGTTGTAGAATATTGGTTGTAATCTGTTATGTAAATCTCAAGAATAGTATGCTTGTTAGTATTTTGAATAGTTTCCTAAGCTCTCAACTACCGCTACTGATGTGGCCTGACTTGTAAACTTCTATATATACATTTCAATATATATAACACAATTTCGGTATTCTGCCAAAACATACTTTTCCAATTATATTCCCTTTCCGCATTTTATTATCTTACAGCTCCTGCATGATTACATCTTTTGGCTTGGAATACTTTTCACAATACTTTGTAAACAAATGAATTATTAGCAAGTTTTGCATCTTCAGCAAATAATAACCATTATCAATTGGCAAAAACATATAACTAAAACATTCTTAGACTAATAATTATAAAGTTTGTTGTCATATCACATGTGTCACGTCGGCTTCACATTTTTCAACCTGAACACATAAAGGAATTCTTACTCTTAGACCAATACATACATAATTTAAACTTTAATCTACTATCAAAGCCAAACACCAAATATTTTAGCTAGGGTTGCAAACGAATCAAATCGAGTCGAATTCGAATAGGGGGCCAAGAACTCGTTTAGCATATATATCCGCTCGAACTCAACTCGAGCTCGAAAAATATTGGAAATTTCTAATCAAACTCGACTCGTCTAACATAAATGATGATCGAACTCGAGTACAAAAAATATACGAGTTGATACGAGCTCGAGTAGCTCGACTCGTGTTCGGTTTAAACCTGATCCATAATTTATTTATTTATTTATTTATTTTGGATAAATAAATGAGATTATTTCTCTTAATCAATTTCAACTTGATATGAGTCATATACACATACTAAAATATAAGCCCTATCAAATATCAATATAACATTGATTCATTGTCACTTTCCAATACATATAACATCAAGAATGCCTAATACATTAAAGTCATTTAAAAAATTACATAACAAAGCTATTAATTTAATATTAAAGTATTCAATTATCTTTGATATAATATTAAATATGGCCAAATGATCAAAATATGATTAGTTAAGAAAGTGTTGCAATTAATTAGAGTTGTTTATTTTTATAAACATTTTATATTTGACTCAATAATTCTTTTATGAACTTAATACATTATTATTGTAAAATAATAAAACATGTTACTTATACATAAACTTAAAATAACAACATATATTACTTATACAAAGTATAAAAAATAATATATATAATAAAAGAATATACGTAAGTATATATATAAATATTACAAGTATTGTGACGAGCTCAAAACGAGTCTAATCGAGTTTATACGAATATTGTTCACGAGCCTAAACCGAATTGAGTCGAGTTTATACGGGTTTTACTCGTTTAATATTCGAGCCAATATTAGTGTTCACGAACAACTCATTTATTAAATGAACCGAATCCAAGTTGAGTTTATACAAATTGATCTTGAATTGTTCACGAACGGCTCTGTTAGTTTGCAGCCCTAATTTTAGCCAATTGCCAAAGACAAATTGTACTGCAATAGCAACAGCCGATGGCTAGTTTTACCAACATTCCTGCATCCAGCCCGAGCAAGCCCATGGGGCTCTTAATTTCCTGTAACTGTCCCAATTCATCCATTAAAGCCACTAGTGTCTACACTAAACAAAACATGACAAGTCATGCAAACAAAAATAATAGCTCTCCTCCAAAGAAAGTCTTTTGAAAATCTTGATTTTTTTTTCTTTTTTATAGAATGGGCAACCAAACAAGTCAACGGGAACTGTTCAAATGAAGGGGCAGCCAATCCAGTAGAACAGCAACTGTTGTGGATAAGCATGGCCTTTGTAGATTTTAGTTTCTGCTATAAATATGTAATACATTGAAACACTTTGTTGACTGTACTCTTATGGATCTATCAGAATCTGTGAAATATGGCTGCTTAATTCAATCCTTGTGTTTGGTAAAAAAAGATATGATTCCAGTTCACAAGTTGGATTTGAAAAATGCTCCACTTGAAATGTGCCTTCCCAAAGCAAAGCCAATCCCCATGGAAGGAAGAGAAGGTCTTGAAGTCAGTATGTTGATTCCAAATGTGCATAAATGATAGTTCTTGAGTGAAATATTATGGTGTCTATAATACAAAGCAGATCATATTGGCTACCGTAACATATACCGTCAAAAATTATGGAAGAGACAAAATAAAACTAAAGAAGCCAACTTTTTCAAGAGAACTCATAATCTGGATTGGTTGATAAATTTTACAAGCAAAGATTGATAAATATTCTACAAGCAAAACAAAAATAGTACACTGGCAAAGATTGATAAATTTCTTCTCACCTCATTAATCTGCATTAGTTGTAGACATTGTATTTGACGCCTCCGTAGAATTTTCACCCTCCCGAAAAAGTTCTATACAATACACAAAAAAAATAAAAAAATAAAAAAATAAAAAAATTATACAAATTTACATAACATATAGGTCATAAAAGTTACAAAAGGAAGTAAATAAGAAACATATCTATATCCAGCTGCCTCTCAAGATCCTTCACCTCATCTATTAAAGTCAGAAGGCTGATTGGAGTAGAAGAAAAACTAAGCCAATTTGGTGCACAAATGAGACCCCTCAACCATCAACGGTGATAACTACTTCGAAAAGGATCAAGGACACGACCTGCCGTGCTAAATGCAGAATCAGAGGCCATTGTAGATACTGGTATTGCAAGTACATCACGTGCAACTTTTGAAAGCACGCGTCATCTAACTGAATTAACCTTCCACCAAATTAGAATGTAAAAATGTTGAACCCAAGGTTTCAAGTTTCATGTGATTATAAATTTACACATGAATTTTGATGATAACAAATGAATTCAAAGAATAAAGGAGTTTCAAACTCAAGTTGTCCACACAATGGAGTCAAGCACATCAAAGAACCAAGCATGAGTAAGAAGGAAACAAGTTCACATTAAAGTCATAGAGTTATGTTGTAAATCTCTTAAAATTCGAAATTAGGATTAAGGCTCAAAAATTAATATTTTATCATAAAGCATTAAAATACATTTTCCACATGTGCATGAATATTTTGAAAATTAAATTTGAAAATTTTGAAAGATAATTAATTGTCATCTTTCACATGTGCATGACATGATTAAGGGTTTGAACTTTGAAAATATTAAAGATGATTGATTGTCATCTTTCACATGTGCATGTTTTATTTGAATATTTTCAAAAGTGATTGATGCTTTTCTTGACTTATGCAAAAGGAAGATGTCTTTGTTTGAAAAATTTGAAAAGTAAAGTGTGCTCCTTTTGTCATATGCAAAAAGTAAAAGATTAGGTTTGAAATTTTTGAAAAGAAAGTGTGCTCCTTTTGTCATATGCAAAAAGTAAAAGATTAGGTTTGAATTTTTTGAAAAGAAAGTGTGCTCCTTTTGTCATATGCAAAAAGTAAAAAGATTAGGTTTGAATTTTTGAAAAGTGAATGATGATGTTTTTGACATGTGAATCTTTTTAAATTTGAATATGAAGTCTCATATGCCTATAAATAGATCATTTGAGAGCTTCACATTCACAACACCAAGAGCATACAATATTCATTCAAAACTTTCATTCTCTCTTCTCTAAGCATTGAGCCTTAACTCTTATTCATTTTGAGAGATATAGTTTGTGCTGTATTGTTCTTATTTCACTCATTGAGGAGTGTTTTCTGATATCCTACCCACTATCAATTCTTGTATCAGTAAAAGGGTGTGTACAACCCTTGTGCGTGTAGAAAGTGTTCTACACAGGGAATCGTTGAATCACCACGTGTAAGGTGATTGCAAGTGTAGAGGGTGTTCTACACGGATCCTTTGTAGCGGTGTTGTTCAAAGGTGTAATAGGTTTCTATCTCCACCTGAAGGAGATTGAATAGTGAATTCGGGGATCCTCAAGGGGTAGCTTGAGGCGAGGACGTAGGCAGTGGGGCCGAACCTCGTTAACATACTGAGTTTGCTTCTCTCTTATCCTTATTCTTTATATTTATTGCTATTTCATATTTTGTTTATATTTTATATTGTATATTTAATTTATAATTGTATTTTTTTAAATACAACTCAATTCACCCCCCCTCTTGTATTAGTCATCTGGGCAACAAAAAATTTGCATCTTCTTCCTCACAACTTTCAGCTAGGTATCTATCAACCTCTGACTTGCTTCCAAAGAGTTTTTCGACTGTAATCGTTGCTTAAATAGGCTTTCCTATCCTAAAATCTACTACTAATATCTGTAGGATTTATATATTCATGTGGGGAACATGTGCGCTGCTGTTAGAGGTGTAATCGATCCGGTTTGATCGAGTTGTGGACAAAATCTAGGATCGATTTTGCATTTTTTTTTAAACCAATCATGTACCAGTTACCCCCCTAACTGTTCCCTTTTTCATTTTTAGCATATGCCTCATACATGTGGGTTAAAGCATTTTTCATCTTCCAACTCAAATCAACTGCTTTTTTAGGATCATGGACATACATTGATTCCAATGCAAAGTCAAGATATCACATATAGTACCAAGGATCAAGAATAATCCCAACAAACAACAATATATTCATATTATCCATGTTGTCCCAATATTTGTCAATTTTTTTCCTCGTATTTGTGGTCATTGATCTCACCACGTGGCTTCTGTCTTCACACTCTATGTCAATCGCGTATTGAATTGTAATTAACTCCGAAAAAAAAGAGTTGCAAGTTACATATTGACCCCCTGAGAAACGTAAATTTTCATAATGAAATAGTTGAAGAAACCTCACAAACAACCTTACCTTCTCCAATCGATAGTATTGGGAGGCCCTAATTTCTTTCACGTTCTCCTATTCATCACATCATTGTCGTCTCCAATACTGCTAAGGAACCCCGACTCTTCTTCTTCCAACCGTTTAAAAGCTTTTAGAAAATTTTCAGCCCTCTCCAACATAAGTTAGGTGGAGTTCCACCTAGTTGATACATCTAAGCAAACATGACTTTTTTATGTAATCTCTTCCAACTGTGCACATTGCTCAAATGTGCTCAACCTTTGAGGTGAGGATTTAACATATTTCACAACATCTCTCACCCTCGCAATAGACTCATCAAATTTTTTCAACCCCTCACTGGCGATTAAGTTTAAGATGTGGGTATAACATCTAACATGCAAGAACTCATAGTCCAAAATTGTTTCCCTCCTATACTTGGATTTTTTTTTCAAATAAGAAACTGCTCTGTTATTAGAACTTGCATTATCAAGTGTGATTACAAGTACTTTCAATCGCTCCCAATCATGCAAACACATCTCTATGACTCACCCTACCAAGTGTATCACCCTTGTGATTTTCAACCAAACAAAAAGAAAGAATCATTTTGTGTAAATTTCAATCATCATCAATAAAGTGTGAAGTAAGACAAATATAGGTGAAGTTTTGCACATATGTCCTTGTATCTGTGGTGAGGGAAATTTGTTGCCCTTGAAGAGCACTTCTCAACTTATTTTTTTCCCTCATATACACACTAAAGCAATCATTCACAACCGTAACACGAGATGGAGTCCCCACCCACTTAGGGCAAACAACAAGTATAAACTTCTTGAAACCCTCTCCTTCAACGACCCTAAAGGGCAACTTATCAAGAATAATCATCTCTGCTAAGGTTTGTTTGCAAGCCTCAACATTAAATACTATGGGCACAAATCTTCCACTACCACTTCCTCCATCCGGCTTCCAACCTAGAGTAGTTTTGGACTTATTCATCTTATTTAATGGACATTTCTTACATTATTTTTCAATGTGATACTTCATGGACTTTGGTCTGTTGGTCTTCGTATCACATGCATATGAAGCACCACAGTAATTACATACAGCTCTAGGTTTACTTGGATCACCTTTTGGTATTCTTGTAAAATGATTCCAAACCATTGACCTAGTTCTACCACTAATACTCAGTTGAGTTAGTTTACTACTTATATTGGGTGGGAGTGGAGGAATGCTTTGCCCCTGTGTAGGCTATGTTGATTCATTCACATCATTTGTAGTAGTCTTGTGGAATCGTTTCTGGAATAAGGTTCATCTAGAAAATAATCAATCATAAATTAGATTAAAAAAAATCAGATGTTATCATGCAAATTATAAGTTGGACAAAGGTATTATAAGCTGAATTGTAACAAAAATTTTTGATTAAAAATATTAAATGCATATTAGGAATGAGAGACCAACCACTTGGGTAAGATACCAATTGAAACTATTGCAATTAGGTACTAGTATAGATTCTCTTGCACAACACCAAAAACTTGGATGTTGATATAATTGAATTTTGATATTTCGTAAAATTGAATTCAAGTTATTGTACAAGTCATCCAGCATTCAGCTCGATAGTGGTTGCTCATAAAACATAGGAGATGGACTAGAAATAAAAAATGTTAAACTTACATTACCCAAGTCAGCCAGCATTATGATTAGAAATGTTCCTTGCAAATGAGAGTATTCCTAACGAAAAAAAAAAATTATATTTGCAACCAATATATATACCTCGCTTAAATTAAAGGAAAAAGAACTAATATAAATTTTTTTATATTAGTACTCTTACATCATAGTACATTCACAAGCAACTACTATTCTTATGCCTTAAACAATTCTAAAGTCATGAGTACATAATTATCAAGCTTTCAATCATTCCAAATACACAATAAAAGCCTGTGTTTAATCAACCTACCAATCCCTTAAGAGAAGCTTAGAAATCATCAAGTTTTCAATCAAGTTTTAGAAACATTCATTCTAATTAAGAGATCAAGCTTACATTAAACCAAGTTCTCAACCCACTTATCCCTAAAAATTTTATTTAACTTAACAACAATAGCATCCTCTAAAAATAAGTATTAGAGCCAAATATTTCGCAGATTTTTTACCTAGCAGGTTTACCTTTGACTCCTTTCTGACTGATGGCTTACAAAATTTCATATTGCAGATTTACAGCATCGCTCGAGTGGAGGATTTTGGCCGCTCGAGCGAATTCAGGAAGATTCAACCGCTCGATAGCTGCTCGACAGTGAGCTCGAGCGGGTTTTGGAAAAATAAGATCGCTTGACGGAGACATTGGCCGCTCGAGCGAAGTCAGGCAGAGTTGAATGCTCGATGTGCACTCGACAAGCCACTCGAGCGAATTCAGGGAGAGTTGAACGCTCGATGCTCGCTCGACACCCCGCTCGAGCGAACATCGTATTTTACAGATCTAGGGTTTTCCGCCGTCAGAGCATATAAAAATGATTTTTCACCATATGGCCGTACCTTTTAACTAGAGAACACATTTTGGGATAGAAAAACACAGCTAGAAGGATTCAAGTCATCTGTTTTGGAGAGGGAGTTCCACATATTGCAGTACATTGAAATCATACACGAGCACAGACGGGAGAAAAGCAGTGAATCATTTCCTTGAGTTTTTTAAGACGAGTTGCGGCTGCGAGGAGTATTTTTCAGTGTTTATTTCCTTCCAATATTCTCATAACAATTATGGTGAATTCGTTTATATTGAATTCAATTTCTAGCATGAGCTAAATTTGATTTATTCTAGGAAAATGATGTAACCTAGTTCCGAACTATGCTTGATTGTCTATGCTAATTTAAGGCAATTCTCTCTTTGTTTATCTGATTTATTCTAAGTTTATTGCGTCTAATTAACTGGCCATTGATTAGATGATATCGTAATCTTGTGATTTGCTATCGAAAGAGGGAATTATAGGGTAGATCTTGAATATTTCGGCATAAGTAAATATAGAGATCGAAAGACTTGTATGAACTTATGTAGTATTTAATCATTGGTCATATTGCTTTCTTGCTTTATAAATTTGCATATTCTTGTGTAAATTGATGAACAAGAATAATTTCCAATTGACTATCGAAAGAAGCTTTTAGATGAATTAGAGATTTGCTAATAAACAAAAAGAAATAAATTAAATCAGTTGGATGAGAAAAGTATAGTGAGGAGTTAGGTGAAATCGATTTCCTAGAAATTTTCTTTCCAATTAATTTGATATTCGAACGTCAGTTTTATTTCCTTTGCGTATTTTTCTTTGAATTGATCTTAGTTTAAATTGCAACTACAAAAATCTTAGTGATTCCTCTAGATAAAATCGAGGTTAGTATAATTTTGGTATTTGGCAAAAGTAAGGTACCAATCCCTGAGCATGATACTCTTCTTATCACTTTATTATAAAATTACGATACTGTGCACTTGCAGGTTTGCACCGATCACTGACACATATTTTCTGTAATAATTTTAGCTAGAATGTAAAACATGCTCTTCCTAAGTCCTATCAGTCTTCATCTTCTTGTCAGCTCGAATGTATAGCTCACAATCCAAGTGTTGACATGTCAACAATTAGAAAAAATAACAAACTAAAAGAAGAACATTGTAGGAATATAAGTTTAACAATTCTTGTTAGCATTCTCAAGCACATCAAGTAAAATCGAAATCAAAAAATTATAAATCATAAAGTAGGGCACGGATCGAAACCATAAAATGAATAAAGGGTAAATTAAGCTATAAATCAGTGAATGTGGGGGAGTTGACCTTGGATGACTATGTTTTTTTGAGTATTGGGAGCCATGAAAAAAATTTTGATGCCACTACCAGGAAGCAATGGAGGGGCTAGAGACTTGTAGAGGGCAAGGGCTACGAGTCACAATGGAGGGGGCTAGAGAGGGAAGGGGAAACAACAAAGGGCTACTAGGGTTTTGAGAAAGGTTTGA
This sequence comes from Carya cathayensis, assembly GCA_011037825.1. Taxonomy (NCBI): domain Eukaryota; kingdom Viridiplantae; phylum Streptophyta; class Magnoliopsida; order Fagales; family Juglandaceae; genus Carya; species Carya cathayensis. The sequence goes on along the minus strand of QGSO01000284.1, from coordinate 1,262,873 downwards.
AACTAAGAGGGAGTGTGAGGAAATGGGAGGGAATCGCCTAGGGGGGATTCAGAACAACGAAGTCTGTTAAAGCGGCGCTATTTGGATTGAAAATAATCCTAAATAGCGCCATTTCAATAGACAGGTAATTTTTTTTAAAAAAAATGGGTTGCATGAAATTGTTTTAATTTTGCTTCCTATTGGACTTAAACAGCGTCGTTTAGGTTCAATTTGACTCTAAACGACATCGTTTTTGTAACGAGTAAGATGTAATATTTAATTTTTATTTTATCTTTTTGGCACATAAATTAATAAAAAATTTATTTAAATTAGTAAAATTAAAATTAAGTAAACTATTTAATGTGGATTATTTAATTAACTCATTAGAAAAATAATTAATTAAAAATATATTGATGAAATTAATTGCTAATTTGTTACTAACTTAGAGTATGTCAATGTACCATGAGCTATATTAGACTTTTTACATTTTGTATATGAAGCACAAATAATTGAATTATCCTTTGGTCTTGTAAAAGACGTGTCCCACCACCCCACATAATCACTCACGTACAAAATACCAAAGGGTGAAGGCGTTGTATGCCTGCAACCTCTCCGATGCTTAAATCAGTAGAAGGTAGTCATGTATAATACTAAAGTATATGATTGGATATATTTTAGGGTTACCTAGCATCCATATATATAGACATGGAGAAATATTGGATCAGTACTATGACTAGATTACTTTCACGTGACACTTATCTGTTTATCCTACCCTTAGATAGTATGAGTAATCTATTGGCCATCATAGTGCTTATCCGTTCTTATTAGCCAATAGAATATCAGGCTTTTGTGGACCTTTAGCCTCCAGTTTGGGCCATGCTCATTACTATAACTCACAATTGGGCTAAGTTGCTAAATAGACATTCTAGTTACCCCACTAATTCCCTTCGCTTGTAGGCATGAGGAATTCTTATTCTAGTGAATCCATCTTTACAAATGGACTGACTTACTCCCAAGATATAATTACATCTTTTTTTTACTAAAAATGACTCGGACCAAATTCTTGGGCTTTTCAACTAGCCTGTTAGCTCTCTCATTGGAGTTACTGGGCCACCCCGCTAGCCCATTAAGTATTTATCCACCATTTTCAAGAATCAAGAAAGGTGACTTATGAATTGGCGAAGGTTACTGGGTAATGTGCAACCGTTCCCATTCTATCGCATCATTTTGTCAGGTCATGATGTCAGAGTAGACAGCCCCTCGTATTCCCCCACTCAGTTTCTACACGACTATCTTCCCATCTTTCTTTTCAATTACTTCCTATGTCCTCCTTCCTTTTTCCTGCTGCTTCTCTCTCTTGCAATTTCTTGTCCTCCCTTGTACTTTCTCACAATTTCTTCATTTCCTATCTAACGTTCCTCTTGATTCTCGATGGTTGAACATGGCATTTCTTCTCGTCTTGTTGAACTGCAATCTTCCCACGTTCTGGATGTCCCAACCTATGAGGGATATGGGTGGCACTCTATTTACAAGTCCTGAGAACTAGAAAGTCTGCGGGAGGAATTTCGTATCCCAGACATAGTTTTCTTAGAGATTTCGGCTCATGGTTGTGTGGATGATCAGGGTTATAACAGTAAAGTGGCCCTAACTATTTCCTTGTTGACCATGGGTTGAGACTTCCATTCTACTGCCCCTTGCACAATATTATGGATCTCCTTCACATTGTTCCTGCTCAACTTCATCCTTTTGTGCTAAGGGCTTTTCTCTGCACCTGCATCATGTTCCACATGGCTCTTGAATGCCTTGGGGAAGAATAGCCCAACCTAATTGCCCAAGAGTTCTTGGAATTTTACCACCTACATCCATCTCCTAAGGGCAACATTCTGAGCTTATGAAAGAAGGACAAAAGGTAGACATTGGCTTACTTCAAGTCCCGCTACTCAAATGCTACAAATTGGACAGGGAAGTTTTTCTTTATTTTTGGTAAAGGTTGGGGTTTTCCAAGTTGGAGGCTTCCCAACGGGATTTCCCAATTAGGGCTAATTGGGGCAAAATCCCTAAGGAGAAGAGCTTGTTGGTAGGGATAGAGCCCCTATTCGAACGAAAATTGGCCCAAATTGAAACTGTTTGTCTCTAGGCAGAGAGCCATCTACGCCACCTTTGGATAGATTATCGCTAACCCTACCCATATAGATCTTTTTTTTATGACACCCAATCATTCCCATGTCAAAGGATGTCTGTTTTTAACCAAGGTTGTGATACTGCCTTCTCTGCCAAAATAGTCTTTGAAGAAGGACAAGAAGGATAAGCAGGACAAGAAGGGTAAGAAGAATAAGAAGGATAAGAAGAAGCGAATCCATTCCAAGGATGCCTCTTCTCCCGCTAAAAAGAAGAAAAAGGCTTTAACAGACATAGTTGACAGCCCTCCCTAAGCATTTACCCCTCAGTTTGTTACCCCTTCTTCTACTCTTGACACTTCGCCCAGCGCATGCAATTTCCCCAGCCTTAGTGATGCAAAGGGTTTGGTTAATCAAGCCCTCTCTGACTTCATCGCCACCTTTCAGTTTGAGATTCCTCAACAATCGTCTATCTTGGTGTCTAGCCTTGTCTTCAAGTTTCCTGTTCATGAGAACTCAGTGGGGGACAGAAAATTGAGTGTTGAAATTGCTACCACCTTAATTTGCATCCCATTGTGGGCATAGAAGCTTGTACAATCGAAGCAGAGGATCTCGCTTGCCAGATGAATGCTAATGGGTGACAAAGAGGCAAACGCTGACCTAAACAAAGAAGTAAATACTGCTCCTGAGATGAGTCAAGGGATTGTCCCCCTAGGCAGTGTGGATGATCAAGGCGGCATGCATGATGATAGAGTTCCTTACCAAGAGGAAGTGAGTGAAGATGCTAAGATAGAAGGCTCATTCCCTTTGACGTTGCCGACTACTATCTCTGGACTACCCCTTCTCTGAATGTTACCTTTCCATCCCTTCTCCCTTCCTATCCTTATTTGGCTGAGATACTGGATCCTCTCTCTTGGATAGGGTATTCCTTTGGGTGGCCTTGTGGGTAAAGGCACCAACTTGATCGATGTGGACCTAGCTTACACTAGCACTGCATGCCATTTGGGGAATCCTGGTTGCCCCCCTTGAGAGGGGGTCTGACTCGGCTGATGTGCCCCTTTGGCCCCATTTGCTTGACGGTGGCCATGATACCTAGGAGGTTCGGGGTAGTACTTCCTCTTCTTCTGCCAATGCCCAAGGCAAAGCCACTACGATAATGGCTGGCCATTTAAGGGCCTTTCTTTCAAGTGTAATTTTTATTGGTTATGGCTTCTCCTTCTTTTAACATGTGCATTTTACTAGTTGTAGGGTGTTGATGACTTAGCAGCCTAAATTGTGGCAGATCGGGCTACTTTAGAGAAAGAAGTTCGAGAGAGGCGTAAGTTTGGTTACTATGCCAAGGTTGAATTTGAGAAGTGGAAGGTCAAGAGGGCGGAGATGGAGGTTTTATTGGAGCGATTGAGTGTTGAAAGGAAGGAGCTGGAGGTTTTATTGGAGCAGGTTAATGGTTGCTCTCGCTCCCTATACTGCGATTTGGAGATCCTTAAAGATGAAGTTTCTAGACTTCACGATGAAGTGTGCCTTGCCAGAGAGGCAAAGGTCAAAGATGACTTTTCTTTGAGGCTACTAGAGTCAAAGAGGGACTTTGCTAGGGCTCAACTTTCCCTTGTCCAAAGGGATTTTGAGTTCAAGCAAGGTATCTCAANGTTTCCTGTTCATGAGAACTCAGTGGGGGACAGAAAATTGAGTGTTGAAATTGCTACCACCTTAATTTGCATCCCATTGTGGGCATAGAAGCTTGTACAATCGAAGCAGAGGATCTCGCTTGCCAGATGAATGCTAATGGGTGACAAAGAGGCAAACGCTGACCTAAACAAAGAAGTAAATACTACTCCTGAGATGAGTCAAGGGATTGTCCCCCTAGGCAGTGTGGATGATCAGGGTGGCATGCATGATGATAGAGTTCCTTACCAAGAGGAAGTGAGTGAAGATGCTAAGATAGAAGGCTCCTTCCCTTTGACATTGCCGACTACTATCTTTGGACTACCCCTTCTCTGAATGTAAGAGGTCTTTCCATCCCTTCTCCCTTCCTGTCCTTATTTGGCTGAGATACTGGATCCTCTCTCTTAGATAGGGTATTCCTTTGGGTGGCCTTGTGGGTAAAGGCACCAACTTGATCGACGTGGACCTAGCTTACACTAGCACTGCATGCCATTTGGGGAATCCTGGTTGCCCCCCCTGAGAGGGGGTCTGACTCGGCTGATGTGCCCCTTTGGCCCCATTTGCTTGACGGTGGCCATGATACCTAGGAGGTTCGGGGTAGTACTTCCTCTTCTTCTGCCAATGCCCAAGGCAAAGCCACTACGATAATGGCTGGCCATTTAAGGACCTTTCTTTCAAGTGTAATTTTTATTGGTTATGGCTTTTTCTTCTTTTAACATATGCATTTTACTAGTTGTAGGGTGTTGATGACTTAGCAGCCTGGATCGTGGCAGATCGGGCTACTTTAGAGAAAGAAGTTTGAGAGAGGCGTAAGTTTGGTTACTATGCCAAGGTTGAATTTGAGAAGTGGAAGGTCGAGAGGGCGGAGATGGAGGTTTTATTGGAGCGATTGAGTGTTGAAAGGAAGGAGCTGGAGGTTTTATTGGAGCAGGTTAATGGTTGCTCTCGCTCCCTATACTGCGATTTGGAGATCCTTAAAGATGAAGTTTCTAGACTTCACGATGAAGTGTGCCTTGCCAGAGAGGCAAAGGTCAAAGATGACTTTTCTTTGAGGCTACTAGAGTCAAAGAGGGACTTTGCTAGGGCTCAACTTTCCCTTGTCCAAAGGGATTTTGAGTTCAAGCAAGGTATCTCAACTCTAACATTCTGGCTCTTAGGGGAGAGTTTGACTCAGTCCACCAGGAGCTATCCAGTTCTTAGGACCATAACAAGGGCTCATGTAAGAGCTGGTGGCTGCATTGGAAAAGGGGCAGCTAGCTGAAGTTGACCTCTTTGAGGCTCAGGGCTCCCAAGAAAAATTGCAACAACGGCATCAATAGTACAAGAAGAGTTGGGCAGACTCTGATGAAGAGTAAAGGAAGCTGCACTTGGCTGTCCTGGCAAAGAACACTCACCTGAAGGAGAAGAAGACCCAATGGGAGGACACCAATGCGGAGATCACATGCCTACGCTCCCAATTGACTTATGCCTCCACCACTAGAGATTGTGCATTTGCTTACAGCCATGGTGCTGGCATATTGAGGCTTAGGTCCCACTTGATTAACGATCTTGCTGACAACTTGGCAAGCTTAGATCAGAATTTATTCAAGCCTGATGCAGCTTCCCACTGTTATGCCGACAAATTTGTCAGACAGAGATTCCAGAATCTTTCAAGGATATTCCTCCTCCTTCCTTGCCTACCGAAAGTGACGCTTGCTTGAACTTCTCCTATAACAGTGGTTCTTGCATGTTTTCCTTGTAATAGTAGCTTTTGCAACTTTCTGTAATAGAGAGTTTTGTAACTCTTGAGAACAATTGCTTTGACTATAATCATTTAGTTTTTGTTTTGCATGGTTGTATATAGATTGGGCTGTGCTTTGACTTGCCACTTTCCCTTTCTTGCTGTTAGGCATCCTTGCTTTTTCCTAATGCTTTCTTTGTGCACTTTTTCATTGTTCGTGAGGAATTGAGTTTGGAGGGTGGTGTCGGCCTTCGTAGCCCCTTTTCTTTATAAAGGAGGGGTAGTTCATTGGCCATTACGCCCTTTGCGTGGCACGCCGAGAGTCATTCGGGTTCATTGTCAGTGTTTAAAGGTGGCGTGGTCTAAAGATCTCCACGCCCTTTTTACATGACACTGTGAGTCATTGAGGCTTGTCATTAGTGTTTAAGGGTGGTGTGGTCTAATGATCTTCGCACCCTTTTTACATGGCACAGCTAATCTTTAATGCTCGTCATTGGTGTTTAAGGGTGATGTGGTCTTTTTTTTTCTTTTTTTTTTAAATAGTCGGTAACCACTCATAACGTGGCCCTGACCCAAGTTTATTAAAAAACCCTCACTTGTGGTGGAGGAATACCGAGGTAGGATATCAAACCTTTGAACTACTAAACCAACATAGACCGCCCAAAAACAAACAAAGAGCAATCAAAACCCACCCACCTATCATAGCAAGTCTCAAACAGCCTTGATAAAGCAAACCACTCTAAAACAAATCTAAGTTCAAAAGAGCCGCAAACCTGCAAAACTAAAACAGAAACAAAATACAAACGTAATCAAGTCTATGTACGAAAGGAGGGGAGACCCCACCTATCCAAACAAAGAATCCCCTTAAGGAGACGAGGTAGAGAATACCGCTCTTTGTAAATCACGTTCTTGCCCATTTCTCCCTCTTGAGCAAGAAAATTAGCTGCATTATTACCTTCTCTATATTGATGGAGCACCATGAAATTCACGTCTTCTAGCACCGCCACTAGATCCTCCCAAAACTCCCAAAGGTACCATAAGGTGCATTTACCTTTTCAAAGCCAATCCACGACAATGCATGAATCACTTTCAATTATCACATTCAAATAGCGAAGCAGTTTGTAAATGAATTCCTTCCTCGATTGCTTTTAGTTCCGCGCTATTATTCGTGCCTTGTCCAAAATGACTAGAAAAAGCTGCTATTGCCTTACCATGCAAATCTCAAATAATTCCTCCACCTCCTAAAATACCTGGATTTCCCCTACAACTACCATCACAATTCAGTTTGACCCAACTAGAAGGAGGCTTAATCCACGACACGAATTTACCTGGCCTTGTGCCAAAAGGACGATGCGGAAGTTGGAGTTCCTGCACGATCTCCATATCTAGCAGTGTAAGCTTCCATAAGGCACTTGAGATCACTGCAATAGCACTATCCTAGTGCCTAACTTGTCTCCAAACCTGTTCTGCATTTTGTTGCACACCCTCCATTCTTACTTTGCATCTTCTCTTCCATAAGCACCATGTAATTACAAATAGCTTCAGTCCAATTAAAATACCTTTGATAGATGATTTTTTGGCATAAGAATACTAGCTTGTGACTCTATTTTTCTAGGGGATGAGCTTGTGAAAAAGAGTCCCCAACAGCACACTAGCCTGATGCCAAATTTCTGTAGCAACCTCACCTGAGGAGAGAATGTGATCACTATCTTCCTGGCACCTCTACACATAGCAATCACATGGCGAAGTCATTGAAATTCCTTTGGCCTAAACTCTCTCATCTACGGCCAAACAATTGAACCAAACTTTCCATAAACAAATGGATATTTTTTTGTGAAGTAAAGGGTGCCAAAGGCAATCGTTCCACACTAGAATTTCTCCATGGCTTCTCACTGCCTCCCATGTTGTTCTTGTAGAGAAATTACCATTAGGTGCTAGCTTCCAAATGCATACGCCCTTACCTCTTTTACGAGTCGGTACGTTATGCAAAATTTCCATATTTCTATCAGCTCCCACCAACTCCAGTAATAAATCAGAATTCCAGTTGTTGTGATGCCAGTAGTCCCAAATACATAGCTTCTTGTTGGTGATCACTTCTGTACTCACAGAAAGCAGACCAGAAGCAAGCCACCTATCAAACCAAAATGAAGAGTTTCCACCTCGCACCATGATTGTCACATTCTCCATGTCTTCCGGAATGATAGCCACCATAGATCTCCAAACTACGAGTCAGTTGATCTCTCATTCTGAGCTAGAACATGGTCATTCCTGCAATATTTGGCCCTGAAAAAATCTACCCATAAATTGTTAGATGTAAGCAATCTGAAAGCAAGTTACATATGGAGATATTTCTAAACTTCCTTAAGATCTCACACACCCAATCCCCCTTCCGAGGTTAGTTTACAAACCTTCCCCCAAGAGTGCCAATGAACTTTCCTTTTACCTTCCACCTCACCCCACCAAAAATTAGCCAAAAGAAAATTAATGCAAGAGATAATGCCCAGCGGAACATTAATGACGGACATCAAGTGTGGTGTGGTCTGATGATCTCTGCGCCCTTTTTACACTACGTCGTGAGTCATTAAGACAAGTTATTGGTGCTTAAGGCTGGCGTGGTCTAATAACTTCTGTGCCCTTTCTATATGGTACTGCGAGTCTTTAAGGCTCATCATTGGTGTTTAAGGATTGCGTGGTTTGATGACCTCCACTCCCTTTTTACCTGGCACCGCGAGTCGTTAAGCTCATTATTAGTGTTTAAGGGTTTCAACTTGGCACAACCTCTTTAGGCAAGGATGGGGTTGGAAAGAGCACTTTATTCATAATATAAAAGAATAATAGCAATCATGTAAAGATAACGATAGAGTTCTGATGATAATAAACAAACATCCAATAGAAAATATAACAATGTAAAATCTCTTCAAGTGCTCTATGTTCTAGGGATGCTGCAACTCTTTGCCTTGATTGTCCTTCAGGCGGTAGGACCCTAGCCTGTAGTTAGGCATTACTACTTTTGGTCCCTCCCAATGGGGTCCCAGCTTGCCTTCTTCTTTGGTAGTTACCCCATTCTCCTTTAAGACCAGATCACCTATTTTGAATGTTCTAGACTTCACTCTCTTGTTGAAGTATTGCTTGGCTTTTTTATTCTCATGTAGCAATCTGACCTCGGCTGCTTCTCTTTCCTCTTCCAAAAGGTTGAGGTATTCTTCTATAGCTTTACTATTTTGGCGTGCCGAGAAATTGAGGTTTCAGAAACTTAGCAACCCCACTTCCACTAGGGGTACAACATCACACCCATATGGCAATGTGTATGGATATTTCCCCATAGGGGTATTCATTGAGGTTCTGTAAGCCCATAACACTCTTGACAACTTTTCCCCCCATTCTCCTTTCTTTTCTGTGAGCTTCTTCTTCAAGATTGGTAGTAGGGCTTTGTTTGTCACCTCTGCTTGTCCATTTGCTTGTGGGTGCCCTAGAGAGGAGTACTTGACCTATATTATCAACTTTGCACACCATTCCCTATAGTGATCTGAGTCAAACTGGCGCCCATTGTCTGTGACTATGCTTTGCAAACTCCCATATTCGCAAATGACCTTTTTCTACAAAAACCTCATCACGACCTTCCTTGTTCTAGTCGCCATGGCTCCGCCTCTAACCATTTGGTGAAGTAGTCAACCACCAAGATCATAAACTTTACACCACCCTTTCCTAGTGGGAAATGCCTAACCAAATCCACTCCCCACTCGGCAAACAGCCAAGGGGCAGTCATGGAGGTTAACTCCTCTGAGGGGCATGAGGAGCTGGCACGTATTTTTGGCACTTGGGCCCATAATATCCAACTCTTACCATCTTTCTGGCCAAAGCCTTGATGCCCGAATGGTTCCCACATATTCCTTCATGTATTTCAGCAAGGACATACTGCGCTTTTTGTGGAGAGATACACTAGAGTAAGTGGTTGCAAAGCCCCTTTTGTAGAGAACCCGTTGACCAATATGAACCTTGCCTCCTTCTTCCTTATCCTCCTAGCCTCTTCCTTTCCCTCAAGGAGTTCACTGTATCAAGGTACTTGACCATGTTGCTGGCTCATATAGGGATGCTTGAGCCCATCACGCACACTTCCATCCCTATGGCTAGAACTTCAACAACTCTCTATTTTACTTGCCATAGGAGGGGTGCATCCTCCATCCTTGATGCAGTGTGCGCCAACTTGTCTGCCACTATATTATACTCCTGCGGGATTTGGGATATGCAGAAGTACGAGAACCAGTCACATGCCTCCAGAACCCAAGCTGGATACTTCCTTAACTTCTCGCCCTTTATTGTGTATGTCCCAAATGTCATGGCTATTGAAAGCCCTACCACTAGCACCTCGTATTTTGCTTCATTATTGGCCATTTTGAAGGTAAGGATTGCCATGTAGTGATATTCCTGGCCTTCGGTACTGACCAAATGCATTCTTATCCCTTTGCCAGCTTGGCAAGAGGAGCTGTCTATGAAGAGCACCCACGACTTCCTTGTCAGAGCTACCACAGCTTGTGGGGGGAAGTCTAAAAATTTTGCCACAAAATCGACCAATTCTTATCCTTTTATCGCCTTCCTTGGCAAGTATTCTATATCAAACTTGCTCAGTTCAATCGACCACCAACTTGCCTGAGCATTCTGGTCTCTGCAACACCTTTGCCAATGGGCTTTCTGTCAGCACCCTTATTGTGTGAGCTTGGAAATATGGGCGAGCCTCCTGGCCGCCATCACTAAGGCGAAGGTAGCATCTCCACCCGTGACTACCTCACCTCTACTCCTCTCAACCTCGACTTACCTAGTATACGAGAAATTGGAAGGCTCCTTCTTCTTTTACCGATACGGCTGGAACGACGAGTGGGAAAACTACCAAGTATGTGCAGAGTATATCGCCCTTCGCGATTGCTTCAAGAGTGGCGGGTTGGTCAGATGTTGCTTTAGTTTCTCAAAGGCTTCATCGCATTCCTCATTTCAAGGGTGCACCTTATGTAGCACTCGAAAGAAGGGGAAGCACTTATTCGTTGACCTAGACACAAACCTGTTAAGGATAGCTACCCTTCCCTCCAGCCGCTGAGTGTCATTTAGGCTTCATGTTTAGGATGGTCTCAATCTTCTTGAGGGAGGTTTCAATTCCTCTCTGAGACATAATAAAACCCATGAACCTTCCTGAACCGACCCCAAACGCACATTTCACTGAATTCAACTTCATTTTATACTAGTGCAGAATTGCAAACGCCTCTCTTAGGTAGATTAGGTGTTGGGCGGGCTCCTTGCTCTTTACTAGCAAGTCATCCACATACACCTCCATTGACTTCTCGATTTGCTCTTTAAACATTCGGTTGATCAACCTCTGGTAGGTCGCCCCTGTTTTTTTTTAAACTGAACGACATGGCTTGGTAGCAATAAAGTCCCTGATCTATAATAAATGACACTCTTCGTCTACTAGATGCCATCGGATATGATTGTAGCCTAAGTAGAAGTCCATGAAACTCAACATTATGTGCCCTGCAGTGGCATCCATGATAACATCAATCTGTGGCAAGGGAAAACTGTCCTTTGGCCAAGCCTTGTTTAGGTTAGTGAAATCCACTCACATTTTCCACTTCCCATTTGCCTTCTTCACAAGGACGATGTTGGAAAGCAACTCCCAGTAATGGGCTTCTCTGATAAAATAGTGGCAAGCAAACGTTTTAACTCATCAGCAATGGCAGTGTATTTCTCAGTAATGAATGATCTTCTTTTCTGGCACACTATTTTATACATGGGGGTCTACACACAGGTGATGCTCGATGATGTTGTTCTCTATCCCAACATCTCTTCATGGCTACAAGCAAACATGTCTCTGTGCTCTACTAGCAACTACTTTAGGGCTTCAATATCCTTAGGGTGAACTTGGGTCCCAATGCGTGTGGTGCATTACGAAGGTCATGATATAGTGTTACGATTTCCAATGGTTCCTTGGTCTAAGTCTGTTGCAAGCTCTGTTCATCCCTGACCTCCATGCCCTTTTCCAGGGAAATTGCTAGAGGTGGCGGCAAGGGTGGTAACAAGGTCTTCTGGTTGCAACCTTCACTATCATCTGTGACAGTGCACACTTCATTCTTAGGACTCTTCAACTCCTTTACATAACATTCTCATGCCAGGGTTTGCTCGCCTTGTACTTCTACTCTGCTGTCCGCCAGAAACTTCATCTTGAGGTGATATGTGGACGTGACCGCCCTAAGGTTGTTAAGCGTCGGCCGCCCTAGGATGGCATTGTGTGAAGATGGGGCCTTGACGACCAAGAAGTTCATCATGGTGGTGGTTGTACGCATGCCTGTTCCCTCCATTACTAGGAGCGTAATTGCACCTATTGGCTGTATCGTATCCCTGGAGAAGCCCTTCAATGGGGTTGGGGAGAGTCTCAACTTGGTCTCACTTATATTCATTTTGGTGAAGGCCTCCTAGAACAATATGTCTCTAGAACTGCCATTGTCAATAAGTATCCACCTAATCGTGTAGTTGGAAATAAGGAGAGTGACTACCAAGGCATCGTCATATGGATACAGCATTCCTTCTCTATCTTCTTCTCTAAAGGATATGGTCGTTTGAGTGTCACACTTCTGATACTTGGGGGATGTGTTTGCCACATACACTTCTTCATACCTAGCTCTTTGTGCATGTGCTTTTCGGCTGGACAAAGAGACACCGCCTCCAACAAATCCGCCTGCTATCATCCAAATTTCCCCTATAGGCACCCTGTCTTGATCATTCTTCAAAGGTGCCCTATACCTATCGTTGCCATGAGTATTATGCCGATGTTGCTGCTGCTTATTGGGGCTGTTACTCCTTCTAGAATTATGCCCTGGCTTGTAGCGTAGCTTACGCTTTGAGCACTCTGTGACCATATGCTCTAACTCTCTAGTGCTCAAAGCGTAACTCTCTAACCATGAAGAAGAGAATCTCAAAGTAGCGATTGCTCTAACTCTCGAAGTAGCGACCATATGCTGTTCAAAGATTCTCTTCTTCATGGTTGTGCAATCTTCAGTCCAACGTGAACTTGTCTAGTGATACTTGCAGTAGCGACTGCCTGTTCTAGCCTGGCGATGTTCCTTGCTTGGCTCCTCTTTCTCTTACACATTCAAATTGTTGTGCATCTTTATGTTATTATGCTTCGGCCTTTCTCTTGTTCTATCTTGATGACTTGATGTGGGTTTCTTGTCGGCATGACTATTCTTTCGCTCAGCTTTGTGTTCCCCTTTTCTTAGATCCACCAAGGCTTGAAGTGTATCTTCAGCATTGACAAATTCATTTTTCCTATGCATGAACTCTTTCAGGGTGGAAGGAGTATTCCTGGCCAATTAGGCTATGAAGGGGCTATGTGGCCAGATCCTGCCCAAAAGGGCGGCAAGGGTGATCTTCTTCTTGATCATTGGTTGTTAGCCTTTCTTTGTTAAAGCGGGTGAGGTACATCTTCAGATTCTCATCTTCTCTATGTTTAATCGTTAAAAGATATGTGGCTGGGCATTGATGTCTCCTACTAGGCATGAATTGTGTTAGGAACTGCTTGGCCAACTCTTCGAAGTTGTTTATTGACCTTGGTCTGAGGGTTCCAAACCATCGTCTTGTTGTGTGATTGAGTTGAGTTATTGCATATTTTAATACATTTGGAACCAATATATTTTAATTCTTTCATTACTTTATCATTGGTTTTATATGGAAAAAAATGATTAAGATGTATGAATCTAAGTTGTGATTTTAATTGATTAAAAACATGAATTTTTGCTTAATTTTATTAACTATTGATTAATGTGGAGTCTAGTCCATATCGCTCGAGCGGAGGCTTTTGGCCGCTCGAGCAAAATTCAAGCAGATTCAAACGCTCGACTGCCGCTCGATAGTGAGCTCGAGCGAGTTGCGGGAAAGGAGATCGCTTGAGCGGAGGCATATGGCCGCTCGAGCGAAATTCAGGCAAATTCAAACACTCGACTGCCGCTCGACAGTGAGCTCAAGTGGGTTGCGAGAAAGGAGATCGCTCGAGCGGAGGCATTTGGCCGCTTGAGCGAAGTCAGGCAGAGTTGAATACTCGATGTTCACTCGACACTCTTCTCGAGCGAATTCAAGCAGAGTTGAACGCTCGATGTCCGCTCAACACTCCGCTCGAGCGGACATCGTATTTTACAGATCTAGGGTTTATTCCGCCATTAGGGTATATATATATGGGATGGAAAACACTATAGCTACCGCTGGCCAAATTTTTTTTTTTTTTTAACTTTTTCTTAATGATTAAGAAAAATTTGTTTAATATTATTATAAATTTTTTTATATTTTTTTAAAATGTTTAAAAGTATTAAAAAATAATTTAAAAACAAAAAACAAATGTTTTTTTTGGCCTAACGGTGACTCCCAGCGGGAGCCACCAACGGTGCGTGTAGCACTGTCCATATGGGATTTTACATCTTATGGCCGACTTTTGGCCTAGAAAACACTGTTGGATTACAAGAAACACTTAGAATTTATTTTTTCTTTGATTTTCACTCAGATGCGAAGAGGGGGATTCACACAAGCGATCATTCATGCAACAACATAAATTCTTCTGCAACATTCACTCACACGGCAGCATATTGAAGAGCTCCTTGAGGGGTCCAATTGCTACTGCATCCCAGCCTCCTCCACCGCTTCAATTCTTCATCTCAATTCATTTGGCTTGATCTTTTCATTCCCTACTTGTTATTTAATTTCAGTTTTAAGTTTGTGAAATATTTTTGAGATTTTTAGTTTAGAAGTTTGAGCAATTTATTTGTTATTCATTTAGTTCATGTTATTTATTTTTCTCATTTCATTAAGCTTTTATTTTAATAGTGATTACAATTGCTATGGATTAATTTTGAGAATTTGTGATTTGAATACAATGATGAACCCTAGAACATTGATTTTGGGTCTTTTCAATTTTCAATGCATGTATTGTCAATTACTTTCTAATCTAGTTTAATTCTTATCTTAATTTTATTAATTTCTTAGTTTAATCTCTTAATCTTTTACATCTCAATTCGACACTCAAAAAATTTAAAGATATGAATCTAGTCCATGACTAGTACCCTTTTTCATTCCTTTTGCACTCTTCCATCCATTGCACATACCATCATCTTATTTTCTCTTTGTGAAGATTTTCACTATTTTCAACGAGTTTAAGTAGCTTTCCCTGTGGAGACGATTTAGGAATTTATTCCTAATTATTACACGACATCCTCCTGCACTTGGGATAGCCTTTGTGCTACTCAATTTTGAGTGAGTCACCGTGCCCTTGAAAGTCAGGGGGAAAGCTAGGCAAGCAATTTCTCCAAGGAAGCCATGGAGCTTGATGTGCACCTTGAAATTCTCCAAATGGTCCACTGGGTCCTTAGACCTATTGTACATCTCTATTTGCAGCACTTTGAATTTTGGTGGAAGCAACATGGTCATAAGCTTCTCACTATATAAAAGATCGGTCTGGTTCAATAGGCACTCCACTGAGGAGAATCCCCCCATCTTCTTCACTATCTTTTCATACTTTCCCACCAAACTCCACAATTCATCATGCATCTTCTTTTTTTCTGCCTCTTCCTGGTTCAGCCTCCCATTATAATGTGCTTCTCGCTCTCCCTGTTCACTATGGCTAGGTGTGATCGTGTCACTGAGTTCTACGTTCTTCCATCTCATATCTTCATTTTCCTTCTTTAAAGTCTCCATGGCATCTAACACCATCTTTAGCTTTTCTTTCGTTGCTGCTAGTTGTGCTTCCATAGTGGTACATAGAGTTTCTGTTTCACAGTTTGTGATTGAGCTGAGATATTGCATATTTTAACTATTTAAAACCAATGTATTTTAAATTCCTCATGACATTATTATTGATTTTAGATGGAAAAATAGTTAATAAGCATAAATTCGAGTTGTAATTTTTAAATTGATTAATATAATGTTTATGCTTAATTTTATAACTATGGTTTAATTGGACAATATTTCCTCACATATATAATATATTTTTAATAATCTATTTTCTTTTTAATTTATTTCGAGTGTTATTTCTTTATTTGTAGCATAAATAAAATTCACGAGATCCGGCTTTGACCAAAAGCACATGCTTTACGAGTCTTTCAAAGTAGAGTTGCTGAAAAAGATAAAATGTTGAGGTGAATGTAAAAGAATTGTCGACAAGCGATGTGGAAAATAAAAGAGCAAGCCGAAAGAAGAAATGGATCATTTGAAATTGGAAAAGAAAGTGCTGAAAGTTGACAGGTTTCGTATTTGATTCATTGAAGAGAGAACGTGGTGGAGTTGACGGTGATTTATTTTTCTCTTGGTGACCGAGGATTTGCTAGAATAAAAAGAGAGAATCGGTCAAAGAAAGGGAGCAAGAGGAGAGAAAGAGATAGGAGAGTTGAATTTGTTGGAGTTGAGAGATGTGAAGGACTTGAGAAGAAAAGTTGGTGGATGTTTTGAATGATGCAGAAACTGACTTGGACAACAGCAAATCACGGCACCTAAAACAGAAAACCAGTAGCAGAAAGCTCACTCACATGCATCACTCACACATGCATAAATCACGGATGGAAAGAAAACGTGTACAGCATACATCACTCATAGCATGTAGAAAAGTTAAACTCAATGCAGAAAGTTAAAGCAAGCTGAAACATGCACTCGGACAGCTTACACAGCGCATGCAAAAATCAGTACAGTTCAGCAAAGCAGAAAATAGAAGATCAACAAACATGGCACACATGCAGAAACCAACACATGCAGAAAGTAGTATCATTTACGGCTGCAGAACAAACAAAGAAGAAACACATGTAGGTCTCTCAAGGCAGCTCACACATGCAGAGAAAACAAATGAAAGAAATCAACAATCACGGCATCTAAATTCAGAATTTCCACCGAAAACATGCATCAAACTGGAATTGGAGTTTACGGACAGCAGCAAAACACACATGCAGAAGAGGGCACCGAAAAAAAAAAAAATCAAGACAGCAAATCATGGAGTGATCTACGGGGCTCCAGTTGTTTTTAACTTTGTTTTATTATTCTTTTGAGCTGGCTGTAAGCTTACAAACCTGATAAATACTGGGGGTTTGAAGCTTAAAAACATCAACTCTTTTCTCTTCTTTACATAGTATACGGAGGCAGCAAGGGAGAGTTTTATTTTTCTGCATTCAGTTTGCTTTTTTCTTGCTATTGTTTTCCATACCTAAACTAAGTGGTTTGAATTCATTTTCCTTTCAGTTGCTGGTTTAGACGCAAGATAGACTTGCTTTCATTTTTCTGCCTTATGTTTTATTTTGTTCGGCGTTTCAGACCAAGAATTTACTCTGCACTTGGATGTTGCAGTAGAAACAATTAGCTGTTTTTTTTTCTATTTTCTGTTCTTTCCTGTTTCTTTGTATTTCGTTTGTTCCAGACCTGATTAAGAGGCAGTTTTTAGTTTTATTTCTTTCCTTCTTGTTGTTTCTTTTCTATTTATGCTGAAGGTAGCAGAACCAGACAGCAATCTCTTGTTTTCAGCTTCAGTTTTTTTTTATTGCAGTTTACGTGGAGCAATGTTTATTTTCTGTTTTCATTCCATGCAATTTTTTTTTTCGGTAGCTTTCATGTTTTAACATGTCATTTTCTTATTTTTTTCGTTTAGCTAGAGGTAGCAGAGTAATTTATTTTTTCTTTCTTTCTTTTTCATTTTTAGATGGAGTTTCTTTATTTTTTTTCGTTTCCATAGTAGTAGGGTAGTCTTGAATTTTATTTCTTTTCTTCTCGTTTAGAGAGGCGGCTTATTTTATTCTTCTTGCTTTCGTTTAGACGAAGGTGCAGTAGAGTAGAGTTTTAGTTTATTTTTAGGAGAGTTCCAGACCTTGTTGAATACGGAGATTTATTTTATTTTTTTTACGTTGTTGTTCTTATTTGGTTCATGTTTCATTTTTACGTTGGAGACAATTTTTCTTCATTCTTACTGTTCTTCTTCTCTGTTTACATTTCCTTGTTCCTTTCAGCATTTTAATTACTTTTAAGTTCAGCGTTTCTTTTCTTTCGGATACTTTTCTCTTTTATTTTCTTTGGAGTAGAGCATCTTTATTTATTATCTTTTTTTTTTCACTTTTATGTTCTTGTGCTATTTTCGTGTATTTTATTTTTGTTATAGACAATGTTTATTTAATTTTCATAACTTTGTGTTGAACCTTTAATTTGAGGCTTTTCAATATTCAGTGCATGTTTGTCAATTAATTTTTAATTTAGTTTAATTCTTAATTTAGTTTTATTAATTTCTGAATTTAATCTATTAGTCATTTACATTCCAATCCGACAATCAAAAATCTAAAAACATGAATCTAGTCCATGACTAGTAACCTCTCCATCCATTACACATACCATCCGCTTGTTTTCTCTTTGTAAAGTTTTTCACACCTTTTCAACGAGTTTAATTTGAGTAACTTTCCCTGAGGAGACGATCTAGGAATTTATTCCTAATTATTACACGACATCCTCCTGCACTTGGGATAGCTTTTGTACTACTCATTTTTGAGTGAGTCAGTTTGCTAGAGAACGAGTCATGGTCGGCATGTGAGAATCACGTTGACGTCCAATGAAAGATTGAAATCAACTAAAACAAAATCTCACAAATGGCGCCACTTTAAAGGATGTCGCCCACCACCTCACGTAAACACTCACCTGCAAAATACCAAAGGGTGATTACATTGTATGTTTGCAACTGCTCCGATGCTTAAGTCAGTAAAAATTAGTGTATAATACTGAAGTATATGATCAAATCTGTTTTAGGGTTACCTAGTATCCATATATATAGACGTGGAGAGATATTGGATTAGTACCACGACTAGATTACTTTCACATAATGCTTATATGTTCATCCTACCCCTAGATAGTAGGAGTAATTTGTTCGCCACATTAGTGCTTATATGTTCTTTTTAGCCAATGGAATATCAAGCTTTCATGGGCCTTTAGCCTCCAGTTTGGGTCATGCTCATTACAATAACTCACAGTTGGGCTGAGGTACTAAATGGACCCTCCAGGTCCATACATGCTTTATATTACTTGCAACTTAGGTACTTTACAAAAAATTTATCTAAAAACTTTAATTAGATCATAGATGTAGATGTTAATTAGTTAATGGTTAATAGGTGATAGGTTAGTTAATTGATATCATACACTAGTTAATTACAATTTATAATAATATTTATAATTGCTTTATATTTACTTACAACTTAGGTATTTTACAAAAAATTTATCTAGCAACTTTAATTAAATCATAGATGTAGATGTTAATAGTTAGTTAATGGTAAATTGGAGATAGGTTAGTTAAGATATCATACATTAGTTAATTACAATTTAGAATAATATTTGTAGTTGCCTTATATTTATTTACAGCTTAGGTATTTTACAAAAAATTTATCTAATAACTTTAATTAGATCATAGATGTAGATGTTAGTAATTAGTTAATGGTGAATTGATAATATACATTAGTTAATTAATAGAATATTAATTTGTAATTACATATTTAAAAGTTAATATTGTTAATGGTGATAGGTTAGATGAAAATTGAATAGTTAATTATACAATTATTATATAAAATAATATATATAATATATTTAAACATAAAAAATATATTTTTTCCTATTCGGTCTGTTCAGTCCAGTCTGAGAAAATCCCATCTTGGGATTGGACTGAAAACCAAAAATTTGGAATTCCCTGGATCAATACTGATGGGTCCTAATGTCCGGTTTGGTTAATTTCTCTAGTTTTGACCGACTGGCTTACACCCTTAATTAAAACATCACAATTGTTCACATGTTGCATTAAAGCATCTTGTAAACTTAATACAACAATTCCAAAAGACAAAATTAAGAGAATAAGTTCCAAGTTGGTGGTAACATAAAGTTCTGAGGCATCATTAACTGCATCTGTTAGAATATTTTTTGATTTTTTGAATTTCCATCTTCCTCCTCAAGTCTTGTTGTTGATGTTCTCTTAACCATGTCTCCATATTTGATGTCTGATGTAATTGATATTACAACTCTCGTTGCTTTGACTTTAACTATTCAATCTCACGACATGCTTCCTGTAAGTTCCAATAGGTTTTTTTCCAATCTGTTTTAGAAGAGGGTGAGGTTAAGGAGGAAGGTTTCACACAACATTCTAAACCTGTTAAATATCTAGAATGGGGTCCAAGAACTTGAGAAAAAATCTCAACATCGTTAACGAAGGATTCATTAAATGCAACATTTTGCTGAAGTGCAACCATCTTGTCCTACAAGAAAACAAAAAAGAAAAACTATTACAAGTAGTATAAATAACATAAATATTATTAAACAATAAAAGTGTATTAAACTTACATAATTTACTTCTGCTTCAGAACTAGTTCAAGCACCATTGCAATTTGTCTTCAATTTAGTATACAATTGGGAGATTATAGTAAGTCAGACTATCTTGTTCCTATAAAAGGGGAATATATGTTACAACTTCAATTACAAATGTTAATATACAGTACCAATTTTTTTAATATTCGATGAAGGATATAGAATCTTTATGATGGTATATCTTTAAATTTGATCTATTTCTTTTGTTGATAATACTTCATTACTGCAAGAAAAGAAAAAGCTTATTACTATATTTGTTTCATGCATTTAACATAGTATAATGAAAGATGGCAGCAAAATTATTTGATATGCTGAATCTTGGAACATATTACAAAGCTTCTCACATTTGTCTGGGTCCATGTCTTGAAATGGGTTTTGACCCACCTCTATTGCACTATTAAACTTTGATAGGTTGCATGTCATTTATCTTTGTACCTCCAAAATGCATTATTCATCAGCTCATCAACCATTATTCGCTCCTCTCATCAGCCAAAATTAAGTTAAGCTCATCCTCGAAATAATTATGAATGATAAAAGCAAAACTACTAATAAATTAAGTAATAATTAAGTACAATTGTTTTCTAAGTAAATTATTACCAGAAAATAAGTTTTTTTGTAGTCTTTCATGTCTTGGAGAACCTTGGCCTGGGAGGATGTAACCATGGATGCATATGTGATGACCCGCTTTTACGTGTGTTTTCACTAAAGGCTTGTTTTAATTTAATTAATATATTTGTTTATTTATTTTAAATTAATGTATTTTAATTGGTTTTTAATTTATTTGATGTTGTGTTTAATTTATTTTAGTTGTTTTACGGTTTTTAAAATCGTTTTCGGCGGATCTGTTTTTGGATTCCGGAGTGAGGATTGGACCTCATTTCTTTTCTTTTCTCTTTTCTTTTTCACTTTTTCCTTTCTCTTTTTCTTCTTTTCTTTCCTTTTTCTTTCTTTTTCTTCTTCTTTTCCTCCCCGGTTCTCTCTCCCTGCGCTCTCTCTTTCTCTTTTCTCCTCCCCGTTGCCCACACTTAGGCCGCCCAGTGCGCCGCTGTCCGGCCGCTGTGGTTGACACCACCCCCACCATTCTCTTTCCCTCCCACCAGAGATCATCCCCACCAATTTTCAGAGCTATCGGACCAGCCATTAGCTGCCACGCAAGGCTGGAAGTCACGGCCCCAGCCCTGTTTTTCTCCCCTCTCCCCGGTTGCTTTCACAGCCCAGAACCGCCGCTCACCTGTGGCGTGGCCTATACCACCCACCCAGTTTTCTTCCCATCTCACTGGTGAACATCCCCACCAAGTTTCACCTCCATCCGAGCCACCGTTAGCCGCCACGAGCTCCTCCAAGCCACACGGTTTTTCACCGATTCCGGCACCGTCACACCACTTCCGGCCACCATCTTTTCACAGCTTCTTCCTCTATCTCTTGCAGACCTAACCCACCTAATTTCAGCCCTGATCCATTGCCGGAGCAGCTCCCACGAGCTCAACTCCGATTTGGGCTTTTTCCGTCCGCCAGTTCCACCACCACCCACGGCCAAAACTCACTTCCTTTAGCTTCATAAACATCTCAAGACCATTCCCTATCAATTTTGTGCCTTAGTTTGTCCCCGTTCGAAAGTGGGTAATTTATTACCCACGGCCACAGTGTAAAATACACTGTTACGTTGCTTTTCCTTCGCCGTTTGCAATGTCGAAAGCTTTTAAAAAAAACCTTATAGCGCTATAAGTATTTTCCAAACTCTACTTTTAGATTTAAATATATTTTTGCTCTTACAATAAATTATCTGGTTGGTTGGTTGATTCCGGACTGAGCCCGAGGAGTTCGGGGGTCTGATGGATTGAGGACGGAGTTGATTGGTTGATGTTGATTTTTGTTTGAGATATTTGTGCCTTGATATTTGCATTGTATAGTGCACACATTTTCATGTTTAAAAAGGGAAAACCGGGTTTTCGAGTAGTTGCATGCATGTACATGTGTTTGTAAATGAAAACTGGGCTTGTAAGCGAGAAATGATTTATGGTATATGTGAACGATTGGTTTGACTGATTTGAGTCAGAGGCATGACTAGGGACTGTGGTAGAATCCCGCCTGTGATTCCCGGCTACGGTGGTGAGTAGGGATGGTAGTAAGCAGGGATGGTGGTAGAATCCCGCCTACGGTGGTGAGTAGGGACGATGGTAAGCAGGGACGGTGGTAGAATCTTGCCTGTGATTCCCGCCTACGGTGCACGTATAGGGATGGTGGTAAGTAGGGACGGTGGTAGAATCCCGCCTGCGATACCCGCCTACAGTGCTCTGATGGTTTGGTTTTAGGGCCATTATCGGGGATAATGGCGAGGTTATGTTTAAAGGATATGTTTTGGGCCAAAATGAGATTTTGGCGTGCGTGGAAAAATGTGTTTTATGGGTTATGTGCATTGCATTCTTTCATGCATATTGTTTGAGTTTAATATGTTTTTTTTATCTAGTGGCGTTTGGATCTTACTTACCTGCGGCACCATTTTGATATCGTAGATTTTGATGCAGAGATCGAGGAGGAGGCTGAGCCCAAGGAGGCGGCTCTGCCGGAGTATTGAGTTGGAGTTTATGCCCTGTAGTTGGTTTTGAAACAATATTTGTAGCTTGTAATATTTTATTATGTATGATTTGAACAGTTTTGTATTAAACTGAGAAAAATTCTGGTACTTAGTTATGACTTTGCTATCCGCTGCATGTCTCTTCGTGCACATTTGTTGCTTACACACACTTGGCACTTGTCGTTAGGATGATGACCCATGTTGTCGCCATCCGGACGTCTCGATTTCTTCCGTGTCCGTGCGTAGGGATTTGGGGGGCATCACAGGTGGTATCAGAGCGGTTTGGCTCTGGGTAAAACCACATGTCCGTAGGTAGTACCAGAATGTTTTTAAAGTTGTGTTTTAAAATTTATTTTAAGTATAGTTTCTTTTTGACATGTTTTATATGTTTGAATTTGTTTGAGCTTGTTTGCTTGTTTTTATTAATTTAGTTATGTTATTGCATGCTGGTTTCTTTTGTTTCTTGTTATGTGGTGTTGGTTTTTGGTTTTTGTTTTTGTTTTCTTAAAGGGGGTCAAAGGTTGTGGTGGCAGGAAAAATGGGGAGACCAAGGAAATCTACTCAAGGGCCTCGGGACGATACACAGAGAGATGATTCCATAGCCTAAGCAATACGGCATATGACTGAATTCATGCAACAGAATTTTAGGCCACAACAAGGAGGGCCTTGCCCACAACAAGGAGGGCCTTGCCCACAACCAGGAGGTCCTTGGCCACAGCAAGGAGGGCCTTGGCAACAAGGAGGGCCTAGTGGATGGTTGCATGCTGGGCGCACCTATTAGCGCTTTCTGGCGTATAGAACTCCACACTTTATTGGAAAATAGGATCCACTTCAAGCTGGAAAGTGGGTCAAAGACTTGGAAAGAACTTTTGAGGTGTGTGGTTGCACTGAGGCGCAACAAGTACTCTACGCCAACTATCTGTTGCAAGGCACCGCTTCTGAATGGTGGGATACCAAGAGAGTAATGCTAGAATTAGAATTGGGGTCTTTCGCCGCTATGACCTGGCAGTGCTTCAAGAAAAAGTTTAATGATCGCTTCTTTCCCGCTTCTGTAAGGCGGCAAAAGGCAAGAGAGTTCTCAAGCTTGGTCCAAGGGAGCATGACTGTGGAACGGTACGCCCGAAGATTTATAGAACTTGGGCGATTTGCTCCCCACCTCATCGCCACAGAGGAAATACGAGCCGAGCGTTTCCAGGAGGGTCTACGTCCTGATATACATCGTATGGTGGTCAGCCACCGGATATCCACTTTTCAGGATTTAGTGGATGTGGACACTCTTGTGGAGCGAGAGATTAATTTGAGTGTGAGCTCTCCTACAAGTCAGAAAAGGCAGAGTTTTACTGGAGAAGGAAGTAGCTCTGGTTCGCCTCAGAAATTTGTTCAGCGGTCCGGGACTCGACCACAAGCAACCTCAGGTGTACGTAAGGGAGGACGGGTGCCAATTTGCGGAATATGTAATAGAGCTTATGGAGGCGAGTGTCGTCTTGGTAGTAACCAATGTTTTGAACGCAGTCAGATGAGGCATTTTGCTCGTGAGTGCCCTAGTCGAGTTCAAGGAAGCCGTGGAGGTAGAATAGGTGGAAGAACAAATCCAAGACAAGCAGTGCAAGCCCGGGTTTATGCTGTCACACTCGGAGATGTTGATGATGAGGCGCCAGCGACCCATGATGCCGGAGTAATTACAGGTATGGATCTAATTTAATTTACTGTTGGATTTGATTTTTGGTGTATTTTGGTTTCTCTTTTGGTTTTTTTGGATTTCATGGGTTAATGTGTTTACTTCAGGGAGAGTCCGTTTATATGAGTTTTATGCTTGCACTTTGTTTGATTCCGGTGCATCACAGTCGTTTGTATCTTCCACTTTTGCTCGAATGTGTAATTTGGTCACGAAACCTTTGCCGAAGTCCTTGGTAGTGGCTCTACCCAATGGTGAAATGGTATGGTGTTCCAAGGTTGCCTTGGCTTGCCCATTAAATTTTGATGGAAGGTTCTTGGAGGCTGATTTGGTGGTGTTTAAGCTATTGGGTTTTGATATCATCCTCAGGATGGATTGGCTATACCGATATTCTGCGAGTATTAATTGCAGGAGTCGGGTAATTAGCTTTCAGCTTCCAGATGGTGATTGTCTGGAATTTGCGGGGAGTAAGCTAAAAGAAAAGCCGGTAATTATATCGGCAATTCAAGCAAGAAGAGAGATTGCATGGGGAGTGGATGCCTTCTTAGTTCAGATGGTGTCTACGCCGTCTTAGAAGAAGTCTTTGGTAGACATTCCCGTTGTGGAGGAATTTTCGGATGTGTTTGTGGAAGACTTGCCTGGGCTACCCCCTGTTCGTGAAATGGAGTTTGTTATAGACTTGGAACCTGGAGCAGCTCCTGTACATAAAGCTCCTTACCGCATGGCACCGACTGAATTAAAAGAGTTGAAGACTCAGTTGCAAGAGCTGGTAGATAAGGGGTTCATTCAACCAAGTACTTCGCCGTGGGGTGCGCCAATGCTGTTCGTTAAAAAGAAAGATGGAACCCTCCGTACGTGTATCGATTATCGGGAATTAAATAAGGTGACCATCAAAAATAAATATACTCTCCCACGGATTGATGAATTATTTGATCAGCTTCAAGGAGCAGCTGTGTTCTCGAAGATTGATCTGAGGTCAGGATACTACCAGTTGAGGATAAGAAACAAGGATGTGCCCAAAATTGCTTTCAGGTCGAGATATGGGCATTATGAATTTAAGGTGATGCCGTTTGGGTTAGCCAATGCCCCTACTGCTTTCATGGATTTAATGAATCGGGTATTTCGACCTTATCTAGATTCCTTTGTGGCAGTATTCATTGATGATATTCTGATTTATTCCCGAGATGTTGAAGAGCATGTTTACCATCTTCGTCTAGTTCTTGGGAAATTAAGAGAACACCAGTTGTATGCCAAACTCAACAAGTGTGAATTCTGGTTGGAGGAAGTCAGATTTCTTGGGCATGTGATTTCCCGAGATGGAGTGACTGTTGATCCTAGTAAGGTGGAAGCCATTTTGTCATGGCAACGTCCGACAACAGTGCGTGAGATTCGGAGTTTCTTGGGACTTGCCGAATATTACCGAAGATTTGTGGAGGGATTTGCTTGCCTATCCGGACCTCTCACAGCTTTGACTAGAAAGAATGCAGAATTTGTTTGGTCAGATAAGTGTGAGAGAAGCTTCCAAGAATTGAAAAATAGGTTGACAACTACACCAGTGTTAGCGCTCCCAGAACCGCATAAGCCATTCGTAGTCTTCAGCGATGCATCTAAATTTGGATTGGGTTGTGTCCTTATGCAGGAAAGACGGGTTGTTGCTTATGCATCCCGTCAGCTAAAGGGTCATGAGAAGAATTATTCGACGCACAATTTGGAATTGGCTGCGATTGTTTTGATCTGGCGACACTTCTTGTATGGGGAAGCTTGCGAAGTATACACCGATCACAAGAGCTTAAAGCACTTGTTTTCCCAAAAGAATCTGAACATGAGGCAGAGACGATGGCTAGAGCTAATCAGTGGCTACCAGTGCGAGATCAAGTACCTTTCGGGGAAGGCAAATATAGTTGCTGATGCTTTGAGCCGAAAATCGCATTTGGAAGATGAGGCCGAGTCGTTAGGATTGGATTCTTTGTTTTGTGGGATGAGAAGACTCCTTATTGAAAGTTCACAGCAAGAGGAGATTTTATCTTTAGTCCTTGATATTCAGGTAACTGATTTTGAGGAATTGAAGACTCTTCAAAGAAAAGATCCGAAGCTGTTGGATATCAGAAAAAGAGTCAGAAAATCTCGAGGGCCGTTGCACAATAGTATCGATAAAGATGGAATACTTCGGTTCCGAGATCGCAGAGTGGTCCCCAAAGATTCAGAATTCAAGGAGAGGATCATGGCAGAAGCTTATGCAGCCCCTTATTCAGTACATCCCGGCAGTATGAAGATGTACCGTGACTTGAAGAAAAATTATTGGTGGGTTGGAATGAAGAGGGATATTGCCTTGTATGTTGAGAAATGCCACACGTGCCATCAAGTCAAGGTCGAACATCAAAGACCTGTTGGTATGCTCCAAACCCTCCCTATTCCTGAGTGGAAGTGGGACGACATCACGATGGATTTTGTAATGGGCTTGCCGAGGACTCCTAGTGGGAAAAATTCTATTTGGGTGATTGTGGATCGGTTAACGAAGAGTGCTCACTTCTTGCCTGTTAATAATACTGATTCCTTGGGTAAGTTGACTCGCCTGTATGTGAAAGAGATAGTGCGGTTGCACGACATACCGAAGAGTATAGTGTCGGATCGAGACCCAAGCTTCACGTCTCAGTTTTGGAAAAGTTTGCAGGCAGCATTAGGTACTAAGCTGAAGTTCAGTACTGCATATCACCCGCAGACGGAAGGCCAATCGGAGCGCACCATTCAAACCCTTGAAGATATGCTGCGAGCATGTGTCATGGAATTTCAAGGGAGTTGGGAAAATCACTTGCCGCTCATAGAGTTTGCGTATAATAATAGCTTTCATGCGACCATTTAGATGGCTCCTTATGAAGCTCTTTATGGGAGGAAGTGCAGATCGCCTTTGTGTTGGGATGAAGTTGGGGAGAGTAAGATAATTGGACCCGAAATAATTCAAGAGATGCAAAGCCAAGTCCGGATCATCAGAGATAAAATGGCGGCAGCTCAGAGTCGTCAGAAAAGCTACGCTGATACTAGGAGGAGAGAGTTATCTTTTGAAGAAGGTGATTGGGTTTATCTCAAGGTCTTTCCCATGAGAGGAGTTAAGCGTTTTGGTAAAAAGAGGAAACTGGATCCGAGGTATGTCGGCCCTTTCCAGATTTTGGAGAAGATAGGGTCCGTTGCTTATAGAGTTACTTTGCCAGATTATTTTGGGGATATTCATGATGTCTTCCACGTGTCATCCTTGAAGAAGAGTTTTGGTCAACAAAAGCAGCGCTTTGTCGACCCAGAGAGTATTCAGTTGCAACCAGACCTTACTTATGAGGTTGTTCCGTCGCAGATCATGGATTGGAAGGAGCAACAGTTGAGGTCCAAGATGATACCTTTGGTTAAGGTGGCCTGGGAAGATCCGTTAGCTCAAGATTTCTCTTGGGAGCGAGTAGCGGACATGAGGGAGCAGTACCCCTACTTGTTTGAGTAATGACGGTACGTTTCTTAATCTTGGTTGCAGGTGGTTTTATGTGGAATTATGTGGCTTGTTTCAAGTTGGTGTTCGATCTTGCAAATTTCAAGGACGAAATTTGTTTTTAAGGGGGGGAGGATGTGATGACCTGCTTTTACGTGTTTTTTCACTGAAGGCTTGTTTTAATTTAATTAATATATTTATTTATTTATTTTAAATTAATGTATTTTAATTGGTTTTTAATTTATTTGATGTTGTGTTTAATTTATTTTAGTCGTTTTACAGTTTTTAAAATCGTTTTCGGCAGATCTGTTTTTGGATTCCGGAGTGAGGATTGGACCTCATTTCTTTTCTTCTCTTTTCTTTTTCCCTTTTTCCTTTTTCTTTTTCTTCTTTTCTTTCCTTTCTCTTTCTTTTTCTTCTTCTTTTCCTCCCCGGTTCTCTCTCCCCGCGCTCTCCCTTTCTCTTTTCTCCTTCCCGTCGCCCACACTTCGGCCGCCCAGTGCGCCGCCGTCTGGCCGCCGTGGTTGACACCACCCCCGCTTCCTCCGCCAGTTCCACCACCACCCACAGCCAAAACTCACTTCCTTTAGCTTCATAAACATCTCAAGACCATTCCCTATCAATTTCGTGCCTTGGTTTGTCCCTGTTCGAGAGTGGGTAATTTATTACCCACGGCCACAGTGTAAAATACATTGTTACGTTGCTTTTCCTCCGCCGTTTGCAAGTTTGAAAGCTTTCAAAAAATACCTTATAGCGCTGTAAGTATTTTCCAAACTCTACTTTTAGATTTAAATATATTTTCGCTCTTACAATAAATTATCTGGTTGGTTGGTTGATTCCGGACTGAGTCCGATGAATTGGGGGGTCGGATGGATTGAGGACGGAGTTGATTGGTTGATGTTGATTTTTGTTTGAGATATTTGTGCCTTGATATTTGGATTGTATAGTGCACACATTTTCATGTTTAAAAAGGGAAAACCGGGTTTTCGAGTAGTTGCATGCATGTACATGTGTTTGTAAATGAACACTGGGCTTTTAAGCGAGAAATGATTTATGGTATATGTGAACGATTGGTTTGACTGGTTTGAGTCAGAGGCATGAGTAGGGATGGTGGTAAGCAGGGATGGTGGTAGAATCCCGCCTGTGATTCCTACCTACGGTGGTGAGTAGGGACGGTGGTAAGCAGGGATAGTGGTAGAATCCCGCCTATGATTCCCGCCTACGGTGCACGTGTAGGGATGTTGGTAAGTAGGGACGGTGGTAGAATCCCGCCTGCGATTCTCGCCTACAGTGCTCTGATGGTTTGGTTTTAGGGCCATTATCGGGGATAATGGCGAGGTTATGTTTAAAGGATATGTTTTGGGCCAAAATGAGATTTTGGCGTGCGTAGAAAAATGTGTTTTATGGGTTATCTGCATTGCATTCTTTCATGCATATTGTTTGAGTTTAATAAGTTTTTTATCTAGTGGCGTTTGGATCTTACTTACCTGCGGCACCATTTTGGTATCGTAGATTTTGATGCAAAGATCGAGGAGGAGGCTGAGCCCGAGGAGGCGGCTCCGCCGGAGTATTGAGTTTTAGTTTATGCCTTGTAGTTGGTTTTGAAACAATATTTGTAGCTTGTAATATTTTATTATGTATGATTTGAACAACTTTGTATTAAACTAAGAAAAATTCTGGTACTTAGTTATGACTTTGCTATCCGCTGCGTGTCTCTTCGTGCACATTTGTTGCTTACACACACTTGGCACTTGTCGTTAGGATGATGACCCATGTTGTCGCCATCCGGACGTCTCGATTTCCCTCGTGTCCGTGCATGGGGATTTGGGGGCATCACAGCATATGTCTTGGTAAGAGTATCAGCATAGGAAGTAAGCAAAGCTACCAAATCCACTTGACCATCGGTGAGATTATCAAGAATATCAACTTTATTTTTTCCTACCACTTTCTCTAGAGAGACACCTATTGTAACACCTCGACTTTGACGATGGCTTACAATAGCTATACAATAATCCAATAATATAATATCAAAAACTTCTTTATTTAAAAACATTCTTACTTAAATCATCACATAAACTCAAATTTTTATCTAACATACTATATTTTGGGTCTAGTGATATTAGCTCACCATTTGTTGTAGGTGAATCAATGGGAGAGTCAATAATGGATAGAGTATCAGCTTCACTTGACCACTTACCCTCATCCTCATTTGACATTTCTAGTTTACTCGTGTTATTCTGACAAGCCTCAAACAATTACTTATGGTCTAATCTCTTCTCTACGTAGTGGAATCATGTCAAATTGGCAGAGATCAACAAATAAATTAATGACTAATTCATTTTCTTGATATGCTTTTTTACTTGTTGGATCATCAAATTCTTCAGGTTATCCCTCTTCCTCTGGCATGTAATCATATATATATATTTTTATATATATATATATATATATATATATATATTTCTTGATTCAAATTTTTTTACCACTAGCCATGGGTTTTCATAACCAAAATCATCTAAGTAAAAAACTTGATTTTCTTGGCAAACTAGAATGAAATGATCCTCCTTATACTATATTTGAAATGTATTGACACTTACAAAATATTCATCATTATGCACTCTCATCTGGGATTGCTTACATCCCTCCAATTACACTTAAACAACCAATCTATATGTTCTCATAAGTACTTTAATCCAATGATACTAATAATAATTCCATAAAAATCAATATTCTCCTCCCAGTGGATTCCTTCAACAAAGGCCACATAACTTTGAGTTTTTCTATATTGTTCTCTATTAACCATGTGAAATCTATATCCATGCACTACACATGCTGAGTATTAAATGACCCGCCTGTATGGACCACGTGCCAAAGCATATAGTTCGTTCGAAATGTTTTCTGAATTATCACCATTTTTTTATCTAACCTACATTAATAAATTTAACAACATCATTTAACAAAAATATTCTAGTGATTATTATATTTGTAGAGAGTAAGACATTGTTTTTGTAATACAATTTGTTCAAACCAAGTGGGAGACTCTTCTTCATGCTTATTTTACACATTAGTTATACCCTCTATTCGAAACTGACACGTGTGTTCACTACACATTAAAATATTGTTTAACATTCTATATCAGTTATATTATCTTCCAAGCTTTAAGTTATTTATATAAGTACATATCACTAACCTCAAGTGCTTGTCAATCTCAACGCTGTTTTTCAATATATACCATTTAGGCTCTATCAAACTCTCGTCCCAATAAGTCATAGCTCCCTTGTGAACCTATGAGAGATACAATTTGAGAAAATACTAAAAATGATGATGTAACTTTCAAATGTTTGCCTTCATAATTTTGTTCCAAATGCGAGAATCTTGTATCACCCCACGAAAATACATAGACCAAAATATATTTCATTCATTATCAATGAATGACTCGACAATCAAACTTTCTGGATGAGCCTTGTTCCCCATGAATCACTTAAATTTTTCCAAAAACCTTTCAATAGGATATATCTATCTATAGTGGACCGATCTAGCAACTAAATTCTTACAAGGTAGGTGCATAGCCATACTCTCATTCATGACAATGAAGGATGTGATGCACCCAGCATGAATATAACAAAAAGTACTATTCATAATGGATAATACTTTTTCAGCAATACTTAATGTTCTAGAATGCTAAATCCCAAAACATCACATATTTCCATAAATATTCACACATCCAAAAGTTATCTAATAAGTTTGTAATCAAAACACATAATACTGGAGACAGAACTCCATAAGTACAAACATAAAATAAAACTAAACTAAATACCAAGCCATTCACGCAGCTCGGCTATAATCGCCAAAATGCAATCCAAAAACTAGAGAACCAACTCCATAAGCTCCTTGAGTGTCCTCCGTGACCTACTCAACCTCCTCTAGTTGGTTGTGTTTTTATCCCCAATCCCCTAACACATTGTCTACCATTCCAGGTGAATGATAGTTGGGACTATCAAGTGAGATATATAAAATCTTAACAAGTAAAGCTCCTAAACTACTAACAATATGGATATGCATGCATGAAAGTAATATGACATGTATGCTTCATGCATGGACTTTGACATGTGTGACATGATGTGAAAGTAACAAGATTTGATATGGAAATAACTTGACTTGACTTGGAAATGACATGCTTGCATGAATATGAGACTTTATTACATATACATGTTTGTTTACTTGAAAAATGGATGCTCCATGACTCCCCAAGTGTCATTTGCTCCTACTGGATACTACATCATACCATATGCTCCTGTACTAGCTGTGAGCTCATGATGATAACTTGTACTGTAAACATATCATTTTGGCACCATCAGTATTGGGTGCCTGACTTTTCTCCATAAACGAGTTACTTAGGTCTCATTCAAAGCCTATTGACTATATTTTGTTAACCTAAAGGATTCTACATCCAATTTAAACACTTTAGAATGGACAGAAGAGTTCCACTAGGATAGCTTCTCATCTTAGCACTTGGTGTGACGATTAGGACTTAGCTAAGTCTCTTAGTTTATTTTGGCGTATTGTTTTGGGCTATGCAAGCTGGTACAACCCAATTAGAACTTAAGCTTGATGCACTAGGCATCTAAGGTTATGAGGCAAGGCCACGAGCCCATGTAAGTTTCAGCCTCTTTAGAAGAATTAGTTTTGAAGCCAAAGGGAACTAGGGCACATGCCCAACCTATTTCTTTGGATGCCACATGTCATCCAATGAAACCCACACTAGGACTTGATGAATATGGATTGAATTGAGAGAAGAGAGGTGAGAAAATTTAAGGTTTGAGCCTTACACGCCTACCCTAGAAAATCACCCACTTTTTTTAGCCATGTGTCATGCATGCAAGAGGACTTGCTTGTAAGAAAAAAAATTGCAACACATGTCACTAGTTGAAAAGGACTTCTAGAAAAGGAAATGCTGATGTTATGGGGAATTGGTGCCTAGGGAAGACCAAGGGACAAGGAGGCCCAACAACCATGGAGAGATTTTCAATTTCTAAAAAGGTTTGCCACTTGTCATGCAAGATGGAAGAGGAAGAGATTACATTGGGAATGGGTGTCATCTTACAAGGAAGAATGGGAGCCACAAGCCTAAGGGATTTCTAGAAGAATTTTGGAGGGAAGCTCAAGAGGTGGACGGCATTTGGGAATTGTGCTTGCCACCCACATTACCCAATCACACTCTTTTCTAGATCTTACAAGATGAAAGATCATCTTAGGAGATGAAGGAATTTCGGCAGCCACCGACACACACACACTTCACTTGCCACTTGGCAAGCATGCACACTTGCAGTGCTTCAAGGATAATTTAGGGGTTGGAGATTGACTATTTTGCCACTAGATTCAATGAACTTAGACACTTGGAGAAGGGCTTAAGAGGAATTAGGGTTTCGGTTTGGTAACCCACATGCCACTTGTCCAAAAGTTAGTTTTTGATCCCAGCACAATCTAATGATGGGGGAGGGAAGAGACACACATGGTTTTGATGCCATTTGGCATGCATGCACCAAGCATCAGCTTTTTCTCGAGGAAATCACACGCCTATAAGAAAGGGAGAGCCAAAAGCCAAGGGTCTTTTGGTTACTTCGGAAGAAAAACTTAGAGATTTTGGACTACTCATTTTTTGTCTACTCTCTACCATTTTCTCTCCACCCAAATACTATTCACGCTACCCTCCATTCACTCAAACATTGTTCTAAGTGTCATCCACAAGGAAAGCCACGAGACAAGAAAAACCAAAACACTTTCTTTTCTTATTTCTCACACACAGCCAAGAGAGGGAATGTTTCGAATTCCACAAGTTCTTCATCAACAAATGATCAAGGCACACATATACAACCAATAAAAGAGAAGTGATTTCAGATTTGATGAAGAGTTTCCACACGAGCACACACACACACACACACTTGGGTACTTAGGGTTTTCTTCTCCAAAGAATGAAAATCCTAACTTCATTTGCTTAAGTTTTCAAGAATGAATATTTTTGATAGGGAGAAAGGCCACAGCCTAAGCACTCATTTGAAAACTAGATTCTTCAACCTATATTGAAGGTTGGAGTTTTCTTGTCTAGAAGAAAAACCTAGAATATAGTCACCCACTCACACATGCATGGATTAGGGTTATAAGAAGTCGATTTTTATCAGTCTTATACTATATTTTTCAACTTACTTATTATTATTGGACATTGGATTTTTGTAAATAGACCTCTAACTTATTCTCAGATATTCTATGTATATGATATGTGAACTTGTTTGTTTATGATTGATTTGATCATGTCTTATATTCGGTTTTCTTTGGGTATTTGTTGCAAAGTTATTGGATTGGTTTGTTGCTACTTGATTTACATTATGAGAATGAGTGGTGATGCCACATCTAGTATTTGAATTCATATGCTTTGATGTGTAATTTGATATTTGATGACTAACTGCACCTACTAGAAGTTTAAGTCCATGAATTGGTTGCTTATTCACATGTATATTTACATGCATGATTCAGCCATGTGCATCATCATTAGTGATGCTTAACTGAATGCATTAGAAGATTCCAATTTCATAAAAAGATTGTTCATTGTGCATTTTAATCGATGACATATTTTGGCCATGATTATGAGTAATGTATTATCAACATATGTTTGAAGCTCTAAGTGCATAAATAAGTGAATAACCATGCATATTAGGGTTTGCATGTTTCGGCCATGCATAGTGAATGTTGAAGTATAAGTGCTTTGTTCCTTATTTGATGATTACATGTCTTTGAATTATTAAATAAGAACATGGTCGCATGTTCTACTATTTTCAAGCTGTAACGCGGGATGTATATGGTTGTACATGATTATGTGATGTATGGTTTGTATTAAGTCTCGACATACATTAGCACGTCTCATGATAAGTGCAAGGTTTCGTAGTCTATGTCACATGTATTGGGTTTGTAAAACTATTTTTAAAAGAAAAGAGTTGTTTAAAGTTTTGTCACGACCCCAAATACTAGGCCGGGGGAATGCTCTAGTGGAACTCCTCTATTCACTCGGATTCATTAAAATAAAGCAGTTGCCCCTAGGTCGATGAAGTATAGTCGATAGGCCTCAAATTGCCACTCACATCTATCGATAAGGGAGAATAGTTCCTAAAAGGAAAGGATGCCGGAGTGGGATTGCATCTAAAGCTAGTGGGTTCCCTTTGGTGAAGGTGAATACGCAAACTACTGTACCATGTTATTTACGAATAAGACATAATTACCTTGGTCAAAGTGGGCTAATGGTTGATACAATAAATAGCAAGGAACACACGGTACATAGGGGAGTCGTGTGGTATCCAATCATATGTTTATAATCAAGAATAAAGCCTTAAGCTCCAAAGACATGCTATGCGATAATATATGGATAAGAACATAAGCTAATATGTAAGATGAAAGGATGTTTTATGAAAAAGTTGTAAAGCTCTTTGTTAGTTGTTATCTTTTTAAAAATCAAAGTGCACAAGTAAAAGTTCATGTCCATGCATTAATATAGTTTGCTTTCGTATGCTTATGATATCTATTGTACATTACTTGTTTATTTACTGAGATTTCTCATAATCTTACTATGGTAGTTTCCACTATCATGTCCCACCCGGAATGGTAGAAGTTATAACAAAAATGCAAGAATGAGAGCATGGGGAAGCACAAGAGACCAGCTCTACAGATACCTAGGGAGACCCTAAAGAGCCACATAAGCTCATTGGAGCCATCCATTTTGGAGAGGTTGGAAGCTACCAACTAGTTTATTACCGAAGTGTTATCGCTCTTCGATGAGCTAAGGAGGATTCTAAACCAAGACAAGGCCAAGTAGGAATGGCCTAGCTAAAAGACGTTTTGACAAGGGTAATATTATGAAAGAAAGAATGTTTTTGCTGACTTTAAAATGATGGTCCCGTGTTTTGGGAATCTATTTTGAAACAATTATGTTTTTGGAAGATTCGATAAAATCTAATCTTTTGGGATATTTGTGCTTGGGTACCATAATTATTTATTTTACCATCTAATCTAAGTAGAATTTTTCGCTATGATTTACTGCATACTGCTAGATCAATAGATGCATTGCATCTTAACTGTCATATACGATGAGTATATAGTCTTGTGTACATGTCCTGACGCTTCAATTACCGTCCAATCCCAAATGGGAGTTGGGGGTGTCACACTCGGGTTGTGGTAAAATAAAAGATTTATGCATGACTTAAAAATATTTCACAACATACTCAAAGCTTAATACATGGTATTTATGGCATGTAATAGATAATCGTGCAAAAATAATAAATGACATGGCATGCCATGTTATAAAAATTTAAACATAGACATAATAAACATGAATATAATCAATGCAATCTTACCACCGTGCATAAGTAAAAATACTGAGGGTAAATTAGAAACTAACTTACAAAAATGTTACGTAAAAGTAAGCGTAGTGTAAAAGATT
This sequence comes from Carya cathayensis, assembly GCA_011037825.1. Taxonomy (NCBI): domain Eukaryota; kingdom Viridiplantae; phylum Streptophyta; class Magnoliopsida; order Fagales; family Juglandaceae; genus Carya; species Carya cathayensis. The sequence goes on along the minus strand of QGSO01000284.1, from coordinate 1,226,806 downwards.
CCAAGCTTAAATGAGATATGTTATAGGATTAAAATATCTCACTTAATTCTCATAAATACAAAACTTACTAACTTAGAGCCAAATTTGCAAAGTTAACCCTCAACTTTTGAGAAATTACAAATTTTTCCCAAAACTTAAGGAATTTGTAAACGAACTCCAAAACTTATCAACATTTACATGCCTCATGTAAATTTCATCTTAAATCCAAATATGAACTCATAATGTTTTAAAACTAAACCCAACTGTACAAAACTCCTCTTGGTTGGTTCATGTATATGCTAGAATCCATGATTATGTTGCTATTTTGCCAATTAACACACTAATATGCTTAAATTGAATTTATAAACTCTAAAAAATTCACATACTTAGTTCTAAAATCATGCCAAGACACTAAACCATACATTTTACAAAGCCTTGAAGTCACCACTTCAAAGAAAATCTCATAACATCAAGAATATGTTAAATAAAACCAAATCTTGGTATTCTTGGTCTAACACTTTCATATAAACTCCAAGGACTCCAAAGTTCCATAAATAACACTTCTAACATGTTCATAATTCAAACATAGATGATAGCATGCTTGAGTAATCAACCAAAAATAATAAAAACACAATATAGGACAATTGGTTTGCATGAAAACATTGAAATCAAACATGCATGCTTTTGGAATTGAAACAAAGTGACTAGATAATTGATTTTCATGCAATAAATCTTGAGATAATGCAACCATATACCTCATATTTAAATTCTGATTTGATCTGAGGACAAAATCTTGCATGTCATAGCAAAAATTTCATCAAACCCGAGAGCCTCTATATCATCCTTAATATCAAACTCTTGCATGCTCATCATCATTTCAATAAAGATCTAAGTCTTAAGTCTTCAAAAATATATTATTAATCCATAGATCAAAGATTCAAGAATAATATTTACAAAAATCATAACCATAGAATTAAGATCTTAAAGCCAAAATCACAACCTAAACCAAACAAAAACTGTTTTGAATCAATCGGTTTCTAGCATTTCAAAGATCATGTAAAAATTTTTTATAAAATCCTAAAATGCTTTGAATCAAATCATAATTTTCATAAAAATCATGTAAATACTCCATCAAACCGAGATCTACCCAAAATTTCATCAAAATTTCAGAAAACTCCCAAGGTTCATCAACAAACATCATCATCGAACCTTTCAACCATCAATACCAACTTTCATCCAACGAGACTCCAAGAAAATTAAGCCAATGCTATCCCAAGTAAAGATTCAATAATAAATAAAATATAAGAGATTATAGCTAGAGAAAATAACTTACAAAGGCTTGGAACAATGAAGCAAGAAGATGCCCAGAAAATCTCTTTAGCTCTCTAGAGAATGGATGAAAAGGTGTTAAGTGTGGGAAGAAAATGGGAGGGACGTGGAGTGTAGATGATGGGGATGACTTGGTGGTTAAGTGAATGACCATTGAGGTAATTTTGACCAAAGAAAATATGAGAGAAAAAGGGCTGAAGTGATGTTGCCATCTGTTGTTGTTGCTACTGAGTGGGTGAGGGGCTGATTGTTGGTTGTTTGAGTTGCCATAAATGGCACTATTTGGGGAATCAAGTGGCATGGGATTTCAGCCATGGTATGGCCTTGTAATGGTGGAGAAACTTGTTGAAGAAGCTTGGGGTAATTGGTGGTTTCAGCTGAACCAAAAAAGGGCTAACTAAGTAGCACACGTTTGGGGTTTAAAGAGGATTTCAGTTAGGGTTTGGTTCCAATTAAATTTTCTTGGTAAAATTCTATTTCCAAGATGTAAGAGAGTGAATGAGGGTGTAAGAGTGTGTACTTGAGTTATTAATTGCTTATGGAAGTGACTTAACTAATTGGAAAATCACATGCTCTAAACTGGCCATGTTTAGGGTTTGGGAACAATTTAGGGTTTCTACTTCCACAAGGGGTTTAGGATTTTGGTTTGTTTCCAATGGTTTGAGGTTTAATTAGGGTTGAAATTCTCTTTTAGTTGACAAAATATTGTTTGTTGGTGCAATAGTGAATGGTGTAAGTGAGCATGCTGACAAGCTTGAGTTCTCTTGACAAGAGTCCTTGGATTTCCAAGTAGATGGCTAGGATTGTACCATGTGTTCAAGTTAAAAGTTTTCTGGTGAGCTTAAGTGTATTTGACAATCCTACTTGGCAATTTGACAGCTATTTGAACCAGATGCCACCTGGGGCTCTCCCAAAGGGTTATTATTCATCTAAAAAATTTGGAACTTTTTATTACACCATAAAATCTTAAATATTCATATAAGTCTAATGGTACAATTTGTTTAAAAAAATTATACTCCTAAATGTTTCAATGAAATAAAAAGATAATTTCATCACCATTGTGGATCAAGATCCAAATATTCTAACAAACTAAAACCTAATCGATCACTCCATTTTTGAAATCCTTTCGGGATTTCATGATATTTCTATGGTCTAAATAAGAGAAGTTACACCCCAACTAGCAACAAACATTGCAAAAAGATATGACAGTCGTGACTTTGACTGTCAAACCAATTATCTTCCAATCATGGATTCGCACACATCTTCACATTTTTAAGGTATAGCCATTTGGTAATTTGATTTCCATGAACTATATACAGAATTTTTTTCTCTCATCAATTGATAGTGTATACCAACCACTGAGCATATCAACTGATGAACCATTATCTTGCAAATGCAACTCCATCCTTATACCCAAATCCTGCCCCATTTGGATAAGCAGTTAGTCTCATCCCATCTTATCTCATATCATTTCAACATCCAAACACTAATCAATGACAAACACTTTTATATTTCTCTTTTATACTTTTTCATCTAATCATTACAACTTTTCCAAACTTTCATATAAAACACAAAAAATAATTCAAGTTTTTCAATTTCTAAGATAAAAATAATATTAAAAATTATATTCTAACGATATTTTTATTCAACCTTTTCTCCCTCCTTTCATGAAATCCAATACAATTCTTAACTTAAACGATTTTACTACTATTTACAAATCATCTTACTGTTGTTTACAAAATTTCCTTCTCATCTCATCTCATTTGACTATCCAAATGAGGCATAAATCTTTACGAGAGTTAGATGTATCTTTGATCTTCCCTTCTATTGACATCAAAGTGCCTAGTATATTTTTGTAAATATTTTTCTTAATATGAATATCATCTAGATTATGGAGCAATTTCAAGGTAGACCAGTATGAGAACTCAAAGAATATGCTCTTTTTTGTCTAATTCAAATCCATTACTTGTCGTTTCCTCTTTTGAGCTCTTTCACTTTTGCCAAATCTATTTTATCAAACATACATCAACTGAGTGATAATATCCTGCCAGAAAACTTTGATGGGGGTGACTTGAGCTCAACATTTCCATCAAATACGCTCTATTTGAACACCATTTATGATCATAGGGTTAATATTGACAATATCCCATCATGAGTGCACTTTCGTGCACTTTGAACATTACTTTTATGAGTTTAATTACTAGATTATGTGTTATTTAGGCATTTTGATTATACTTTTCCAATTTAAACTTTAATTTCATAGTGCCCAAGTTTTGATTCAGTGTTTAATGATTTTATTGAAAGAATAAATTTAAAAATGATTAAGTTGAAGTCTGGCTAATAAGGAAGAAGAGAACAATCAAGGGAGAATTTTAAACATCCAAAGTCAAAGAAATTTGAGTCATAAACAAGGAAGGAAAGAGCAAGTAATGAAAAATATTCGGAATCCACAGCCTCTCTGAGTATCTGTTAGTATTATGGTCATATCTTCCCCTACTGATATCCGATTGAGGCGACTCAAGATGCGTTGGAAAAATAACTCAATTAGTTACATTTATTATAGAAATAGAAATGTTCTAATTCGGCCATTTACTAAGTAAAAAGGTGCCTGAAATCTATACATGGAAATCTGGAGTAATATCTACCTGAGTTTATGTGACGCCCCCAAATCCCCACGTACCAACACGGGGAATTCGAGACGTCCGGATGGTGACAACCCGGGTCACCATCCTATCGACGAGTGCCAAGTGTGTGCAAGCGACAAATGTGCACAAGGAAATACGCAGCGGATAGCAAAGTCATAAAATTAAGTACCAGAATTTTTTTCTTAAATAAAATACAAAGCGGTTCAAAGGTACATAATAAAATATTACAAGACATAAATATTGTTTCAAAGCCAACTACAAAACATAAACTTCAACTCAGAACTCCGGCGGAGCCGCATCCTCGGGCTCAGCCTCCTCCTCCTCCTCGAACTCTGCACCAAAATCTACGGTACCAAAAATGGTGCCGCAGGTAAGTAAAATCCAAACACCACTAGATAAAAGCATATTAAACTCAAACAATATGCATGAATAAATGCCAATGCACAAAACTCACAAACCATATTTTTTCCACGCACGCCAAAAACCCATTTGGCTCAAAAACATATCCTTTAAACAAACCTCGCCGTTATCCCCGATAACGGCCCACACATACCGTTTAAAACCAAGCCTCGCCATTATCCCAGATAATGGCCCAAACCACCATTTTCCCAGAAAATGGATCACAAGTCCTCAACACAACCTCGCCATTTTCCCAGAAAATGGCCCGTATCCGAAAACCATAAAAACCAACCGATTATGCATGCACCATGATCTCCCCTAGGGATCATCCGCACACTCTGGCTCTGTGCCACACCGCAGGTAACGTCTACGCGTGTGACACCTACACGAGTGATGCCCAGACTCGCGCCTCCGCCTCGCGCGTACCTGGCCAGGCCATCCTCTAGTCCCCGCCACTCTAGGGACCACGGAGTCGACACGACAGCGTTACCGTATCGTGCGATCCGGTCGTCGCCCAGCGACAACCCAGGGGATGTCACTCAGTATTATCCACTCCCGAGTGACCAGAGGAGCTCCACCGAGATAATAACCCATCCCGGCTTGGGCTCGTGATACGCACACTCCCAAAAATCCATTTACGCCAATAAAACAGGATTTTCTCAATTAAAATAAAATACACGTGCATGCATCATGTAAATGCAAATTTCAATGCTCGACAAATACAACCAACCATAGAACAACAATTCAAGCAACTCCGTCCTCCATCCATCCGACCCCCGAACTCCTCGGACTCAGTCCGGAATCAGCAAACCAACCAAATAAATTATTGTAAGAGCAAAATATATTTAAATCTAAAAGTAGAGTTTGGAAAATACTTACAGAGCTATATAGGATTTTTAGAAGGTTCGGCGCGCGGCAAACGATGGGCGGAAAGCAACGTAACAGTGCAAATGCACTGTAGCCGTGGGTCGCAAAATACCCACTTTTGAACGGGGACAAACCAAGACACCAAATTGATAGGGAATGGTCTAGGGATGTTTATGAAGCTAGTGGAAGTGAGTTTTGGCCGTGGGTGGCGGCGAAAACGCCGGTAGAAGCGAAAAACGAGCAAATCGGAGTTGAGCTCGTGGGAGCTGCTCCGGTGGCCGATCTAGGCCGGAAATGGGTGGGTTAGGTCGGCAAGAGGTAGGGGAAGAAGTGGTGAAAAGATGGTGGCCGGAGGTGGTGCGACGGCGCCGGAAACGGTGACAAACCGTGCGGCTTAGATGCGCTTTTCCGGCCAAACGGCCGGCCGGTTGGGGGAGATCTTCGGAGGGGTGGTGCACCGGAGGGAGGGGAAGTTTTCTGGGTGGGTGGTGGAGGCCACGCCGCCGGAAAGTGGCGGTTCTGGGCGGAGGAAGTTTTCGGCTACAGGGGAAAAATCTGGGTTGGTGCCGCGACTTTGAGCGGCTCGTGGCGGCTAACGGTGGCTCCGATGGCTCTGAAAATTGGAGGGGTTGTAGTCTGCCGTGAGAGGAAGAGAATGGCGGGGGTGGTGTATGACACCTCCACCGGACGGCGGAGATACGGCTGGCCAAAGGTGGCTGCGCGGGAAGGCAAAAGTGCAGGGGAGAGAGAGCTGGACGACGCACGGGCACGGGAGGAAAGAAAAAGAAAGGAAAGAAAGAAGGAAAAGAAGAAAAGAAAAGGAAAAGAAGGAAAAAGAAAAAGAGAAAAAGAAAAGAAGGGAAAAGAAATGAAGTCCAAACTTCACTTCCGGGATCCAGAAACTGATCCGCCGAAAACGATATAAAAACATAAAACGACTAAAAATAAATTAAACACCACATCAAATAAATAAATAAACACCAAGAAAATATTTTAAACACATCGTTAAGCTAAAATAAAATAAATAACTAGCAAAAACCAACTGTTAAATTTTTAAAACCAAAAATGAACTAAAATCAATTAAACAGCAATTTAAATTCAACAGCCAATAAAATCCAATTAAAATCCGATAATTTAAAATAAAAGCACTATAAATTTAATAAAATTAAATTATTCATTCAGTGAAAATACACGTAAAAACGGGTCATCACAGTTTACATTGGATTTTCTTTTCATATTGGGAATAGCTCATGAAAAAGTGAGAAAAATAGAGAGCCAAGGGGTAGAAAAGAAAAAGACCTTGTTTTGGTAGAGATAAGGCTAGTGTTTGGAAAAACTCATCTTCCAGTAAAAGAAGTCTTCTTCTTTTGAAAGGAAAACTAATACCTTGGTAAGGCTAGGGATGAATTTGCTTGAATGATGATGATTTCAATTCTATTGGATTCATTTAATAAACTTTCTTGCTAATACAATTCTTGTTTATCATCTCTTATTAGTCTTTTTCGTATTTAGATAATTTTATAACCAATGCTTTTCACAGATTCAATCATGCTTTTTCTATGGGATTGTTAAGGTGTTTATGTTTAGATTTGTTGTTAATCTTTTTGGTGTGATTTTCTACTATGGTATTGCTATTGAGTATATTGTTATCTTTGAATCTAAGTCTAATAGGATAGCAATCTATGCTTTCAAAAGAAGAGTGGTTTTCAAGAATTACATTTGAACAAATTGGTTATAACGATATATTTTCTGATTAGAGAGTCTGATGCTATAATCTCTAATTGAGTATCCAATGAATCTGCTATGGATAGAACTTTCAAGTTCAATTAAGGGATTCCAGATGCTTCACTATTATTAATTCTGGTCAAAACTTTTTGTTATTACGTTTTGGCTCTTTAGTTTATTTCCTTTTTGAAAGAATTTGTTTTACATTGCTACTTTGATTTTTGTTCTCTTAAATTTTTAGTCTCTTTTAGTGTTTCTACCATCTCCCTGTGGAATCGACACCCCAATCTATATTGTGACGACCACGTTATTTTTGTTCTCTTAAATAGAATTTTCTGTCATTTGTCAACCATTGAGACTAATTATCTTTATTACAGACAAGAAAAGCCAGTTTATCTTTTGTGCTCCACCTAGACATGTTTCCATATGTTAAGACATCATTTATTATCCATAACACTGCAACATGTATTTTGAACTCTCTCGATGATGAAGCATCATATGTACCAACATCAGCATTCCACAATTCTTTCAACTCTGCAATCAGTGGTTGAAGATATACGTTTATTTCATTCCCTGGTGATATTAAACCTAGTATATGTAGTGTCATCATAAAATATTGATTCTTCATGCACTTCTAAGTTGGCTAATTATAGGGCATTAATATGACTAACCAAGTACTATAAAAAGTATTCATGTTGCCAAATGGGTTAAATCTGTCCGTTGCTAACTCAAAACCTACATTTCAAGGTCATTTGGCAAACTATGGGTAGTCACAATCAGTTTTTTCCTTTGTAAGGAATTTGCAAGATGCGAAAGAAAAGTTTTTATTTATGACTCTTTCCATTTGATGCTAACATATATCTCTCGCAATCGACTAGGACATAAATAATCTTTGTAGTTTATGAATCAATGGAAAATGTCTTAGCACTTTTTCGGGTACATTACATTTATCAGATGCCCATATTGATTCGTGACACTGAACATTCATCACATTTTATGTATTGCTACAAAAAAAAAAAAAAAAGAGCACAATTATTCTTACAACCGTGCGTGGCGGCTAACGGCTGGTCTGATAGCTCTGAAAATTGGTGGGGATGATCTCTGATGGGAGGGGAAGAGAATGGTGGGGGTGGTGCACTACACGGCGGCCGGATGGCGGAGAATCAGACGGTCGAAGGGACGGCGACGATAAGGAGAAAAGGTAGAAGAGCTGCGTGGGGAGAGAGAAACCCGGAAGGAAAGAAGAAGAAAAAGAAAGAAAGGAAAGAAAAGAAGAAAAAGAAAAAGAAAAAGGAAAAGGGAAAAAGATAAAGAGAAAAGAAAAGAAATGAGGGCCAATCCTCACTCCGGAAACCAAAAACAGATCCGCCGAAAACGATTTTAAAAACCGTAAAACGATTAAAATAAATTAAACGCAACATCAAATAAATTAAAAACCAATTAAAATACATTAATTTAAAATAAATAAACCAATATATTAATTAAATTAAACAACCCTTCAGTGAAAACATACGTAAAAGCAGGTCATCACATCCTCCCCCCTTAAAAAAAAATAAATTTCGTCCTCGAAATTTACAAGATCAAACACCAACTTGAAACAAGCCACATAATTCCACATAAAACCACCTGCAACCAAGATTAAGAAATGTACCTTCATTACTCAAACAAGTAGGGGTACTGCTCCCAAGAGAAATCTTGAGCTAACGGATCTCCCCATGCCACCTTAACCAAATGTATCGTCTTGGACCTCAATTGTTGCTCCTTCCAATCCATGATATGCGACGGAACAACCTCATAAGTAAGGTTCGGTTGCAACTGAATACTCTCTGAGTCGACAAAGCGCGGCTCTTGTTGACCAAAACTCTTCTTCAAGGATGACACGTGAAAGACATCATGAATATGCCCAAAATAATCTGGCAAAGCAACTCTATAAGCAACGGACCCTATCTTCTCCAAAATCTGGAAATGGCCGACATACCTCGGATCCAGTTTCCTCTTTTTACCAAAACGCTTAACTCCTCTCATGGGAGAGACTTTGAGATAAACCCAATCACCTTCTTCAAAAGATAACTCTCTCCTCCTAGTATCAGCATAGCTTTTCTGACGACTCTGAGCTATCGCCATTTTATACCTAATGATCGGAACTTGGCTTTGCATCTCTTGAATTATTTCGGGTCCAATTATCTTACTCTCCCCGACTTCATCCCAACACAAAGGTGATCTGCACTTCCTCACATAAGGAGCTTCATAAGGAGCCATCTGAATGGTCGCATGGAAGCTATTATTATACGCAAACTCTATGAGCGTCAAGTGTTTTCCCAACTCCCTTGAAATTCCATGACACATGCTCGCAACATATCTTCAAGGGTCTGAATGGTGCGCTCCGATTGGCCTTCCGTCTGCAGGTGATATGCAGTACTGAACTTCAGTTTGGTACCCAATACTGCCTGCAAACTTTTCCAAAACTGAGACGTGAACCTTGGGTCTCAATCCAACGCTATACTCTTCGGTATGTCGTGCAACCGTACTATCTCTTTCACATACAGGCGAGTCAACTTACCCAAGGAATCAGTATTATTAATAGGCAAGAAGTGAGCACTCTTTGTTAACCAATCAACAATCACCCAAACAGAATTTTTCCCACTAGGAGTCCTCGGCAAGCCCACTACAAAATCTATCGTGATGTCGTCCCACTTCCACTCAGGAATAGGGAGGGGTTGGAGCATACCAGCGGGTCTTTGATGCTCGGCGTTGACTTGACGACACGTGTGGCATTTCTCAATATACAAGGCAATATCCCTCTTCATTCCATCCCACCAATAATTTTTCCTCAAGTCCCGGTACATCTTCATACTGCTGGGATGTACTGAATAAGGGGCCGCATGAGCTTCTGCCATGATCTGCTCCTTGAATTCTGAATCTTTGGGGACCACTCTGCGATCTCAGAACCGAAGTATTCCATCTTTATCCATACTATAGTGCAACGGCCCTTGAGATTTTCTAACTCTTTTTCTACATCCAATAGCTCCGAATCTTTCCTTTGAAGAGTCTTCAATTCCTCAAAATCAGTTACCCGAATATCAAGAACTGAAGATAAAATCTCTTCTTGCTGTGAACTTTCAATAAGGAGTCTTCTCATCCCACAAAGCAAAGAATCCAATCCTGACGACTCGGCCTCATCTTCCAAATGCGATTTTCGGCTCAAAGCATCAGCAACTATATTTGCCTTCCCCGGATGGTACTTGATCTCGCACTGGTAGTCACTGATTTGCTCTAGCCATTGCCTCATGTTCAGATTCTTTTGAGAAAACAAATGCTTCAAGCTCTTGTGATCGGTGTATACTTCGCAAGCTTCCCCATACAAGAAGTGCCGCCAGATCTTGAGAGCAAAAACAATCGCAGCCAATTCCAAATCTTGCGTCGGATAATTCTTCTCATGATCCTTTAGCTGACGGGATGCATAAGCAACAACCCGTCCTTCCTGCATAAGGACACAACCCAATCCAAATTTAGACGCATCACTGAAGACTACAAATGGCTTATGCGGTTCTGGGAGCGCTAACACTGGTTCAGTCATCAACTTGTTTTTCAATTCTTGGAAGCTTCTCTCACACTTATCTGACCAAACAAATTCTGCATTCTTTCTAGTCAAAGCTGTGAGAGGTCCGGATAGGCGAGCAAATCCCTCCACAAATCTTCGGTAATATCCGGCAAGTCCCAAGAAACTCCGGATCTCACGCACTGTTGTCGAACGTTGCCATGAAAAAATGGCTTCCACCTTACTAGGATCAACAACCACTCCGTCTTGGGAAATCACATGCTCAAGAAATCTGACTTCCTCCAACCAAAATTCACACTTGCTGAGTTTGGCATACAACTGGTGTTCTCTTAATTTCCCAAGAACTAGACGAAGATGGTAAATATGCTCTTCAACATCTCGGGAATAAATCAGAATATCATCAATGAATACTACCACAAAGGAATCTAGATAAGGTCGAAATACCCGATTCATTAAATCCATGAAAGCAGCAGGGGCATTGGCTAACCCAAACGGCATCACCTTAAATTCATAATGCCCATATCTCGACCTGAAAGTAGTTTTGGGCACATCCTTGTCTCTTATCCTCAACTGGTAGTATCCTGATCTCAGATCAATCTTCGAGAACACAGCTGCTCCTTGAAGCTCATCAAATAATTCATCGATCCGTGGGAGAGGATATTTATTTTTGATGGTCACCTTATTTAATTCCCGATAATCGATACACATACGGAGGGCTCCATCTTTCTTTTTAACGAATAGCACTGGCGCACCCCATGGCGAAGTACTTGGTTGAATGAACCCCTTATCTACCAGCTCTTGCAATTGAGTCTTCAACTCTTTCAATTCAACCGGTGCCATGCGGTAAGGAGCTTTATGTACATGAGCTGCTCCAGGTTCCCAGTGATTGAGTCGAAATATTGCATATTTTAGATATTTAAAACCAATGTATTTTAAATTCCTCATGACATTATTATTGGTTTTAAATGGAAAAATAGTTAATAAGCATAAATTCGAGTTGTAATTTTTAAATTGATTAATATCATGTTTATGCTTAATTTTATAACTATGGTTTAATTGGACAATATTTCCTCACATATATAATATATTTTTAATAATCTATTTTTTTTCTTGTTAATTTATTTCGAGTGTTATTTCCTTGTTTTCAGTTTAAATAAAATTCAAAGGAGATCCGATTCTGAGCCACGGCGCATGCTATATGAGTTTTTCAAAGCAGTGGATTTGGGCAGCCGAAAATGTTGAAAGAATTGTCGGAATGAAAATCATGGAGCACGTCAAATGAAGAACCGTCGGCAATTGTTATTTCTTTCATCTTTTGGGGTAAATTCTTACCAAAAGTTGGAGTTGACGTGAGAAGTAGGTGGGGAATTTGAAGAGAGAATGTAGAGACGTGTTGGAGTTTTTGTGCTTGATTAAATGGAAGAGGGTAGAGACGTGCTGGAGTAATTTAATTGGTTGAGATGAGAGTCGGTCAAAGAAAGGGAGAAAGAAAGAGAGAAAGAGATAGAGACGTGGGGGAGTTGAGTTTCATTCAGGAGGTTGGAGTTAAGAAAGAGAGAAGTCGGTGCTTGATTGAGAAAAAGAGTGTGTCGGCTGGATTAATAGGAGAAAGTTGCACCTCAAAGCAGAAAACACAGCAGCAGAAACTGAAGAAACAAATGCAAAGTATCCCACGGCAGAAGCAACTCACACTTGCATCAATCACGGATGGGAATAGAAAGCATACACATACACAAAGCTGGACAGCAACCTACGGCAACAGCACATGCAGAAACCAGCACATGCAGAAAGTGGACATCAATCACGGCACCTCAAATTTGATGGAAAGTTAAATCTCAGCTGCTGAAACATGCACCTGGACAGCAGCAAAACAAGCACTCGGCATATGCAGAAAAATGATGCAGAAAAATAGAAAATACACAAACAGCATGCAGAAAAGTCAAGCACAAATGCAAGAAAAGCAACTCACGGCTGGGAATAAAAAAAACACATGCAGAAATGCAGTTCAGAAAAGCAGTAAATCACGGCACCTCAATGAAGAAATCAACAATCACGGCTGGAAGAAGCACTCACACATGCAGCTCAGCAATGCAGAAAACAGGAAGACAAAAGCACATGCAGAAAATGAAAATAAAGTAACGCAACTCACGGGAGAAAAACCAGAACGTGGTGACCAGCATCATTCACGGATAAAAAAGAACAGCAACTCTCACACAAGCTGACCTTATAAATACTGAGGGGCTGGAAGCTTAGAGGACACACATACACACACAGATTTTATTCTGCACTTGAACGTTGCAGCAGAAATTGTTTTTCTGTTTTCATTTCAGACTTAAGTTTACGTAGAGCTAGTTTTTATTCTGTTTTCATTTCAGACTTGAGTTTAAGTAGAGCTAATTTTTATTCTGTTTTCATTTCAGACTTGTTTTCTTTTCTTTAGAGTAGACTGTTTTTTTCTGTAGTTTACATAGAGCAGAGAGACATTTGTTCTGTTTTCATTTATTTCTTATTTTTCTTCCTTCGGTTTATGTAGGAAGGAGGGGAGTTAGTTTTAATTTTTTTCTTTCCTGTATCATTTCTTTTCAGTCGGCTTGGTTATTTTTTTTTACTTCTCTTGTTTTCATTCGGACATAGCAGACGGAAGCTTACATAGCGGACAGTTTCTTTTCTTTAGAGAGCAGACGGAAGTTTTATTTTTTTTTTGCTGTAATTTTATTTACTTTCAGCATTTTTTTACGTTGGTATTTAACTTTTCTTCATTCGTTTAGCATTTCTTTTATTCTTCTTCCCGTTTTTAGCATTTGAAGTTAAGTTGTATTTCCTAGTTTTATTGGACGGAACAGGTCTCATTTTCGGCAGCTTTAGTTTTATTTTTTTTCGGTTGTTTCGTTGAGTAATTTATTTTTTGTTTACTTTTTACGTGTTATTTATTTTTTTGCACTTCTTTAATCTTTCTTTTCTTTGAGCGTTTTCAATTTTCAGTTTGTGTTTTATTAATTACTTTCTAATCTAGTTTAATCTTAGTTTAATTTCTTAGTTCAATTACATATTAGATTGATTAAAGTTTAAATAGAAATTAAATAATTTTTAGTAGCATTCTTTAATCGTTAAATTAATTAAGATTGTTTAGTTAGTTGACTTTTTGATTAATAATTTCAATTTGTTAGTCATTTACATTCCAATCCGACAATCAAAAATCTAAAAACATGAATCTAGTCTATGACTAGTAACCTTTCCATCCATTGCACATACCATCTGTTTTGTTTTCTCTTTGTGAAGTTTTTCACACTTTTTCAACGAGTTTAATTTTTGAGTAACTTTCCCTGAGGAGACGATCTAGGAATATATTCCTAATTATTACACGACATCCTCCTGCACTTGGGATAGCATTAGTGCTACTCATTTTTGAGTGAGTCACCCAGTTGTTTGAGCTGAAAAATTGCATATTTTAGCTATTTAAAACCAATTCATTTAAACTGTTTCGTAACATTATTATTGGTTTTAGAGGAAAAATAGTTAATAAGCATAAATTCGAGTTGTGATTTTTAATTGATTAATATCATGTTTATGCTTAATTTTATAACTATAATTTAATTGAAAAATATTTCCTCACATATAGAGTATATTTTTAATAATCTATTTTCTTTTTAATTTATTTCAAGTGTTATTTTTATTTTTTATTTGCAGCATAAATAAAATTCAAAGGAGATCCGATTCTGAGCCACGACGCATGCTATATGAGATTTTCAAAGCAGTGGATTTGGGCAGCTGAAAATATTGAAAGAATTGTCGGCAAGCGACGTGGAAATTAAAAGTGAAGATCAAAGAAAGCTTTTCCTTTAAAAGTAATGCGACACAAAGTAAATGAAAGGACGGCGAACAAAAAGGGTAACAACATGCAACAATTTTTTTTATACAAACCATGTTGCCAACATAAACGGAAAGAGCTAGTAGATGGAAACATTTACGGAAAGCCAAAAATTGAGGGACATCTTAACAGTTTGAGAAAGAGATTGACGGAAAAAAATGTATATGTTGAGGTTTCTTTGACTTCTGGCTGGATATGGAAAGAGACGTGGGATTACGGCAAGCTACCAAACCGAAAGCAAAAGAGAAGTATATTAGATTGATTAAAGTTTAAATAGGACTTAAATAATTTTAGTAGTCATTGTTTAATCGTTAGATTAATTAAGATTGTTTCAGTTAGTTGACTCTTTGATTAATAATTTCAATTTGTTAGTCTTTTACATTTCAATTTCGACACTCAAAAATCTAAAAATATGAATCTAGTCCATGACTAGTAACCTCTTCCATCCATTGCACATACCATCTGTTTTGTTTTCTCTTTGTGAAGTTTTTACACTTTTTCAACGAGTTTAATTTTAAGTAACTTTCCCTGAGGAGACGATCTAGGAATTTATTCCTAATTATTACACGACATCCTCCTGCACTTGGGATAGCCTTTGTGCTACTCATTTTTGAGTGACTTGTTTTAAGGCTTTGCAGTGCAAGGAGTTTCCTAGCCAAAGGTGCTCGGTGTGGACTAGGCTGCTTTTACAGTGAATGACGTGCAAGACCACTTTTCCAATGGCCCCGACTTGCTTTGTTTCTGGTGTTTAAAGTAAGGGTTGATGCGGCTTTCTTTGGTGGTCATGGGGGAGCTCCTAAGTGGTAAACAAAGTTTGTTCACAGTGGCCTTAGCTCCTAATTGTGTGTGGCGTGGTCTCTAGTGGTCAAGCTAGGAAGCAGCTAAGATTCTATTCCTCCTCTTTTGTTGTAATGCTCCATTAAGTGCAGCACGTCCTTTGCATCGAACTAGCTTTTGTTAAGTCATGTGACCTGTTGTTTTGAAAGTGCTTTGTCATATCCCACAGGCAGCCCCAAACTATTGAAGCATTTTTTTTTTATAGGATTGAAGCCCAAAAATACGTTTGAATGGCCCATGATGGTGGCTAGAGCATTGATACGGTGCTTAGATGCTCATCCAAGAAATAAATGATAAATAAAGCTATAAGCAGTAGAGAGAGAGAGAGAGAGAGAGAGAGAGAGAGAGAGAGAGAGAGAGAGAGAGAGAGAGAGAGAGAGAGAGAGAGAGATTTATATGGTTTGGTGTTTGAGCTGTAAAATTGTATATTTTAGCTATTTAAAACCAATGTATTTTAACTGCTTCGTGACATTATTATTGGTTTTAAATGGAAAAATAGTTAATAAGCATAAATTCAAGTTGTGATTTTTAATTGATTAATATCATGTTTATGCTTAATTCTATAATTATGATTTAATTGAAAAATATTTCCTCACATATATAATCTATTTTTAATAATCTATTTTTTTTCTTTTTAATTTATTTCGAGTGTTATTTTTATTTCTTTATTTGCAGCATGATTATTTGGACTGGGATCAAACGAAAGCACTTTCGGTGGAGGATTACTATTTTATTTTTGCGGAAAGCTAACAGACGAAAAAAAAAAAGCTAGAAGACGGAAAGAAGAGCTGAAAGAGGAGGTTGGTGCGTGTAAGAAAGAAAAAGAGAATAAAAACAGAATGGAAGACGGGCTGAAATGGGAGACGTGCTGGAGTGATTGGCTGGAGTTTGTTGGGAGTTGAGGAGTGCCGTGCTTGACTTGGCTTGAGGAAGTGTCGGCTGGTATTTAATTTTTTTTTGCTAGGCTCTATGAGTGGGACGTACGCGGGGCATGTTTTTCAATATTGACGGAAAGATAAGCTTCACGAAAGAAAGGGGAGTTGGGGGAGAAAAAAAAGAAAAGCTTCACGAAAGAGGGAGTTTGACGGGGGGAACTGGAACGAGAGAACGTGGGGGTTCGGAGAGTGAAGAAAAGAAAAGAAAAAAAATACAGAACGAGAAAAGAACCAAATAGAGGAAGCTTACGGGTTTCTGCAAGTGCTCCTCTGGTTTTTTTTACGGACTGAAAGTGAGAGAGGTGGGCTGGACGTTCGGTTCAGGTAGAGCTTATGGAAGGGGAATTTACGGAAGAGAAAGAAAATATATAGAGGGAGAGGAACTGAGATACAGGGGAGTTGACGTTTGGAGAGGAGCTCTTACAGTGAGCAAGAGTTTTTTTTCTTTGGCTGGAGAGATATAGGAACGTGAGGAGAGAAGGAGTTTACGTAGAGAAAAAAAAAATAAAGAGAGCTGAACGGAAGGGACTGCATGGAACGAGGGGTTCAGGGGGGACTTCGTCTGGGAGTTTTTGGTGGTTTTCGGACTGGGCTGAGGAAAGAGTTTACGTAGGAGTTGAGAGAAGCTGAGAGCTTACGTTCAGTGAGAGGAACTTGAGGAAGGAGTTGGTTTGCAGCTTTGTTGGATGCTGGACTAACGAAAATGGCAAGAGGTTTTGAAGGGAAAGGGAGCTGGGTAGTTCACGTAAAAATAGAGAGAGATGTGAGGCCTGGTTTTTNTACCAAACCGAAAGCAAAAGAGAAGTATTTATGTGGGCTGAGGGGGACGGACAAAGAGGATGGAGCCAAAGCTGGGTGACGTGAAGGTCTGGGACTGGACGTATACGGAAATTTGATTGAGAATTGAGGAGGGTGAGCTGGACGTGAAAGACGGAGAGTGAAACGTGGAGATTAAAGGAATTCGGTGGATGGTTTGAGGGTGAAGACGTGCTGGAGTAAATTAAAATATGTTGGTGAGTGAAAGCTTTAAAGGGAGTGATTTACGGAGAGGATGGAGGAGGTTTGGAGACGGAACCAAAGTGACGTTAAAAAGAGAGTTTACGTAGAGGGGGGCTGGACGTTCGGAGATGAACTAAAAAAAGTGACAAAGAAGACTACAGACGGAAGAAGATAGAAGAGAAAAACTGAGCACCTGGGAGTTTTTTTTTTCTGGCTTTTGACGGACAGAGACGGAACGGGTGAGAGACGAAAAAGAAAGGGAAGGGATTGTACGTTGGTCTGGACGTTTAGCTCTGTTTTTAGAGCAAAAGAACAGAGCAACTGCGGACGGCAAGTTTTCATTTTCGTAATGGGTGAAACTGGAACGAAAAAAGAAGCTGGAAGGAGTTTGAACTGATCGGTTCAGTGACTTCAAGGCAGAGCAGAACATAAAAGGAATTGTTCTGTTCTTTGGACGTGAAAACAAAGGCTTGGAAGTGAGTAGAAACTGAGAGAAACGTTTTGACGGACTGAGGAAAGAAGCTCTGGTTCTTTTACCTTGAAGCTGAATTTCGGTGAAGCTCTGGTTCTTTTACAGGAGAGGAGCTTACGAAACAAAAAAAATATATAAAAGAGAAAGGAGAGGAGAAAGATAGAGGGAGTTTACGTTTGGAGAGGAGCTCTTACAGTGAGCAAGAGTTTTTTTTCTTTGGCTGGAGAGATATAGGAACGTGAGGAGAGAAGGAGTTTACGTTAAAGAGCTGTTTTCTAGCTATTTTCTGCTCTGTTTTTAGTGGAAGAAAACAGAGGAGTGAGTTGGAAAGGGACTAACCTTCTGTTTGTACCTATATTGCAATTTATTTTGTTTCATCTTGCAGGGCTGGAAAGAGTGGGTGAACTTGAGAAAAAATTGGTGGAGAGACGTGAAGGATGTTTGGGGTGTGAGGAACGGAAAAAAAAAAATAAAGAGAGCTGAACGGAAGGGACTGCATGGAACGAGGGGTTCAGGGGGGACTTCGTCTGGGAGTTTTTGGTGGTTTTCGGACTGGGCTGAGGAAAGAGTTTACGTAAAGCTGAGAAGAACTTTTGGAGAAGGGAGCTTACGGAACGGAGAGGGAGTTTTATTTTATCTTCTTTTAACTCTTATTTTTTCTTCACTTTTCTTTTGTTGTTTTATTGTGTTTTATTTTAATATCATCATGAACAAGGTTTATTTTATTTTTATAGCACTTTTGATGAATATGGAGAGTGAAAGCTGAAACGTAAGGTACTACAACCTCAGCCGAATCCTTTGAAAGCTGAAATGTTAGTTCACGAGTTCATCGGAGAGAGAGAGGCTGACGGAGAAGAAGACTGAGCAGCGGACTGAAGGGACGCTCTGTTTTAGCTAATTTTTTTGCTTGCTTGTCTCATTTACAGGGAGCTAAGAGAAACAAACGGGACTTGAATTGATGCTGGCAGTTTACGTAAAGCTGAGAAGAACTTTTGGAGAAGGGAGCTTACGGAACGGAGAGGGAGTTTTATTTTTTCTTCTTTTAACTCTTATTTTTTTCTTCACTTTTCTTTTGTTGTTTTATTGTGTTTTATTTTAATATCATCATGAACAAGGTTTATTTTATTTTTATAGCACTTTTGATGAATATGGTTGGCTAAATTTTCATACTAAGGTTAGAGGTGAAGTTTAATAACTTGAAAATTATTTTCGGATCGACGACAAATTTATTTTGTGAGTTTAATCGTTTGAATGATTTTATTATTGGATAATTTGATTATCTATATATTTTTCTTGATTTATTGTGATTTCCGAATACAGTAAATGCTTGACAAATCCCTGTGATAGTCAAATAAATTTGTAAGCGTTTTAATCATCAATCGTTCATGCTCGATCATTCGTAATTGTTTTTCTTGATCTTAAATGCTAAATCTTCCAATTAAACGGAATCATTATTCTAGTTTAATTGAAGTAATTCGATCAGAAACAATATTTTAAATTATTAAATGGATCCTCGAAACCTTAGTCCTTTTTTTTTTCCATATCAATACAGCTTATCATTTTAGTTTTGTTTTGTCACGATAAAAATCATCATTTCTATAATCTTATTTTAGTTTCAATTACATATCTCTATTAGTATTTTATTTTAATTTGTTTGAGAGAATTTTTCACATTAGTCAATCCCTGTGGATTCGATCCTGTAAGGTACTACAACACCTGTATACTTGCAGGTAAAACTGCACGAAAGTTTAGTTCATTAATTTGAGTTAAAGTTTAGACGCAACACCAGTCTATAACAAACTCCATTTCACGAACATGGGGTAGCCTAGGCAAGTCTTCCACAAACACATTCGGAAATTCCTCCACAACGGGAATGTCTACCAAAGACTTCTTCTAAGACGGCATAGACACCATCTGAACTAAGAAGGCATTCGCTCCCCATGCAATCTCTCTTCTTGTTTGAATTGCCGATATAATTACCGGCTTTTCTTTTAGCTTACTCCCCGCAAATTCCAGACAATCACCATCTGGAAGCTGAAAGCTAATTACCCGACTCCTGCAATTAATACTCGCAGAATATCGGTATAGCCAATCCATCCCGAGGATGATATCAAAACCCAACAGCTTAAACACCACCAAATCAGCATCCAAGAACCTTCCATCAAAATTTAATGGGCAACCCAAGGCAACCTTGGAACACCATACCATTTCACCATTGGGTAAAGCCACTACCAAGGACTTCGGCAAAGGTTCCGTGACCAAATTACACATCCGAGCAAAAGTGGAAGATACAAACGACTGTGATGCACCGGAATCAAACAAAGTTCAAGCATAAAACTCATATAAACGAACTCTCCCTGACTCAAACACATTAACCCATGAAATCCAAAAAACAAAGGAGAAACCAAAACACACCAAAAATCAAATCCAACATTAAATTAAATTGGATCCATACCTATAATTACTCCGGCATCATGGGTCGCTGGCGCCTCATCATCAACATCTCCAGGTATGACAACATAAACCCGGGCTTGCACTGCTTGTCTTGGATTTGTTCTTCTACCTCTTCTACCTCTACGGCTTCCTTGAACTCTAATGGGGCACTCACGAGCAATATGTCCCACTTGGCCGCATCGGTAACACTGGGGTCCACCACTCAGCCGACACTCACCCTCATGAGCTCTATTACAAATTCTGAAAATTGGCACCCGTCCTCCCATACGTACACCTGAAGCTGCTTGAGGTCGGATCCCGGTCCGCTGAACAAATTTCTGAGGCGAACCTGAACTACTTCCTTCACCAGAAAAACTCTACCTCTTATGTCCTGGAGGGGAGCCCATACTTAGATTAATCTCTCGCTCCACAAGAGTGGCCACATCCACTAAATCCTGAAAAGTGGACATCCGGTGGCTGACCACCATACGGCGTATATCAGAACGTAGACCCTCCTGGAAACGCTCGGCTCGCATTTCCTCTGTGGCGATGAGGTGGGGAGCAAGTCGCCCAAGTTCTATAAATCTTCGGGCGTACTGTTCCACAATCATGCTCCCTTGGACCAAGCTTGAGAACTCTCTTGCCTTTTGCCGCTTTACAGAAGCGGGAAAGAAGCGATCATTAAACTCTTTCTTGAAGCGCTGCCAAGTCACAGCGGCGAAAGACCCCAATTTTGATTCCAGCATTACTCTCTTGGTATCCCACCATTCAGAAGCGGTGCCTTGCAACAGATAGCTGGTGTAGAGTACTTGTTGTGCTTCAGTGCAACCACATACCTCAAAAGTTCTTTCCAAGTCTTTGACCCACTTTCCAGCTTGAAGTGGATCCTCTTCTCCAGTGAAGTGTGGAGTTCTATGCACCAGAAAGCGCTCATAGGTGCACCCAGCTTGCACCCCTCCACTAGGCCCTCCAGGTAGTAGCCATGGCCCTCCTTGTTGCCAAGGCCCTCCTGGTTGTGGCCAAGACCCTCCTTGTAGTGGCCTAAAATTCTTTTGCATGCATTCAGTCATCTGTCGTATTGCTTGGGCTATGGAATCATCTCTCGGTGTATCGTCCTGAGGCCCTTGAGTAGATTTCCTTGGTCTCACCATTTTTTCCTGCCACCACAACCTTTGACCCCCTTTAAGAAAACAAAAAACAAATAACACCAACAATAAAAAAATAAAAACCAAAAACAACACCACATAACAAGAAACAAAAGAAACCAGCATGCAATAACATAACTAAATAAATAAAAACAAGCAAACAAGCTCAAACAAATTCAAAACAAATAAAACACGTCAAATAGCAACTTTACTTAAAATAAATTTTAAAATACAACTTTAAAAACATTCTGGTACTACCTACAGGACATGTGGTTTTACCCAGAGCCAAATTGCTCTGATACCACCTGTGACGCCCCCAACTCCCACGTACGGCCACGTGGAAATCGAAACGTTGGGATGATGACAACACGGTCACACATCCCATCGCCAAGTGCCAAAAGTGTGTGTACATGCAATATGTGTACAAATAAAACACGTAGCGGATAATAAAGTCTTATAACTAAGTACCAGAAATTTTCTTAGTTTAATACAAAACTGTTTAAAACATACATAATAAAATATTACGAACTACAAATATTATTCAAAGCCAAATACAAAGCATTAACTTCAACTTAATACTCCGGTGGAGCCGCCTCCTCGGGATCAGCCTCCTCATCCTCTACATTTGCATCAAAATCTACGGTACCAAAAATGGTGTCGTAGGTAAGTAAAATCCAAACACCACTAGATGAAATCATATTAAAATTCAAACAATATGCATGAGAGAATGCCAATGCACAAAACCCATAAAACCATATTTTTCCACGCACGCCAAAAATCTCATTTGGCCCAAAAACATAACCTTTCCAAATATCACGCCAAAAGTCTCATTTGGCCCATATCCAACTCAATCCATTAACCAATTAATCCATATGCACCATGACCTCCCCTAGGGGTCATCCGCACACCCTGGCTCTAGTGCCACACCGCTGGTAACGACCACGCGTATGACACCTAAACGAGCGATGCCCAGTTTTGCAACCCGCGCGTTCATAGCCAAGCATCCTCTAGCCCTCGCCAGTGAAGGGCCACTGAGTCGGTGCATAGAGCGATGCCCAGTTCCATGCCCGGCGCGTTCGTAGCCAAGCATCCTCTAGCCCCCGCTCCCATCGTCGCCCAGCGACAACTTAGGGGACGTCACTCAGTATATTACGCTCTCGAGTGACCAGAGGAGCTCTACCGAGATAATATCCCATCACGGCTTGGGGTCGTGGTACACACTCACCCGAAAATCCATTTACGCCAATAAAACAGGATTTTTTTCTCAATTTAAATAAAATGCACGTGCATGCACCATGTAAATGAAATCTCAATGCACAACACAACCAGCCAACCATAAATCAACAAACCAAGCAACTCCGTCCTCAATCCATCCGAACCTCGACTCCTCGGACTCAGTCCAGAATAACCAACTAGTTACAAAGAATTATTGTAAGAGCAATAATATATTTAAATCTAAAATGAAGTTTGGAAAATACTTACAGCGCTATACGGTATTTTTCAAAAGCTCGCGGCGTTGCAAACGGTGGAGGAAAAGCAACGTAACAGTGTAATTTACACTGTTGCCGTGGGAAATAAATTACCCACTTTCGAACGGGGACAAACCAAGGCACAAAATTGATAGGGAAATGTCTTGAGATATTTATGAAGCTAATGGAAATGAGTTTTGGCCGTGGGTGGTGGTGGAAATGGCGGTCGAAGGCCAAAAAGGGGCTGAATGGAGTTGAGCTCGTGGGAGCTGCTCCGGCAATGGATCGGGGCTGAAATTAGGTGGGTTAGGTCGGCAAGAGGTAGAGGAAGAAGCTGTGAAGAGATGGTGGCCGGAGGTGGTGCGACGGCGCCAGAATCGGTGAAAATCCGTGTGGCTTGGAGGAGCTCGTGGTGGCTAACGGTGGCTCGGATGAAGGTGAAACTTGGTGGGGATGTTCACTAGTGAGGAGGGAAGAAAACTGGATGGGTGGTGTAGGCCACGCTGCCGGCGAGCGGCGGTTTTGGGCTGCGAAAGCAATCGGCGACAGGGGAGAAAAACAGGGCAGGTGCCGTGACTTCCAACCGTGCGTGGCGGCTAACGGCTGGTCCAATGGCTCTGAAAATTGGTGGGGATGATCTCTGGTGGGAGGGGAAGAGAATGGTGGGGGTGGTGCACTACACGGCGGCCGGACGACGGAGAACCGGGCGGTCGAAGGGACAGCGACTGTAACTAGAAAAGGAAGAAGAGCTGCGCGGGGAGAGAGAAACCGGGAAGGAAAGAAGAAGAAAAAGAAAGAAAGGAAAGAAAAATTAAAAGGGAAATAGAAAAAGAGAAAAGAAAAGAAATGAGGGCCAATCCTCACTCCGGAAACCAAAAACAGATCCGCCGAAAACGATTTTAAAAACCGTAAAACGATTAAAATAAATTAAATACAACATCAAATAAATTAAAAACCAATTAAAATATAATAATTTAAAATAAATAAACCAATATATTAATTAAACTAAACAACCATTCAGTGAAAGCACACGTAAAAGCGGGTCATCACAATGATCACTTCAAGAAATTCGAGGCATTGGAAGAGGCCACTTAGTCCCCTTTTCAAAAAATAAAGTTAGACAATTGGAGGAAGTGTTTTTATCTTTTTGCAAACCCAAATTATCAGGTATTCTAGATGTTTTCCCTATAACTTATTTACATCTATATTGGTTTCATATATTATATTTAACATTTTTAATTTCTCCTGTACCACTTAAGTTCTGTCACAGTATAGAATAGAATGTCTTTGACAATCCACCATTGTGCCGGTTCAAAGTCATTCCAACGCCTTCCTGACAAAATGGTAATTACTTACTAAAATCCAGTCATTTTTATAATATTCTTTATTTATGTACTAACATGATTTTTTAAAATTAATACTATGGCATTGTTAGAAATGCAATGATCCTAAAAAATTTCTTCCTCATCCATGTCTATGCTGCTACTAACACCGATGCACACAATGATTGGATTGATCATATTGCCAAAGATAATGATGTAAGTGAGGTCATTTTGTGTGAGTACATTATGCCAACATGTAAATGGATATTATGTTTTCTTATTATTATTTTTTAATATGTTTTCTTCCTAATTATTGTAGGAAAAAATGATTGACTTGCAGTCAGCCTTTGAGGAATCTTCTCCAAGTGACATACATTGACATATTTATGTAGGTACTCGAGACCAAGTTTGGTTTGCTAAGAGGTTTGGGATGTTCTTTCAAGAGTTTCAGTTCATTCTTGATGGCCTCGACTTCAAACATTAATAATCTTAGCAAAGATTTGGATGTTGCATACCAAGAAATTAAGTAGACGAAGTCGAGATAACAGGAGTTAGAGACTCTCTTATCGCGATGGTCCAATTTAGATATGAATTTGCAGAAGCGACAAAGAGACCAGGAGAAAAGAGTACGCGTTGAAGTTCAAAAACAAGTACAAAGGAAGATGTTGGCTCAGAGGGAATGTGTTATGTCATTGTAGCATAATCACGATGGGCAAGGAAAGAAGAAGAAATAAACCATATAATTGTTCAAAACTTTTATCGCCTAATTCTGCTCTCTAAAACATTTTCATGAGATGATACTATTTGTGGTGTAATATCATACAATTTGTATACTTTTTAATTTTATAAAATTATTAGTTTTGATCAGAACGTTAGATGTAAATAAATTTACGTTTGAATCAACTTTCTAACATAATTACACAGAAGTGTGATAAATACATTTGAACGTATTTATTAACCATCTAAATGTTTATACTTTGCGTTTGAACAATTGTCCAAAAATGTACAAATGCAAAATTCAAACATCACATTACAAACATCATTCGAACGTGTGTACGTTCAAACATAGAAATCAAACGTTCGAATGAAAAATATCGAATGTTATCATTTAAATGCTAATCGGTTTGGTAAACATTCGAGCATTATTTGATATGTTCAAACGTACTTTCCATAACAGAATTCAACTGTCACAAAATCTCTTTACATTCGAACGTTGTATCTCATAGAGGACTTCCATGCATCACAAAAAAAAACTTTTCGTGATGGATGTACAGTAAACCGTCACAAAATACTTTATGTGACACATTTTTGGTGAAGGTTTCATCACCAAAAAGTTTATTTAATCGTTTTTTAAGTTTTTGTAACGGTTTCATCCATCACAGTAAATGAAATATGTTGTAATGATTGTCAGCTATAAAAAGGCATTGAGTATTAATGGCATCTAATTTTATGAAGATATGTACATGGTCTAGCATGCTTTATTAGAGTCTAAGCTTGGGCAATCAAATTTAAACCTAAGACAAAATAAATAATATAGAAATATCTTATCAGCACAAGCCAACCAAAACCTCCCATAAAGCTGCAATATTTATTTATACGAGCCTATAACCCGCACAATGCGTGGACCGTTATTTATATTAAATCTTATAAATCTAATTAGTTGATTATATATAATCACTACTACAACTATTAAATATATATATATAATGGAAAATGTCTATATAAAAGAGTTCATTTTACCAATAAATATTTCATGGAGAATGCCTATATAAAATGTATATGGTGAATGCTTGATTGTCGATCGGCACCTTTTTTTCTACATGGGCTTATGTTGCACCGAAGCTGTTAGAGATTCAGACACATTAAAGTTAATTTTTTCTTCAATATATATTTTATTTAAACAAAATGGACGAGTGTCAAACAATCCAATCCAAAACTTATCTTGGAAAGGAAATTAAAAAGGCATGCATTTTGAAGAGGAAAAATTACCAGATAAAGACAACCCAGATGGGAAGTTTGAGAGAATCTAAGATCTGAGAGAATCGTAAGAAGAAGAAAGAAATTACTAATTACTCATAGAACTTCGAATTGAAGTTTTTGTCATGGACCCAAGGTGAAATCCCTCATTCGATATTTTCTTTAGAGACCGAGAGAGTGCAAGAGAGGGACTTGTGAAGGGTTGCTTGGCTCGATGCGTGGAGGCCAGGTGACACAGAATGTTGAGGTCTTGTTGCAATGCCATGGGCTTCAAACGGCGGATCGTTGCGCCTTATAAACCCTTGTCCTCCATTCTTCTGCTTCCCATCAAAACCTCGTTGAGAGCTCTTCAATTTCTTTTTCCCAGGTTTGAATGTGTCTCTTTGTTTTGTATTCCTCGATCATCTCCACTGCAAAATCTGGGTTTTCTCTTCTAATTGTGTTGGCCATTGGTTGAAAGGGAAGAATTTTCTTTACCGTTAAAGATTTCGATTTTCCTTCAACACTTACCATTGTTCATGGTTTTCTTATGATGTCATTTATGGATGGAGAAAATTGATTTCAGATGGTAACAATAAAGGTTTTTGTGTTTCTTGATTTCCTTCAATTGTTTCTTATTTTTTGCCGATGAAGAAAAATGCTTTCAGAAGATATCGGTAATTATTTTTTGCTTCTTGCTTATCCATCCTAATGCTATGGAGAAAGTTACAGTTTCATAGTTGTTCGGATTTATATTATGCTGTTGGGTTGCATCTTTTGATGGTTCATTTCAGAATCTTGCATTTATGAAAGGATGTGATCTTCTTCGTGTTAGTTTCTTCTTGATCGTGGTGTTGGAATCTTATGTAGTAGATGTATCGGATGGAAACAACAAGGAAGAGATGCGTTTGTTTGTGAACAGAGTCATGAAGTTGAATATGCAGAAGCTAGCATATGTCGCCGAAGCGATGGCCCATGATAACGATAGTAAGTCTAAGGTCTTTTTGTAACAGCTCATTCTTTCTCTTACAAGTATGAGCCTCGTTCTGCGTGTTGAGCCTCAATGAGATGTTTTTAAAGATACCAAGTGATTTTTAAAGCAAGCTTAGTATTTTAGAGCCTACGAATATTTTAAATGTCTTGAAAATATTTATATGAGATATTTCCAATGTTATCGAACCAAGCCTGATTTTAAATAAAATAATTATAATATTTTTTAACAGTTCCAAAAATATTATAATTATGAAAAATTATGTAATTTAAATGATTTTAGTCATTTAAAAATATTATGAGACTTAAATTTATGTTAAAAACTCTAATTTAATTAAATGGTTTCATTCTCTTAAAAGATAATTAGCAACACTTTATCATTTGATAAATATCAAATGATGAAGATTATATTTTATAAACTGATGTTTAGTTTAAAATATTCTATCTTAATTCCTCTCAGTGTTTTAAGTTAAATAAATGTTTACTCATTTTCAAATTAGTGTTTAAAAAACATCGTTGATCGTTTTGAAGATCTCAAGATGAATGATCTGGATTAAATACGCCCCTAGCTTTTTCCCTCACTTTTTCCTTTTCCCTCTCTCTCCCCCCCTTTCCCCCAACTTGCACGAAAAGCCTCTCTCTTCTCTCCATGGTCATGCGTCTACACGGTGCTGCTGTGTGGCATCCAGCCACACCACCACCATCAGCATGTCCCCCTTACGCCGGCGAGTCCAATCACACCTAAGGTGAGCCCCACAACAACCCTTTTCTCTCTTCTCCTCCCTCTTTCTGAAATGGATAAGAAAACCCATTCCTCCTCCCTTGTGCCGCCGTACGCAGCCAATGACACCTTGAAGCACCACCAGTAGCTCCACCACCTCACCATCTCCACCTCAATAGCTTCATTTTACCCTAACTCTCTCCCTCTCCATTGGACCACCTCACTCAAGCACATGCCATGCATGGATTCTCCACCATGCGCCGTCGTATGCGGCAACCTAGGCCACCAGCCACCTCTCAACGGCCTCCCTTGTCACCGGTAGACCCCCTCCACCAAATCCAACCTCCCTCTCCCTCTCCGTCACACACATGTACACAACCCATAAATGGGTTTACCCACATGGTTTCACCACCATTGACAGCCCTAGCGCCACCGTGTGTGGGTTCTAGCCCCACCAAACACCTCCCCTGAACATCACAGCTTCTCCCCGAGCTCCTCCATGCCAGCCAAGATTTCCCTCTCCATTTCTCAGTTAGATCATGCACGACCTCCACAACCATCAACGCCACCGTGCCCCCACCATGTGCCACCTTGGCACCACCCCAAGACCACAACCAAACCCTGCTCCACTCAGATCTACTCCTGTAGCCACCTCTAATAGCCCAAATAGCCACCGTACGTGGTGTTAGCGACCATATACAACTCTTCTGACGCCTATGGTTGTGCCAGACAGTGAGTATCGCACAAGTTATCCCATTGATGGTATAACCCTCTATCCTTCGTTATTTATGTTGACTCAGCTTATAATGTTGTCTTCCAAGCGTAGAAGCTGTCAAAGTAATACAAGGGTAAGTCCCAAGATCGAATTCACAGGGACAAAGGGATTATCAAAGCGTTTGTGAGATTTTCTTTGTGTAAAAGATGTATCGATTATGAAAGATGAAAATTGATGTGGATCTATATTTCTAAAATTACCAAAGCTAAGAGACTTAGAGAAAGTGTGTAGCAAATGAATTAAACTTGCAAGAAACAATAAAACAAACACTTGGGTTGGGTTTGAGATTCTTTTTATTTCGGATTCTAGATAATTTCTCGATTAACAATCCAGTCAAGGAATTGATATTCGGAAGATAAAAATTAAGCTCAAGTTTTTGCAATATTTTCTCAAGAAATTCTCTAATTTACTAGCCAAATTTATATTCGTAATCAATCGAAAGAGGCCTTGATAAATTCAACCTTTTGTTGTGCCTTACGTCAACAACAAAACAAGAGCAAGAGCCGCAATCTATTTTCCATTTGAATCCGACTAGTAATTTAGTGAAATCAATATTAAACAATAAAATATTGCATCAAACTAGAATCTAAAATAAATTAAATCTCATCCCACAACCCAAGCTTTAGAAATTAGTTATTCATGATATATCTAACAATAAAAATAAATTGAAGTTGAGTCATGATAAAATATGAGAACAAGAGAGATCTAAAATAAAAATGAGCCGAGCGCCTCCACAAAAGTAAACTGCAGAAAATAAAAAAAAAAAAAAAGATGCCGCCTGGTTCTCAAACGTAAAACGGAAAGGAAACTAAAAGCTGAACTCCCAAATCATGAAATCGAAAAGTAAAGAAAAATAAAAGACGCCGAACTGGTTCTGCTCTGTAAACAAAAAAAAGTAGACTAAGGAAAATAGCAGAAAAAAATAAATGAACAAGAACGGAAGAAGGCTGGCGACCTAAGGTCTGCTACTCTCCAGCCGACTTGCGTCTAAACTACAAGAACGAATAGAAAAAAAAAACAATAAACAAGCCGTCGCTTAAGTCTGGAATGAAAGAAAAAAATAGAAGGAAATAAAAAAAAAACTGCCGACCAAATGGCCTGTAACTCTTCAGCGTAAACGAAAAAAGAACAACAAGAAGGAAAGAAAAAAAACTAAAGCTGCCGCCTGCTCCAAAGAAAACGAAAAAAAAAAACTGGAAAAAAAAACTGTTCTGCTTCCTTCGACCGAAAGAAAAAAATGAAAGCCTCCCCTCCCCCAAGACCAAAGCAGTCGCTGCTATTTAAAAGAAAACAAAGAAACGAAGATAAATAAAGACTTCCTCTGCTACTTCACAAACCGAAAGAATAAATTATGCAACCCTCAATGGTCTGCAACGTGCTGTCATTCATGTGCTGACCTTCTTTCCATTCGAGAGTTCCACGTTTTTATGCATGTGTGAGTTCATCCGTGAGTTGCTGCATGTGTTTCTTTCACTTTCTGCATGTGTGTATGGCTTTTCTGCATGTGTGAACTGCTGCCATCCACTTTCTGCATGTTACTTTCTTGCATTTTCTGCTTCATGTCCTGCATGTGTGCGTGAGTTTTGAGCTGCTTTCCGAGTGATGCTGCATGTTTTACTTTTCCATTTTCTGCATTTGTTTTGGTTTAACTTCCATGAGCTGCATGTGTTTGAGTGTGTGTAGTGTTTTCTTTTTCTGCATGTGGTGTCCGTGTTTTTCTGCTGAAAGTGTTTCTTCATTTTCTGCTGCAGTTTTCTGCTTTTTTTCTGCATGTGAGTGCTTTCCTGCCGTGGGTTGCATTTTCTGGTGTTGCTTTTTCCTTTTGCTTTTCTGCATGCTGTTTCTATTTTCTGCATGTGCCTCTTGTTTCTGCCAAGTTGTTTTCTGCTGCTGCTTTTGCCTTTTGCTTTTCTGCATGCTGTTTTTGCACTTCCAACCGTGGGTTTCTAATTCATTTTCTGCTGCTTTATGTGAGCTGCCCACTTTGAGCTGTATGTGTTGGTTTGAGTTGCATTACTTCATGTCCTGCATGTGTACTGTCCGAATTCTTGCATTTTCTGCATGTGTGCTGTCATTGCATGTGCATGTGAGTGGCTTGTGTGAGCTGTCCGAGTGATGGTGTGAGTTGTTTGCTGCCGTGTATGCGTGAGTTCCATCTTGTGTTCCCTTCATTTATTTCTTTCACTTGCTTTTATCTTCATAGAATTTTTCAGCTATGTAGGCAATGGCTTCACTCCTAGACACCGACTAAGATTCAACTATAAGTTTTACGTAAGCATTAGTCGGCCCCACATCAAAATGCATGCATCTAAGTTTAATTAGGGGTAATATATTGTTTCGCATGTCAAAGAAAATTAATTCACATTATCTAACTAATACTCTTATTTTAACTCATAAAGCACTTTTACTCAATATATTTAAGAGTATTAATGTTACATAATTGACCATTTATCATATGTTAAATGTTAGTTGGTTAATTGTGGAGTTCACTGTGTAGTGAAGTTTTGGGCATAGTTGTGGGGTGTGTTGTGTAGTGTTGTGGACTGTACTGTGAAGTGTGTGCCATAGTAGTGATGTGGTGTGGCGTAGTTTGAAGGGAGTACACGTGGTGTGTACTCCATGTAGTGCAGCGATGCACCATGTGGCGTGTGTCGTAATGTGGATGGAAGAGAGTTCCCGTAGAGTGTACTATGTGTAGTGTTGTGATACACTGGATGGCGTGTCACAAAAGTTGAATGGCATAGTTGAGGAGCATAGAACATATGTTGTAGTGTCAAGAATTGTGGAACAGTGTCTTGAGGTAGTTGTGATGTGACCCTGTCATAGTGACGGGTGTCACAATATAGCTTAAAGTTAGTCTCGAGCTACGCGACGAGACTAAGGCATAGAATGAATGGGTCTTGTCTTGTAACTTTTGGGATGAACTTGTAAAGGGCTGGGAAGTAGGAAGGTCCTACTGACCGGGTTTCAATAGAAGTTAGTATCGGAGTATGGAGCTTGTTTATACAAGCGGGCATTCAATGGACTATAATTTAATCTTAGGTGATAAAGGGTAAGGTACATGTACATCTGGTGAGACACGTGTAGCGGACAGATTTACCATATATAATGGGTAATCTGTCCTAAGCATAGCTACACGATGTTTAAGCCTCAAAGTTGGCTTAAAGTTATGTGGCATGTATGGATGAGAATGGGGATTCAGCATGGGCTACGATGCATGAAGGTAGTAATGGGTATGTTATCTAGAATTAGGATGCATGACTTAGTTGACCTGAGTCATGCATCGAAATGTGGTTAACCTAAGTCATGCATCGAAATGTGGTTAACAAGAGAGTAAGACGAAGGTCTTAGTGTCTTAACCCTAAGGTGAATCATGGAGGTTCACTTTAAAGGATAAGACCTTGAAGTAGAACGTTGAATTTGGAAAAGGTGACCCAAGTGGGTCCCAGAAAGAGGAAATGTGGAAGACATAGAAGACGGAAGTAGTAAATGTAAATGGACTTTGAAGGTTTTAGCATAGTAAATGGCATGTAAGAACATGGGATAGAAGGAGAGTGTTCCAGATGAAGTGTAGTTCTATTTCTAGTTTAGTTGCTTATGTACTAGATTGAATGACGTTAAGGTTATGTGTATATATGTAGGTTGCCATCTAACACGCACATGAATGGACTGCAAGAAATGAGTATGGCACGGAGTCCAGAAAAGTATTACATTCATAGTCTTCTAGAGTTTTCTAAAGATAGAAAATGAAAATGAAATGTTTTTCCTTTACAATGCTTTACGAAAGAATGCTAAGTGTATGTTTTCAAGGATAATTATGTAACGGCCCTCCTTAGCAGCCCCTTTTATGGACCCAAAGTATTAAGTGTATGCATGTGAATGGATGTCTATAAGTGTTATGTATTGGATGTATTTTCACGAAATGAAATGCGAGGCGGACACCTCATGCTTTAAGCAATGCTTTAAAGGATGCGAAGAAAGTGTTTTTCAATGCCCCTATGAAAGATGATGCTTTTAAATGATGTCATGAACTGATGTTTTAAATGATGCTTATGTCATGATTTCAAATGCTGCTTTTAAATGTTGAGGTTTAAGCCTATGCTTTTAAATGATGCTTATGAACTGAATGGATTGAAAAGAATAATGAAAATGACTAAAAGGACTGAATGAATAGAATGACTGAATGCTTTAATGTATGAAAATACGTAACGGCCACATGAATGTACGTATGGGTACCGAATGAATGAATGGTGTTTTCTAAATAAATGAAAATGAAATGATTTTCCTTTACGATACTTTACGAAATGACACAGATGATGTATTACGAAAAAATGCTAAGTATAAATTTTCAAGTATACGTATGTAACTGCCCTCCTTAGCAGCCCCTTTTTACGCACTCCAAAGTATTAAGTCTATGCATGTGGATGGATGTCTATAAATATTATGTATTGGATGTACTTTCACGAAAATAAATGAAAAGAAATGTTGATGCTTATGTCTTATGCTTTAAACAACGCGAAGAAAGTGTTTTAAAATGCCCTTATGAAAGATTATGCTTTTAAATGATGCCATGACCTGATGTTTTAAACAATGCTTATGTCATGATTTCAAAAACTGCTTTTAAATGTCAAGGTTTAGGCCTCTGCTTTTAAATGATGCTTAAGAATTGAATGGATTGAAATGAATGAAAATGAGTGAAAGGATTGAATGAATTGAAGGATTGAATGCTTTAATGTATGAAAATACATAACGGCCACATGAATGAATGAATGGGTAGATTGCAATGCCGGATAAGTGGTACTGGTAATGCACCCAGTACTGCACCTTGAAGGAATGGATTCCTAACTCGTGGCCACGGGTGGAATCAAGGTCCAAAAAACCACTAACCCTCAAGGCCAATGAAAGTGATAAGAAAGAATATATACATATTAAAAAAGAATGCATGTATAGTCAGACTCTTTAAGAAATGAAGGCGCAAGGCGTGAGGAAATGTTTTACGAAAGAAAATCCTTTTCCAAGAAAAACCTTGCCTCGAAATGTTTTAATTGAATGAATGTCTTAAGTATAAGTATGTATGGAGTGATGAATGCATGACTGAAAAACTATGTTATGATATTTTAATTGTATGAAGTAATGCTTACAAGTTTTCGACTCATTCTAGTTTTTATATGTGCCCTCCCAAGGACAAGATGAATGGTATGAGTTAGGACTTATACAGCCCAAGAGGAAGAGCACTGAAGCCTAGGCACAATGTTTTGTGTGAAAGACTTTTAATTATAAAATTTAATGTTTACCGTTGTAACTCTCTTTAAATTAAGAATCACGTTTTATTTTATAACATTGAGTCTTTCATATCCTGGCATGGAAGGAAAAAGTTTTAAACGAATGGTAATTCCCGTATCTTTTCATAAAATTATTTTCTAAAGGACCCACCACAAGGACGGGCGTTACACTCTTAACCTTTAAGAAAAATAACACGGATTTCATGAAACCCAAAAACACACCAAAAAAAAAAGTGGGGATTTTGCTTCATCTATTTACTTTTTCTTTTCTCACGGAAATTGAGTTTTGGGAGCATGTTGTATATGTGGTCCTGCATGTTGGTTAATAAGCATTTCCTCGCCGATTGCCTTTGGTTGGGATTGGCATCAAGATGTATTTGCATGCAGTGTGGTGCACATGGAGACTCAGTAAGGAAATGGAAATGGAAAATTATGAAGACAAAGGCATACGATACAGTTGCTTGCACTACCGCAGGAAGAGAATCAAAAGAGACCTTATCTTTAGGCGTAAGTGGTTTTTCAGCTTTCCCAATCTACAGCCTGAGAATGTATCTGTGAGACCGCAAAATTATCTTTTTCTGGGATTGTCTAGGGGGAACTGTACTCTGTTTTGTCTGGGGGGGGGGGGGGGGGAAACCGCTTGGTCACTTCTCTTTTCACTTGTTGCATGTCTCTTTCACCCCTTCATTTCCGTATTTTATGGCATGAAGCCAAGTCAGCAATTGAAAACTTGGCTTTTATATTATTAAATAGATATATATAATCAATAACATTTAGATAATTTATCAATTAAAAAATGTAAACAAACAAAATAGTAAAAATTCCACACAATATCAATCAATTAGAAATTACAAGCAATAGCACTCCCAACATTATAAAAAAAAATTTAAAATAACTATAAACAAAAAAAAACAAGCTGGTTTACAGATATTATATATGGAAAGAGCTTTAGAATCAGCAATGTAGCAACTGATTCATGCTTGATATTTACCCCAAACATACACTCACAAACACACCTAGCAAGTTCAAATACAGACCTGAATCAAGGGAAGATAGATGCAAGGAACTCCTCGTCCTCCATGAAAATTTGCATGTTCTTGGTCTTCATTACAAACCCTACTACTTCTTCATTATATTCAAGAATGAAACAAAACTTTATCAACTCAAAGAGTTCACCAATATGATCATTGTTTTCCCATAACAAACCCTCGGATACTGCTTCAGAGAAATGAGAAATCTGTAGCATACTCAATCGTATTCTTTTATCCACTAGATCTATCCAACTTTTGTGCAAACAAATTTGAGGCCTCTTTATCCCAACGTATCATCCGGCTCATTTTCAATTCCACGTTTCCCACTGAGGAAAGTGATAAAGTATAGTTTACAGTGATGCGCTCGACTGTCTCCAGGAAAGTCATTTTTAGAAGCCCTTTGATAGCTTCATGTCACCTCTCTGCTTCCATTTTCAACACAGTATCTGCTAGAAAACCAAGGATGAGCCTAACCAAACCTATCTTAATCAAAATATCCTTTAAATTCACCGGGTTGAGTTGAGCAACATCTGCCATCGATGCTTCTTCCTTCTTTATTGATTTAGATATAGTCCCGACCCCCATTTTTCTGTACATTTCAAGCAACTTTGTGTGAGGTAATGAAGGCAGGCTTCACTCAGGGGACCAGACAAATAGGGGTCGAGGAGAAACCTTTTCAAAAAGATCCTTCAGCTAAATATCATCAGCAATGAAAGCATCATGCTTGTTGGTGTCAACGAGGAATATTAGGCACCGTATTAGGCACCGTTAGGCACCGTTTGCTATATATAGTTGACTCTTATGTATTGTTGTATATAGTTCTTTCCATGTATAGTATTCGGTGGTATAGTTTATATAATAAAGGGAAACCTCAAGGCCGGGGGATTCGGCCATTCACACAAAGTTTTATCTTATTTTGACATGGTATCAGAGCCGCGTAATTTTTTCTACGTTTCCTATTCTCGGTGTCCCTTTCTCGGCACTTTCTGATTGTTTTCTCAGATTTTGTTTTCTGGGTTGGTGCTGTCGACACTTTCTGTTCCAGGTGGGATCACTTTTGGCAGCTTCTGTTCACATTTCGACATCTCGAAATTTCTGGTCTGGTGTTCTTCGACAATTTTTGTCCTTCGGCTCTCAGTCTTTGGCTGTTTCGGTGCTTTCTGTTGTGGGTCCGTGGTCACTGGGGTTCTCGGCATCCTCTATTTTTCAGAGAGGTGTTCTTGCGTTGTTTCGCTGCACTCAATTCGTGGGCCAGTATTCAGTGCACTCTGTTATTTTCTTCAGTCAATTGTTTTTCGGGCATTTATCTCTCGACAGTTTCTGGGTGGTTCACAGTGTCTATTTTTTGTGGTAACTCTTTGTTGGCAATTTCTTTTATTCGGTATCCTCTCGGCAGATTTTTTATTCTGTGTGTTTCTCAGCAATTTTATTTTCTTGCTTACTGCTTCCTATTTTTTTGGTGATTTTGCTTCTTGGCACCTTTACTACTGAGTGCTATTTTTTGTCTTGGCCTTTTCTTTCCAATGGATTCTGCACCTGTGTGTGTTAAGTTTACGGTTACAAATTATTCTACCTAGGCATTTCAGTTTGAATTTTTTCTCAAGGGCAAAGACCTTTGGGGTCATATTGATGGCACGGATGTCGCCAAACCCTCCGCTTCTGAAAAATCTCAGGATGTCGGGTCTTCTCCGTCATGGGCTGTGCTTGATGCATGCATCATGTCTTGGCTTCTTGGTTCAGTGGAGCCCCATATTGTCACCAACTTGCGACCCCATCGCTCTGCTCAATCTATGTGGGCTTACTTGAAGAGGGTTTATCATCAAGACAATGATGCTCGTCGCTTTCAGTTAGAACATGCGATTGCCATGTTTCAACAAGGTAGTCTTTCTATCCAGGACTACTACTCAGCTTTTCTGACCCTTTGGCATGAATATGCTGATTTGGTTACAGCGGATGTTCCTGTTGACGCTCTTTCAACTATTCAGACTCTTCATGCGACTAGCCGACGTGATCAGTTTCTTATGAAGCTACGTTCGGAATATGAATCTGTTCGCTCCTCTTTACTGAACAGATCTCCTGTTCCCTTTCTTGATATTTGTTTTAGAGAGTTACTTCGTGACAAACAACGTCTTAGTACTCAAGCTATTCTGGAGCAATCTCATGGCAGTTATGGGATGTCAACTGTAGCTTATGCTGCACACGGACAAGGACCCTCTATCAATTCTAAAAACTTGCAATGTTTCTGCTGCAAGGAATATGGGCATATTGCTACCAATTGTTCTAAGAAATTTTGCTCTTATTGCAAGAAGGGTCACATTATCAAAGAGTGTCGTACTCGCCATCAGCATCGTCGGGCCCAAGCATTTTAGACTTCGGTTACTGTTTCACCTGCAACGCCTTCTACAGCAAATGGCTCTCCTTCCGATGCAACCTCTAATCCTGCACCTCCTGCAATGAATTACTGCACCGCCGACATGGTGCAATAGATGCTCATTTCGGCATTATCAGCAATGGGGTTCCAAGGTAACAATTCTACTAAACTCTGGTACGTGGACTCGGGGGCCTCCAATCACATAACTAATAATCCCACTGCTTTATGCCATGTCCGGCCCTACGCTGGTCAATCTGGTATTCAGACTGCCAATGGCAGCTCTTTGCCCATAGGTGCTGTCGAAGATCCCTCTTCGAAGCTCACTGATGTGTTTCTTGCTCCTCAGCTTTCTACGAATCTTATTTCTGTTGGCCAATTAGTTGATAATAATTGTGCTGTTAATTTTTCTGGTGATGGTTGTGTTGTGTAGGACCAGGTAACGGGGGAGCCGATCGCCAAGGGACCTAAAGTGGGGCGTTTGTTTCCACTATTTTTGCCTATTCCCAATTTTTCTCCAGTTTCTTCTATTAAGTCTTTTGCTTGTAAATGTTTCAGATCTTAGTATGGTATGGCATCGTCGTTTAGGTCATCCCCATACTCAGATCTTATCTCATGTATTGAACTCTGGTTTACTTGGTAATAAAAATCATTCTTCTTTATCTCTTGAATGTGATTCTTGCAAGTAGAGCATCTCACTGCTTTGATCTTATCCATAGTGATGTTTGGGAACCTTCTCCTGTTCTTTCACATGAAAAGTTTAAATACTATGTGACTTTTATTGATGATCATAGCAGATTTACTTGGATTTACTTTCTTCGCTCTAAATCTCAGGTCTTTCGTATTTTTACTGAATTTTTAGCATATGTTGACAATCAATTTTTTGCTTCTATTAAGACATTACGCACAGATTCCAGTGGTGAATATTTGTCTCCTGAGTTTCAAACATTCTTGGCTTCTAAGGGTATTATTCATCAACGTTCATGTCCCTCTACTCCTCAATAAAATGGAGTAGCCGAACGCAAAAATCGTCATCTCCTTGATGTGGTACGTACTCTCTTGTGCTTTCTTGGGATATAATGTGTGTCAAAAGGGATTTGTGTGTTATGATCATACTTTACATCGTACACGGATTTCTAGAAATGTTATTTTCTTTGAAAATCAACATTT
Organism: Carya cathayensis; assembly: GCA_011037825.1. Lineage (NCBI taxonomy): Eukaryota > Viridiplantae > Streptophyta > Magnoliopsida > Fagales > Juglandaceae > Carya > Carya cathayensis. Next base: position 1,188,530 of record QGSO01000284.1, on the reverse strand, counting down.
CTTTCCTGTGTCTTCTGTGTCATCCTCTTCTACTATGATTCTCCCCTCCTTTGAACAGCCATTCTCAGATCGTCATCCCGTCAGTTCTCGCTTTAGACCAGGTTTTGTGTATACGAAACGCTCCCGCCCACAGTCTCTTCTGGTGGCTCCACTGATATCTGCTCCTACCATGCTCCAGGACCAATCAGTTGCAACACCCTCAGAGCACTTGACACGTCACTCTTCTCAAGTGTCAGTACCTCTGGATAGGTATGGATGGTTTGCTTCTGCTCTTATTGCTACATTATCCAATTTTGATATTCCCACATGCTGTCAAGCAAGATTGTTGGCGACAAGTTATGCAAGAAGAAATTGCTGCTTTAGAGGCCAATCACACCTGGGACATTGAGCCATGTCCTCCTACCATTGTTCCTCTAGGTTGCAAATGGGTTTATTCAGTCAAAGTCCAATCTGATGGACGTTTGAAACGTTACAAAGCTCAACTTGTTGCACTTGGGAATAATCAAGAATATGGTGTCAATTATGAAGAGACCTTTACTCCTGTGGCTAAGATGACTACTGTTCATCTAATTCTAGCTCTTGCTGCTTCCAATGATTGGCCACTACATCAAATGGATGTTAAGAATGCTTTCCTTCACGGTGATCTTAAAGAGTGTATTTACATGAAGCCACCCCAAGGATTGTTCACCTCTCCGACTTCACATGTGTGTAAGCTTCGTCGCTCCCTTTATGGTCTCAAGCAAGCTCCAAGGGCCTGGTTTGATAAATTCCGCACAACTTTATTACAATTTTCATTCAAGCAAAGCAAGTATGATACTTCATTGTTTCTTCGAAAATCAGACATGGATATTGTTGTTCTTTTAGTTTATGTTGATGATATTGTGATCACTGGTTCCGATTCTGTCTTACTCGGCCAGCTCAAAACTCATCTCTTAGAGTCCTTTCATATGAAAGATCTTGGATCTCTCACATATTTTCTTGTTCTTGAGGTGCATCGTAGTCCCTCTGGTATTTCACTCAATCAACATAAGTATGCTAGTGACTTGGTGGCTACAGCTGGCCTACAGAAGGCTACTTCTGCTGATACACCTATGGAATTAAATGTCAAGCTTCGCAAAGAGGAGGGTGACTTACTTGTTGATCCTCGATTATATTGAAAGTTGGTGGGTAGCCTTGTTTATCTCACCATTACTAGACCAGACATTTCTTTTGTTGTATAGCAAGTCAGTCAATTTCTTCAGGCTCCTCGTCATCTTCATTTGGCTGCTGTCCGTAGGATCATACGCTATGTTCAGGGCACTTCTGCCCATGGTTTATTCTTCCCGGCTAGCAACTCTACTAGTCTTGCTTTATTGCGATGCTAATTGGGCTGGTTGTGCAGATACACGACGCTCCATCACTGGTTGTTGTGTGTTCTTAGGTAATGCATTGATCTCTTGGAAAAGTAAGAAGCAAGATAGAGTTTCTAAGTCTTCTACGGAATCTGAATACCGGGCGATGTCTTTAGCTTGTTCTGAAATTATTTGGCTTCGAGGTATGCTTGCTGAGCTAGATTTTTCAAAGACCGATCCCACACATCTACATGCCGACAATACAAGTGCTATTCAGATCACGGCCAATCCTGTCTATCATGAGCGCACGAAGCATATTGAAGTCGATTGTCACTCTATCCGTGAAGCATTTGACGCTCGTGTTATTACTCTTCCACATATTTCTACTGAACACTCTATCCCTGATATCTTCACCAAGGCTCTCACTCGTCATCGACATTGCTTCCTAAGTAACAAATTGATGCTTGTTGATTTACGGGCATCAATTTGAGGGGGGCTGTCAACGAGGAATATTAGGCACCCTATTAGGCAAGGGAATTACAGAGGAATATTAGGCACTGTATTAGGCACCGTTAGGCACCGTTTGCTGTATAGTTGACTCTTATGTATTGTTGTATATAGTTCTTTCCATGTATAGTATTCGGTGGTATAGTTTATATAATAAAGGGAAATCTCAAGGTCGGGGGATTCGGCCATTCACACAGAGTTTTATCTTATTTTGATAGTTGGACAGCAAAATTCCATCTGAATCTGAAGCAACCAGTAATTTCTCCAACCTATCAGTGAGAGTTCTCTCAGTCTTTCCACTTCAGTGCTTAGAAACATAGACCAAAAACTTGAAACAGTCTTCATGTGGCAGTCAGTGTCTTGAAGTTGCCCAAACCGTCCAAAGCTGGCAGTAATCAAAAATAGAGGGATTGTGTTTAACATTGAAAGCCCTTGAGAAAAAATGTAGTAGCTTCTGATCATAGTATTTTTCCAAAACTTGCAGCTGAAAACTAAAGAGATCGTTCTTGTCACACAAAACACACTCTCCGGGGCTGACCCACTTTCCATTCACAGCTCCATCTGGGATCCAAATCCTTTTGGCTGCTTCAGTATCCGGCTCCCACTTAAATTTACTCAAGTAGTTATAAATTCGAATTATAGTGACATATTCATGATGGAAATCAAGGTGCCTGGCAATCAAGGGGCATCCTTTCTTTACATCAACAGTAACATGAATATCATTAAGCTCTTTTTTGTATGATCTAATGTTAGAACCATAAAAACCTTCATCAAGAAAAGGTCCATCTGTATGCTTCAAATGAGAGCCCCACGTAGAATCGAACAAGCAGCACTGATCTGGAGGCCTATAACCATCATTCGTCTTCAACCATTTTTGAGAGATTCTTTTGTAGAAACTGTCTGGAAATTTGTAACTCCCTGCATGATCATGCAATAAAATGCGGATGCATTCCAGCAAGGCAACCACATTTGCAGGAGTTATGATAGAAGGGTCCTGGGGGAAAAAAAGACCAATAACAATAAACTTTACACCATCTTTGAATTCAGTGACAACCCCTATACTTTTCAGCTCTTTTTTGTATTCGTGAATGTCCTTGCCATAATAACTGTCACGATCGTCAATGAAAGGGAGCAAAGAAATTGGGGCAATTGATTGCCAATCTGGACCATACAGAATGCAATTGCTTGGAGATCTAAGATCACCAAGCCTAGTTCGTAGCCACTTCACTTCTCGGACATATTTCCTAAGATCTGGAGGAAACTTATGTGGAGTATCCTTTAGCAGTCTGTAACATGACAAAAAGGACAAAACATTTTCTTTTGTCATGGAAGCCGCTTGCTGCTTGAAACTCTGGGCAAATACTTTGGCTGCCTCCTGAAAATCCACCTTTACGCGCAATAGCTGCAACTCGTTTCTGTACAAGAAGATGCTGCCTCCGTAGAAATCATGATCAATGAGTGGGAAACCGTTGAAAACATGTAGAATGCAAGCCCACTGAGAGTCAAACAAGAAACATTCTCCTGGAGACTTGTAACCAATATTTGTCTTGAAGCATTTTATGGCACTCAATATCCTGATGAGTTTGTTATGTTGTCCTGAATGACGCATACATTCTAGTATGAATATAACAGCCTCTGCTGTCGAAGAAGACAAGCATAAAGGTGATTTTAAGTTGTCTACAACAAGCTTATAACTTCCACTGAAGCCAATTAAAACCCCAAGGGACTGGAGTTCCTCTTTAAAAGAAAGGATTTCGTCCCCAAAGTAACTTGTATCGATGAAGGGGAGGTTACTGATTTGAGATGCAAGTTTCCATTCATCATCAAATAAAACAGATCCAACTGGAGACATGTCACCTCCAGATGTCCTCAACCATCTTCTTTCTTTGATAGTACTGATGAATTTTTCCGGTGCAAGATAATTGGCCCTCAAAAACCTGATGAAATTCAAAACAGAGAGCACCTGGCTTCTAGCTAAAGTGGAGGAATCAGCAAGAGCCATGAGATGCTTCCCAATAAATTCTAATGCTTCTCCATACTCAAACATGACGCCCACTGTCTTTAGCTCCTCCTTATATTTATATATTTGATCACCATAGAAACTTTGATCAATCAATGGAATATCAGCCAGCACTGATCCATTTTGCAAAATCTGTCCTAGTGAAAAAGTAAGCATGAATGACCGAGATGGTGGCCTGTAACCCGAGCAGCCATTGGTCGTAATCTTCAACCAGCTACCTTCCTTTATGCTCGCCAAGAATTTATCTGGAATTCGAGTTCTGCTACATTTCAGGTTTTGAATCCAATCCAAAAGCAAGAATGCATTTTGTTTGGTGAGAGGTGCAGAAACAGCAGGAATTGCGACATTGGGAGGAAATATATGAGGAATATCGAAAGCAGCAACATGAGTTTTAAGGAACTCCAAGAGCTGTTCCCCAGAACAAGATTCACCTACAAAAGAACCCGGGCACAAGTATGCTTCTCCTAACTCAACATAGCTTTCACCTCTCCATGGATTTGAACCAATCAATACCGCCCATTTGCTTTGGTTAGCAGGGACCAAAACCCCTTTCCTCTGTCTGATTAGATTCCCATAGTCATTTACGAGGGGCATAATACCACATAAATAATCTACTTGAGCTTTTGACAGATAACTCTTTGAGAAAGAGTGATATAAGAAGTGAACAAAGGCAATGGCAAGCTTCCGGTCATTATTGATACAGTCATTAAGGTGAACTGCATAGTCATATACATCCACAGCAACAACTTGGACATGTTCTTGAAGCCATTGTTGTAAGGTCATCTTATTAGGAAAGCATCGAATAGCTTCTTCTGTGCTTCGTGGCATAAAAAAATGACTCCTAACACAATGGAATTCCATGTTCCAATTAATTAGCCATGAAGAACGATGAGGATACTTGGATGAGGACACCACCTTATTAGAGTTTCTGCATTCATCTATGCTGCAAAAAGATATATCCCTGTCAACACCCAAATATTTTATGAGTGGTATGTTCTTCATCTCGGTGCTGTCAAATTTTGACCTCCAATTCTTGGCAACAAATAGTAAAATCTCCAAATACACGTCCTCGGCGACTCCTGCAACAAGGTTAGAACTCTGGAGGCACTTGGCATACCATTCATTGTTGACTGGTTCTACTCCTAAGAAACTCAATATCTGATCATACTCCCCTTTATCAAATGAAGAACTCAGTATATACTTTCCATGGGATGAGAGATTAAGCAAGCTCACCCCTTGCTTCTTTGCCTTCTCCAAAATGTTCCAAAAATTACGCATAAGCCTACCTACTTCACATGGTTTATGAAAGAACTTCTGCTGCGTGTACGACTCACTTGGGACAATATTTTCTCGAACAAGCTTTTTCTTGATTGAATTCCTCACTTTGTTCAACTCTTGATAAAAAGAGCTATTGACAGGAATGAACCTGAACATGGGAGCCAAACTTGATGGTGGAGCATTCTGTTCAGAAGTTCGAACAAGGGAGACAAAAGCATCAGTAAAAGCAGAGGAAACACAGTCAAGAATCCCTTGGTTCCACTTACTGTTCAAGAGAATTGTTTCCCTTGATGATGCAAGCAGAAAATCTGCCTGAATTATGAAGGGAAAATTGGTAATCATCTTTGTGGGTAGAAATGCATAGATCCCAGGTGAACTAGTCCCTCTATTGAGACGTTCTCCAAGGGGCATAGCCAACGTGATCACTAACTCTTCTACGTCCATTCTTCCTTCCACTCTATTTTCAGGTCTTACAGGGAACTTTTGCTTCCACATATAGTAGCTACATTCTGCATCAGACACATTATTCTTTCTCTCAGTGGAGAGATGGAGTGTGGAGGACTCAACATCAATGTTCTTCCTCATTACGAAGTTAGTCTCGCTTGTAATAGCAATTGAACTAACAGTATTGAGCTTAGGATTCTTATTATGCTCCCTGACTGAGAGCCTCTTCAACTTTGTTAGGAATAAAAGGACTTCAGGGTGAACGCTTGAAAGCTGCTGCTTCAAAAGTTTAACCTTATCAAGCTTCAAAGGTAAGACAATTGTTGTTGTAGGAAGAGATTTTTTGGAACCATATATTTGTTGTAAATCAGAAAGTCTTGGGTTCTCCTCCACCCATTCTGGAACTATGTACCCAAGGTTGCAATGTGGGCAAGGCTCTTCGTTGAATCGTATTTGATACCCATTGCTAAATATGTAGGGCTGAGCAGTAATGAGAAATACACTTTTGAACCCAATTCCTGCATTTTTAACCATAAGGTAATTTAATAAGAGATAAAAAAGAACATACATATCCTTCCCATTATCACAGTTCAGCCAAAAAGAAAATGTACATGATGCATTACAGTATATGAAGAATATAGCTCATAGTTAATTCATAGTTATTGAGGTTTATATCTTATATATGATGGCACAGAAATATGTTGTTAATGAATAATCTTGTAATTTCTAGAAGTTACACTTTGAACACTTTTCAAAGAAATTAGCTACTAATTTCAAGCAACTACTGTAATCATCTTTCATCATCTTTCATATGACAGCTTTCAAGGAGAGTTAAAAAAACATATTAACTTTCATGCAAGCATTTATGATCAGTTAAAAAACAATACGTAAAAGTTGTTGCTTTTGTGCATCAAAAGGATTAGAGATATCAATAGATCTAACAAGTGCATGCATTATTGCAAAACCCATTCCAACCTTGGGTACATAGATCACATGTAAAAGAAAGATATGCATAAGAATCAAAGCAAAACCTCATCAAAGTAACAACACATGATTCTCAAACGTACGCATGCATAATTTACATTAATAGATCTACCATGATGGGCGATCAAACATGGGTAACTCACAGCAATAAATAGTTGTTTTAAGGGGGCTAAATTATCTATCATGCATGGTTTAGATCATCATGTGTACGTGTTTGAGAAATATTGGTGGAAGCTGTTCAGTTAGAAAGATTATACAGTGCAAGAAAAATGATCATTAATTGTGACAAATTATATGCAATGAGAATGACTATTTTCAATCAAAACAGACTTATTTTGATAAAATAATAATAATAATAATCATTTTTTCAGGAAATAACTAGTCATAATTGAGTAGTTTTATTGTAGTATATATATATATATACACGTGTGTGAAATTCAGTACTTATTTTTGCTAACTTTGTTAGGACCAAATTAATTAGTTGCTTAAAATTTATGCATGCAATAATTTCCATTACATGATTTATTTCTAATTTCCTTCTGTTCTCAAGATTGTAACTCCATGATCATCGATGATTTTTATGCACGCTCGTTCTAGCATACATTTTTTAGAAACGTAGTAACTGAGAGTACTGCATGCATGCATGCATGCAAGCAATATCGATCGATCGTATAAAGTAGAGCATTAATTTGGAGTGTGAAAAATAGACGTAGTAGGTAGGTACCTTTCTCTCCAATATAACCGCGTTTCCTGTTCCCTTTCTTGGTGGACCGACCAACACTACAAATGGAGTCTATGTTTTAAGAAGAGAAACCTTTCTCGTTGTTGAAAATAAGCAATGTTGATGGAGCTCCCCTGCCCGTAATGTCCTCCGAGGTTATCAGGAACTCAAGCGATGGATCCACCCCCTCCATGTATTCGTTATCTTCCGCATTCTGACACACACAATTTAAAAATAAAAAATGTTCATGCATGCATCATCTGCTGATCCATTCCATGATCACACGACAACCTTTTAAAGAAAATAGAAACTAGAGTTTATCTAGTTTATCTAGTTTATCTAGTTTTTATTGAGGGAGTGGAGTTAATTATATAACATTTGAATCTCTCAAAATGAAATCTCAATGCCTGTTTTGAATTTGGACTAGTTTAATTTTAAGCTGAGTCTAATATCTAAACACATAACTCTCAAATCATTAAGGATTTGAGTAGTGAGAAGTATTGTGAATAGTAGTGAAAAAGTAATAATAGAATATTGAATAATAGTAAAAAGTATGTAAAAAGTAATAATAAAATAATGAATAATAGTAGAGTATATTGAGAATATCTAAAGTACTTTCAATACTAAAGCATAGCAATATCACTAGTAGTGTAATACATAAGCAAAACCCATTTACACGTAAAATTCAAAACTTTTTCAAATCGATCTCTCTTTATATATGTAGAACCCATAACTTTTTTTAACTTTTTATAAATAAATCTAAACTCATATTAAGTAGTTCCTACAAAACTCACTCACACTATCTCAATTCACCACTACTCATAAAGAGCTCTACTCATCGCAACTTCCAACGGGCCTCAAAATCTCATTTTTATTGGAAGTCAACAAATTAATGTGACTTTTAAGTAGTAACATATACATCATCAAGAACCGATGCACGTACGTACGAAGATCAAACACACACACAAAGCAAACCTGCATGCATATGAGAGATCAGAATGAGTAGTGAGAAACCTGGATGAGTTCCATAAGAAAGTGGACATCCTTGGCGTAAAGTTCAGCAGACATGTTTTTGACGGCCTGATGAAGATCCTCCGTCAATGAGTTCACTTCTCCTCCGATCGAAAACTTTTTTCTACGTATCTCTTCTATGTGTTCTCTCGCCATCTTTTCCATTCCTTCCCAAGACACGCACAGTTTTGACACAATTACCACCAGATCTTAGATTATAATAGACAGAGAGCAGTACTGAAAGTAGTCAGAGATAGTGTCAGGCACGTCTATTTATATGCCGAGCAGGAACCTTAACGAAGAGGGTTAACTTCCCAAGAAAGAAAAACGATGCTGGCAGATCGTACATAAAGAAAAAGGAAAAAGGTTAAAAAAGAAAAGAGAATGCACACTAAAAACTCTTGGGACCGCACGAAAAAACTATTTGTCCATGGACGAAAACTGCTTTTGCACGAACTTTGAACGCAATTCGACCAAGATTATCTTCAATACATTAGTGTAAAATATATACAGTCATAAAATATATAAACGTTACGTAATCATTTTGAAAAAAAGTAGAATATACTATTTAAAGTTAGTTTTTTTTTAATGTATATCTTGTATTAATTTATTTTTTTCAAAGAGACTGCACGGCACTTGCACAATCATAACTGCAAATATCATGATTTCTCTAGCTAAAATCTAAATCTATCGAATATCTAGCTATTAGACACTAAAAACTGATTAAATATTTTAATTAAAATTATGATCAAATTTAAAAAATCATAATAATTAAAAGAAAAGTAAATATTTTCTGAAATTAATATTATTTTATTACTATATAATGAATAAATTGATAATCTAATATAGATATTTGATGTGAATGCAATAGCTAAAGTTAAATTCATCTTATATTATTTTATTGTTATGTAATAAAAAAAATGACTATTCTAATATGGAGACTTGATGTGAATGGAATAATTAAAATCAAATTTATCTCATATTAATTAAAAGTATCAATATTTAACTTCCACTTTCCAACGAATGGAAATCCTAAGGTCGGAAAAAGTCTCCTCTCGTTTTCTCTCTAGCTTTGCTCTGAGAGAATAGAGGTGGTGTGTGAGTTTTTTGTTTTCTCGTTTCCATAGTTGGTGTGCTTCATTGTTTCTGTTCCATTGTTGATTGTTAAAGTGCTACAGTCCTCTCAATGGAAAGTTTACATACTATGTGGGGTAATCTTCATTTGAATGAGGAGGAAGATGCTGCTATCATTATTGATGACAATGCATGTTCTGAGGTGCAACGTAAAGGAGATCGCAGTTTGATAAGTAAAATCTGGAGTGATAGATAGGTGGGAAAAAATGTAGTCGAATCTACGCTTGCAAAGATTTGGCGCCTTAGTAAACCTGTCGTTCTGAGGGAGGTTGGTCGTAATACCTTCATTCTCATCTTTGATACTCATGCTGATAAAAATAGAGTAGAGAGTGGGAGGCCGTGGTTTTTTGATGGCCATCTGTTTGTTATCAATTCTTTTGATGGAGATACACCAGTTCAAGATTTGAAATTTGATCATGCATTTTTTGGGGTGCAATTCCATAATTTACCGTTGTTGGGGATGAATAAAGAATGTGGGCAAAAGTTGGGTAGTACAATCGGAGTAGTGGAGGAGGTAGAGGTTGATGAAGATGATGTCGGATGGGGCACTAGTCTGAGAGTTAAAATTTTGCTGGATTTGAAAAAACCTCTTGCTAGAGGAAGAACTCTTATCCTGCATGGTGTCAAAGTGTGGAGTCCTTTAAAGTATGAGAAACTCCCTCGGTTTTGTTTCACGTGTGGCAGAATAATACATGAGAATGTAAGTTGTTAGGTTGAGAGAGATTCATCACCCCAATTTGGGCCTTGGCTACGTGCAGAATCATCTATGAAAAAGAGGTGGGAGATCAAAAAGGAAAACTCATCTGATAAAGGCAATAGTTCAGGAGCAGTTTTGGAGCAGAACATGGTGGATGATGGCGGAGCAGCTGATCATGGTGGTGCATTGAAGAAAAACTATAACATAGTATCACCATCAATGCATAATGATGGTGGTATTAATGCCTACGGTTTTGCTGCAGATAAAGATGTGATGAATGGTAAAACTGTTACTGACTGTTATGAGGTGGAAGATATAAATCCAGTTGTAACTGAAAATATAGACATGTTATCCGCTGCAGATAATATGGGCAGGAAAGAAAGTTTTGATCCTAAGGTACCTTTTGGGTTTGATGGTGGGCCTATTGGTGGGCCTATGAAGTTTGATCTGCCACAAAAAGGCCTTGAGGTGGTGATAGTGAAGGAACACAGTGAAGCCCATCAACTTCCTTTACAGCAGCATGGAAGAAATACCAGAAGTACATGGAAGAAGAAAGCAAGGGGAAGCTCAATACCTTCTGACTTAGTGGCGAGGCCATCAAGTAAAAAAAGAGCTGGGGAAAAGCTGTCTATGGATCCATCATATCTCTCTGCATCCAAGAGAGGTAAGTTAAATAATTTTCCTAATGATCAAGTTTGTTGTACTAAGAAGGGTAACAATGCTTTGGTATCGGCAGAGGCTGTTCAACAGCCCTGCCGGGATTAATGAGTTGCATAAGTTGGAACTCCCGTAGGCTTGGGAACCCACTAGGAGTTCAAGCACTTTCTGACTTGGTCAGAAAAGAAGTTCCTGACATTTTGTTTCTTCAAGAGACAAAATTACATGCAAGAGTTATGGAAAAGTTGAAATTTAAGTTGGGTTTCTATGGTTGCCTAGCTATTAGTAGTGAAGGGAAGAGTGGAGGGATTGCTCTTTGTTGGAAAAAGCAGTTCAAAGTAGAAGTTCATTCTTTTTCTAAATTTCACATTCATGCTAAAGTATCTGAGGAAGATGAGAATGTTGATCATTGGTGGTTAACTGGTTTTTATGGCAACCCAGATGTTAGTAAGAGAGATGAGTCGTGGAACATATTGAGATCATTAAAAGTACCTGATGATAAAGGATGGCTAGTCTTGGGAGACTTTAATGAGGTTATAAGCAATGCTGAGAAGAGTGGAGGAAGAAACAAACCAGACAGTCAGATGAAGGCTTTTAGAGATGTTATTGATGAGTGTCATTTACATGATTTGGGCTTTAATGGTATCCCTTTCACTTGGTGTAATAGAAGAGAAAAAGATCATTGTATTAGTGAAAGATTGGATAGATTCTTATCAAATCGAAAGTGGCATTCTTGTTATCCAATGGTTTCTGTTTCTCATGGTTTCATAGCTTACTCTGATCATGTGCCCATAATTTTGAAGCTTATAGCAAGGAATGAAAAGATACCCAGAAAGAAATTTTTTAGATTTGAAGCAATGTGGGTTGATGCTGCTGACTGTAAACAGGTTATTCAAGAGGCATGGAGGGGCTATGAAGGAAGGCAAGATTTGACAACTGTGATGAGGAAAATAGAACAATGTGCTAAGAAGCTTACTAGTTGGAATAAAAACAGCTTTGGACATGTGCAAAGGAGTTTAAGTAAGGCAAAAGAACAGCTTGTTATGGCACATCAGACAGATCCTCTTTTTCATGATAGACAGAAGATTCAAGAGGCTAGAAAAGAAGTTCAAAAGTGGTTAGCAAGAAGTGAGGTAATGTGGAGACAGAGATCAAAGGCTTTGTGGCTAGCTGAGGGGGATAAGAATTCAAGGTTTTTCCATCATAAAGCAACACAGAGAAAAGAGAAAAACTGGATTAAAGGGGTGAAGGATTCGAATGGCATTTGGCAGAATAATGAAGGCAGAGATGCAGCTATTCTCGATTATTTTAACACCCTCTTTTCAGCTGCAGATAGTATTGGAAGCATGGACTTTCTGCAATGTTTGGAAGGCAGAATAACACCTGATATGATGGAACAGATGAACATGCCTTTTATAGAAGAAGAGGTAATGAAGGCTTTAGATGAGATGCACCCAACTAAGGCACCTGGTCCAGATGGTATGAGTCCTCTTTTTTATCAAAAATTCTGGTCTGTGGTTGGCAAGGATGTTACTAAGTCAGTGCTTCATGCTTTGAATAATGGCCAATTCCCATCTGCTATTAATCACACTTATGTCACTTTGATTCCAAAAAAGAAAAATCCTGAGCAAGTATCTGACTATAGACCAATAAGCCTTTGTAATGTGATTTATAAGTTGATTTCAAAGATCCTAGCTAATAGACTGAAGATGTTTTTGCCTGTTATCATTTCACCATCACAAACAGCTTTTGTTCCCGGGAGACTTATAACTGATAATGTCTTAGTTGAGATCATTAAAAGTACCTGATGATAAAGGATGGCTAGTCTTGGGAGACTTTAATGAGGTTATAAGCAATGCTGAGAAGAGTGGAGGAAGAAACAAACCAGACAGTAGATGAAGGCTTTTAGAGATGTTATTGATGAGTGTCATTTACATGATTTGGGCTTTAATGGATCCCTTTCACTTGGTGTAATAGAAGAGAAAAAGATCATTGTATTAGTGAAAGATTGGATAGATTCTTATCAAATCTAAAGTGGCATTCTTGTTATCCAATGGCTTCTGTTTCTCATGGTTTCATAGCTTACTCTGATCATGTGCCCATAATTTTGAAGCTTATAGCAGGGAATGAAAAGGTACCCAGAAAGAAACTTTTTAGATTTGAAGCAATGTGGGTTGNTGGTGTAATAGAAGAGAAAAAGATCATTGTATTAGTGAAAGATTGGATAGATTCTTATCAAATCTAAAGTGGCATTCTTGTTATCCAATGGCTTCTGTTTCTCATGGTTTTCATAGCTTACTCTGATCATGTGCCCATAATTTTGAAGCTTATAGCAGGGAATGAAAAGGTACCCAGAAAGAAACTTTTTAGATTTGAAGCAATGTGAGTTGATGCTGCTGACTGTAAACAGGTTATTCAAGAGGCATGGAGAGGCTATGAAGGAAGGCAAGATTTGACAACTGTGATGAGGAAAATAGAACAATGTGCTAAGAAGCTTACTAGTTGGAATAAAAACAGCTTTGGACATGTGCAAAGGAGTTTAAGTAAGGCAAAAGAACAGCTTGTTATGGCACATCAGACAGATCCTCTTTTTCATGATTGACAGAAGATTCAAGAGGCTAGAATAGAAGTTCAAAAGTGGTTAGCATGAAGTGAGGTAATGTGGAGACAGAGATCAAAGGCTTTGTGGCTAGCTGAGGGGGATAAGAATTCAAGGTTTTTCCATCATAAAGCAACACAGAGAAAAAAGAAAAACTGTATTAAAGGGGTGAAGGATTCGAATGGTATTTGGCAAAATAATGAAGGCAGAGATGCAGCTATTCTCGATTATTTTAACACTCTCTTTTCAGCTGCAGATAGTATTGGAAGCATGGACTTTCTACAAGGTTTGGAAGGCAGAATAACACCTGATATGATGGAACAGATGAACATGCCTTTTATAGAAGAAGATGTAAAGAAGGCTTTAGATGAGATGCACCCAACTAAGGCACCTGGTCCAGATGGTATGAGTCCTCTTTTTTATCAAAAATTCTGGTCTGTGGTTGGCAAGGATATTACTAAGTCAGTGCTTCATGCTTTGAATAATGGCCAATTCCCATCTGCTATTAATCACACTTATGTCACTTTGATTCCAAAAAAGAAAAATCCTGAGCAAGTATCTGATTATAGACCAATAAGCCTTTGTAATGTTATTTATAAGTTGATTTCAAAGATCCTAGCTAATAGATTGAAGATGTTTTTGCCTGTTATCATTTCACCATCACAAGCAGCTTTTGTTCCCGGGAGACTTATAACTGATAATGTCTTAGTTGCATATGAGATGGTCCATTTTCTTAGAAGGAAAAGAAAAGGAAATGATGGTTTTATGTCTCTAAAGTTAGATATGAGTAAGGCCTATGACTGGGTTGAGTGGAGATTCCTTCAGAAAGTGATGGAACACATGGGATTCAGTGAGAAATGGGTAAATCTTATTATGTTTTGTGTCAAGACAGTTTCTTTCTCTATTCTTGTGAATGGAGAGCCAAAGGGACCTATATTTCCATCTCGTGGGTTGAGACAAGGGGACCCTATCTCTCCCTATTTGTTTCTTCTTTGCACTGAAGGTCTAATCCATTTGTTGGAGCAGGCTAATACTCATAATCAGGTGGAAGGAATTAGAGTTTGTAGAGGTGCCCCTAAGTTAAATCATCTGTTATTTGCAGATGATGTTGTTCTGTTCTGCAGGGTGAATATGCAAACTTGTTTAACTCTCCAAAATAAGCTGGATATTTATGAAAAAGCTTCTGGCCAAAAGATAAACCGTGAGAAAACATCAATGGTATTTAGTCAGAATGTTAATCAGTATCAACAAAAGGAGGTTATGCAGTTCTGGGGAGTACATCAATTTCAACAATATGATAAATATCTGGGCTTACCACCAATGGTTGGAAGAGGTAAATATCAAGCTTTCTCAACTTTAAAGCATCGTGTTTGGGCAAAATTGCAAGGATGGAAGGAGAAGCTTTTATCACAAGGGGGTAAGGAAATTTTGCTAAAAGCTATGGCATTATCAATTCCAACATACACCATGAGTTGTTTCAAGCTACCAAGATCTTTGTGTTCTGATTTGGAAGGAATGATGGCCAGATTTTGGTGGGGACAGAAATCAAATAAACGGAAAATATGTTGGATAAGCTGGAAGAAAATGTGTAATTCTAAGCTAAGTGGTGGTTTGGGCTTCAAAAATCTTCAGATGTTTAATTTGGCTCTTTTAGCAAAGCAAGGTTGGAGGATTATGACACAGGAATCCTCTCTTCTTCATAGAATTTTTAAAGCTAGATATTTTCCTACTTCTAATTTTAAGGATTCTAAGTTAAGTGGTGCCCCTTCTTTTGTTTGGAGAGGAATTTGGGAAGCTAAAAGAAGCTTACTTAAAGGCTGCAGGTGGCATGTTGGAAATGGTCTATCTATTAATGTATGGACTGACTATTGGCTCCCAAACCATAAGTTGGTTCCTGTTTCTACTACAACTGCAATAAATTCAGTTTCTGAGATGGAGAATTCAGTGGCTTCTTTGATGTTACAGAATCCTAGAAGATGGGATATGGAAAAGGTTAGAACCTTGATACCAGCAAGAGAGGCCAATGAGGTTCTTTGTATAAGACTGTCATCTGAGAATGTACCTGACTCACTGATTTGGGAGCATGAGAAAAGTGGGATGTATTCTGTGAAGAGTGCCTATCAATTTTTCCTCTCTATGGATTCAGACAGACAAAGGGCTGAGTGTTCTAGTGCTGCAAACCAACAGATTTTATGAAAGAAGCTATGGAAGCTAAGCATACCTCATCGAGTCAAAGTTTTTGCTTGGAGGGTATGTAATAATATTCTCCCTACCCTGCATAATCTGAAAGCTAGGAAAGTTATTGATAATGCGAGCTATCAATGGTGTCAAATAGAAGAGGAAGATATAAATCATGCTCTATTTTACTGTCCTCTAATTAGAGAGAAGTGGATCCAGCTCTTTCCTTCCATAACAGATACAAATTTTAGAGTGGACTACTTACGTTTAGTTCATTCTGTGATAAGCAATAAAAAGGAAGGGGAGTTAGAGAAATTTTTTCTGATGGCTTGGGGCTTATGGTATAGGAGAAACCAAAAGATGTTTGAAAACAACATATTGACACCAAATCAAGTCATTCAACACGCTTTGACTCTATATGAAGAGCATAATGCAGCAAAAGAAGCAACAAAGAAGAAACTGAAATATAGTTGTTGTTGGAAGCCACCTCCTGCAGGGTTTCTAAAACTTAATGTGGATGGTGCTACTTTTAGTGATCAATGTCGATCTGGTGTTGGTGTGGTACTAAGAGATGACAAGGGACATGTGATTTTAGCTGCAAGTAAACCAGAAAGTGCTCTTGCCGATCCAATGGAAATAGAGTTGATTGCTATTTTGAGAGGGATACAATTGTGCATTCCTCTAGGTATTGCTGAGCTCCAAATTGAAAGTGATGCCCTACTAGTAGTTGAAGAATTGAAAAAGGAAGGAAGATCAACAACCATGTGGAGTACGCTTGTTCAAGACATCAAAGCTCTTCTATCCACCCTTCCCAATTGGTCTCTTCAATATAGAGGTCGGGAATCAAATGGTGTTGCACATTCTTTAGCCAAATTTGCATGGCATCTTGATGATTTACTTATATGGTGGGATTCTATTCCTGAATGTATATCCCAAGCTATTTGGGTTGATTCCTCATTATAATGCAGTTATATGAATGAAGTTGATTTTTCCTATCAAAAAAAAAAAAGATACTATAACAGCAGTTTCCCATGAAAACTCTAACCATGATGGTTTAGCCTCCTTCTTTCTTTCATCGTCAGATTGATGTAACAATATTCATAATGGTTTAGCCTCCTTCTTTCTTTCATATTATTCAAAAAGTTTATTAAGAGGACAATGTATTAGGCGGATGGAGAAATTAAAGGTGATTTTTGTATAGAACTGATAGTGTAAATTGTATTTTTTTTTAAATAAATAAATCTCTGTAGATATTTTGAAAAAAAAAATTACAAATTCATTAAAAAAAACTTCCTTAATTATAAAATAAAAAAAATTTTAAAAAAACATATATAATATTGATAACTTCTCTCGGTGAGAGAAGGCATTTTCCTTCACAAATAACCTAATCATCAATACAAAAATTACTTATCACCAAGAAGTAAGATATTGCTTACAACTAAAAAATAAAAATAAAAACATTTTTAATATCATAAAATTAAGAGATAAAATTAATTATGGGAATGGTGAGTTGGCTCAATAGATTTTAAAGAAGATAATTTAAAAATTATATAGATAATGGATTCTTTTAAATTTGTTGGGTGAAGGACATGATGTCACACCATTTTCTAAAAAAATATTCCCTTTTAGAAAATCATAATATATATATATATATATTGGCCCTTCCCAAAAGCTTATTATAACCTATTTCACTACCCAAAAGATTTATAATAATAATATTTTATTTCTGAATATTTTAAACTTCATATATTTAGCTAGGTTGATCTAAACCCAAACCTTATAATGAATTTGATTTACAAAAACAAACAAAACAAAAAAACAAAAAGCGTACAGTTTGGACCTAAAAGCTTTCTAAAAATATAAATATATATGCACTAAAAAACTCATTCTATCTTCTTTCTTTTTTACTCATTTGGGTCCACTTCAAAATATTATTTTAGTTCTCTTCTTTCTCCTTTATACGCATGCCTTTTATAAAGTTAAATATTGTTATAATATAAATTTTTAATATTATTTTTGTTTTAAAATTTTAAAAAGTTATATTAAATTTTTTAAAAAAAAATTATAATAATTAAGTAATAATTAGATAAAAAGTTAAATCAAAAAGTATTTTTATTTGAGTGTTGTTTGTGTTGAGATCATCCTCACCAAAAATGATGATTCCAACCAATGTTTTGAAGACCGTACCAGATGTCGTACCGATCAAGACACTAGAACGAAATATTTCGGTACCGATATTGTTTCGTGTACCGTTTCAGGATATTCGATATATAAATAAATTATATATATAAATTATATTTCAAAATAATAGTCTATATATGAATAAATTATATATGAATACATATATATATAAATTATAAATAATCTTGTCTGAATTGGAGGTCAAAAAATGAGATTATAGTTTGAAAAAATGAAAAAACAAAAAAACAAAGTAAGGCCGAAATACTAGCCGATACGTAGGTTGGTACAGGCCAAAATATCGGCCGGTACAAAACAGGTACAATACCTATACCGGACCATTGGTCGGTACGGAATGTACCGGTTATACCAGCCAGTACGGTACGGTATTAAAAATAGTAATCCCAACCCCGTTCATTATTTAGAGTAGGTCTAGGCCAAGACTAACCGTTTTGAAAAAAATTTAACAATCATAGATACAAAACAACCTCTTTTACAAATATTTATAGAGAGTAATTATGTAAAATATGTCAGACTTTTGGTTTTTCTAGAAAACCATTTATCTTCCCTAAGATGGTTTATTTCATCTAAGATGATACATTTCATCTATCAAGCATAGGTAATTGCCCTGAATAAATAAAGTGTTTCACCCTTGCTATTTTTTATGAATGAAATAATGATGGTAACCCCAAAGTTGTAGGACTAATAAGCAAGGATCCATAATCTTGCCTATATAAAGGGGCTTGTGTTTTCTATTAGACTCACTCATAAAGTTCTAAGGCTAAAGATTAAAAGTCACTTCCCTACAAAAAACTTCTACTCTCTTTTGTAGGCTTTTCAGTTCTCAAACTTAAATAGCTAGAGTTAAAGATTCTATGGATCTCTTTATTGTTTTGAAAAGTGTTTTACAATTGGAATCAGAGCCAAACCTTTCAAATTTGTGTTTGAATTATTAGCATTTCAATTTTGCTCTTATGGTTGGCTTCCGAAATCTAGTTTTGATCCTTGTTTTATTCTCTTAAGGTGATCAATGGATTTTATCATAATCTGTGTCGTAAGAAAGTAGTCGTGTCATGATTTAAAGTGCATTTTTTCGGCTTTAAGTTTTTAAATTCATATCCAGATGGTTATGTGCTCATAACTATATTAATGGATTTCCAAGGCATGTTTTGACTTTGGGCTTAATTTCAAGCTTTATACATATTGATGAGCCTTTGGGCTAATTTACACTTAATAGATTTTTATCATTTTAGTAGATGACCAATTGTATTTGTTTTAATAATGAAGGTAATGCTACAATATGCTTATTATTTAAAAGAATACATAAATTTGGAATCCCATTGTAATTAAATCATAAGTTTTAAGGATTTATCCCTATAGAGAAATCTTTAATTTGTGTGATTTAATTAGTATAAGAAAATGATTTTCGGTATTGATGGTAAAATTTGTCTTCTGCCTATAGGTGTGGATAGTTTTATTTGTTAATATGCAAAATAATTTGTCTTGTAAATAAAGATAAGTAAATTTAAGCTATTATGCAACCTTTTCTCACAGGAAAGTTAAAATTTACTTGAATTCATAGCATTAAAGTTTTTATTGGTTTTGGAGCTGTTGTTCCACAATCCTTAGCTGATAGTGTTTATTTTATTCCAACTCTTGATTGCACTAATTATTCTAACCGGAAAGGTTCGGTTCATTTTATATTGGGGTATATGGACCTTGACTATGCACTCTGTGTAGAGTAACCACCTGCTGCCACGCAGATGTATGCACAGGAAGTCATTGAAAATCACCAATGGTAGGACCGATCTAATCGCCCAAGTCTAATGCTCATAAAGTCTCATATGAGTAAGAGCATTAGAGGTTCTATTGGTGATTGCACTACAATTAAGGAATTCATGTAGGCAATTGAGGAACAGTTTGTTCACTCTGACAAGGCTTTAGCTATTACTCTTACCAGGCAATTCACTACTAAAGCCTTTGACAGCTCTGAGGGTGCATACATTACGGAAATGAGAGACATTGTTTCTCAACTTAAGGGCTTAAAAATAAAGATATCTAAGTCGTTCTTGGTCCATTTCATCCTTAACTCACTACTAGCTGAGTATGAGCCTTTCAAGATCTCTTATAATACAGATAGGGAAAATAGGTCAGTTACAAACGGATCTTCTGACCATATATGTGCAAGAAGAGGAAAGAGTGAAACATGATCGACCTGAAAGTGTAAATATGATCGTGAATGATGAAGTTAAGACAGAGAAATGCCAAGGTGGACCTCAAAAGAAAAGGAAGCATAATATGCCATCAAAATCCAATGGATCTAATGGCAAAATGGTGACTTGTTTCTTTTGCAAAAAAGAGGGCCATGTAAAAAAGTGTTGCATCAAATATAAAAAGTGACTTGAAAAGAAAGGTAGTTACATCTCTCTTGTGTGTCATGAATATTTTTCATTGATGCTCCTAAAAAAAATAATGGTGGATTGACTCCGGTTTCTCAATTCATATTGTGAATACATTGAAGAGTTTTCTCACCAGAAGAAAACCAACAACAAGTGAACTTTGGGTTTTCACTGGAAATAAAGGGCGTTCCCAAGTTGTTGCAGTTGGAGGTTTTAGAATGATTTTCAAATTGGGACATGTTTTGGATTTAAATAGTGCCTTTTATATCTCAAATTTTAGTAGAAATTTAATTTATGTTTCCATACTTATTATCAAAGGTTACAGTTTCCTTTTTGAGAATACTATGAATGTTTTAAGAATAAAATTCATGTTGGTTTTGGAACTTTATTTGATAACTTGTTTAAATTATATATTCATCTTGATTTTGAGGAGAATTATCTCTCCCTACATTCAGTTGACATCAAAAGAAATATTTTGAATGAAAAATCTTCTCTACTAAGGCATAAGAGGACACATCTTTAATAAAAAGGATGAAACGGTTAGTAAAAGTAGGGGTCCTACATTATGTCAATTTTATTGACTTCAAGAATTGTGTAGACTGCATAAAGGGCAAATAGACCAACAATAATTCTAAAAGTTCAAAAAAGAGCTCAAGTGTTCCTGAGATTATACACAAATATATATGTGGATCATTTTCTACCCCTTGCCTGAATGGTTAGAGATATTTTATCTATTTTATTGACGACTATTCTAGGTATGTGTATCTCTATCTTCTAAATGAGAAGGCTTATGCATTAGATGTTTTCAAAGCCTATAAAGCAGAATTACAGAATCAAAGTGAAAAAAAAAAATTATGATCGTAAGATCTGATAGAGGAGGGGAATATTATGGTAGGTACACACAACAGGGACAAATGAAGGGTCCATTTGCAAATTTCATTCAAGAGGAATGGATGGTTGCACAATATTCAATGTCTGGCACACCACAACAAAATGGTGTTGCAGAAAGACAGAACCGTGCACTAATAATATATGGTAAGGAGCATGATTAGTAAATCTAACATGCAGCATTCCTTGTGGAGTGAAGCTCTTAAAACTGCAATCTATATATTGAGTAGGATTCCATCCAAGTCTATCTCTAAGACACCTTTCGAGTTGTCAAAGGGCTAGAAACTTAGTTTAAATCATATACACATATGGGATTGTCTTGCTGAAGTTAGGATTTATAATCCTAACAAAAAGAAGTTAGGCCCAAGGACAACTAGTGGTTTTCTTTATTGGGTATCCAAGTAATTCCAAAAGATATAGATTTTATTATCCCAGTCATAGCCCTAGAATTGTTAAATCTAAAAATGCAAGTTTTCTTAAGGACATAATGAGAATGTGAGTCCTCAAGATGTCATTTTTTTTAAAACACCTGAACATGCTACTTTGCCTTCTTTTGGAGGAAGAATGGTTGTCTTAAAGCAAAATAGAACGTAAGATTATGCAGTGACACCAATTAAAGAATAGCATGGCCCCATAAATGAGATTCAATATGAAGTTATTTTGCATTTACAATCTGAGCCAATTAAGTCATCTCCAAATGATGAAGTAGTGGCTCTAAAAGATCCTCAAGAATACATAGGCCTACTATTACAGATGATTACATTATATACCTAACTGAATCTGATTTTGACTTTGGACTTCCAGAAGACCCAATTATGTTTTCACAAGCCATGAGTGGAGATAAATCTACATTTTGGTTGGATTCCATGAGGAATGAGTTTGAATCCATTTATAAGAATCAAGTTTGGGATCTCGTCGATTTACCAGAAATGACGGTAACAGTTGGCTGCAAATGGGTTTATAAAATCAAATGAGATTCTTTTGGTAATGCCGAACGATATAAGGCTAGACTTGTCGCTAAAGGATTCACTCAGAAGGAATGTATAAATTATCATGAAACTTTCTCTTGGGTCTCTAAGAAGGATTCGTTGAAGATAATCATGACTTTAGTAGCTAACATTCTATAAGGTGGTTTACTTCATCTAACATGATACATTTATTTATCAAGTATAGGTAATTGCCCTTAGTAAATAAAGTGGTTGACCCTTGCTATTCTTTTATAGATGAAATAATGAGGATAACCCAAAACTCTCATAAACGTACTAGGGGCATTCATAAGCCCAAACGGCATCACTAACCACTCAAAAAGCCCCTCCTTTGTCTTGAAAACAGTCTTTCATTCATCCCAGGACATAGTTGTATTTGATGGTAGCCACTCCGTAAGTCGATTTAAAAAAAAACATGTGCATCACGCAATACGTCCAGCATATCATCTAAGCACGGAATAGGAAAGCGATATTTTACCATGATTCTATTTATGGCACGGCTATCGATGTACATTCTCCAACTACCATTCTTCTTGGGTGTGAGTAGAGTAGGTACTGCGCAAGGGCTGAGGCTCTCGAGAATTAAATCCACAGCATGTTAGATGTCCCTCATATGTGGAAGGGACTGAGGTAGCTCATCCGAGGCAATATCCAAAAATCTTTCTAAGAGCTCTTTTATTTCTTGTGGACGTGATTCCATCGTGGGTGGCATGGAAGTTAACTGTCTTGGAAATCAAATAAAAAGGAATATGTATTCTTGTAGCCATCGTATTTGACTTGCCTATCGTAAAGCTAGGGGTGCCCCAGTAACAAATGGCATGCTCTCAGGAATCACATCACAGCGTAAGGTATCGAAATAGTGTTGCCCAAGGGAGAAGGTAATCAGGCATTAGTGTTTCACAGGGATAGAAGTGTCGTTGACCCAGCTTAGTTTGTAAGCTTGCAGATGTTTTTCCAATGGGAGCTTAAGTTTCTTAATCACTTATTGGGAGATTAGGTTCACCCCATTACCATTGTCAATAATGAGATTTAAGGACTTCCCTTGATGTTCCACTTGAGTGTGGAAAATGTTGTTGCGCTGCCAATCATCGCCAGTAGGTTCCTCCCTCTTTTGTCCCGTTAGTACTCGTCGGATAACACAAACATGTAATCTGAATCCTTTTAGCACTTCTTTAGACCTTGCGATTTCGCTGTCCTCATTAGTATCAGACCCTTCTTTATCCTCTCTAGTCATTTGTTTTTTCTCTAGTCATGTGTTAGTTTTCCCATGACATGGCCAGCCTCTGTTCTTTTGTGGGACACACAACTGCGAAGTGCCCATGCCCTCTGCCCTTGTAACACTCTCTGGGTTCGTTCCTCCCCATATCGTGTTCTGGGATTCCTTTGCTAGTGTTGTTGGTGTCTTTTGCCTAGTTTGTATCAATTGGTGATCCCTGGTTCCTTTGGTTCGTGCTTCCTTTTGGTGGGGGTTGTCCAGTCATATATGCGAGCTAATAAGCTTCTTCTATGCTCTCATCGGATGGTAAGCAAGTCTTTTCGAATGTTGTCTCGTAGGCCCATTTTAAGCATGCAATAGATTGTGCTTGTTTCAAATATGGGCTAGAATGCTTAGTTCATGAATTTATTAGTATAATCATCTACTGAAGTCGCCCCTGCCTAATAACAGTGCTCTTCAAATAACATCTCCTTATAATCGATGGGCAAGTACTTCTCTTGTAACTTTAGTTTCATCTCTTCCTAGATGGGTGGTTGATGAAGTCTATCTAAAGTTCTTCTACACTCTGCCACCAAACTCTCGCTTGCCCCGTTAACTTCATCCTTATAAAGTGGACTTTGCGATCAGGCGTCATACCAAACTAGTCAAAGTAGTCCTCCAAAGCAGTAACCCACTCTTGGAAGGCGCAAGGATCTAGCTTCTCGTGGAAATTGGGTACATCCATAAGGGTTGTAAATTTATTTTCGCCACTATATGCTCGTAGCATCCATCGAGATCCTTGGAAAGGCGTGAAGGGTGGTATGTGTGAGTGGTCTTCGCTATGGTCGTCCCCCTCTATTTGTAACTTTGGTCCCCCATTTTCAATTGTGTCCTCTTGTTTATTAGCACTTGATCCTTCTGGTTTATCAAACACATGGTTTTAGAATACATCAACTTGCTTGTTTAAAGAGCCCATTTGATTAATCACTTCTAATAAGAGGTTGTTGCGTTGCTGCGGTGTTAAGAGGGTGGTGTTAGGGTGCTTGTTACTCTGTGTGTTCATGGTGTCGACAATAGAAAACTTCAGTTCTTGATACCAAAATTGACACAAGACCTCCAAAAAATATAAATAGAATAGAACTTGCACATGTTAGGCGTCTCACCAGATTGCTCCCATCTCATGATCCAATATGTAATCTCTTTAGTCATCAAACGTGCTTGTAAATTTACATTTCAGATCCTTAAATAGACATCAATATTGTAACTAAAATACTAACATAGTAGAACTAGGAAACGATAACTAAACATAGTAGAACTACGAAACGATAACTAACATACTAGAACTAGGAAACGATGGACATTCACCCTTATTGATTAAAACTAAAATACTGACTTAGTGTTATTGACAACTACTAATTCTAATAGTCCTCCTTGCACTTGGACTCTATCAACCCTTGCTTATCACTGCTGCATCTCCTGTTACCCGTTCTATTGTTAAGGGTGATTCTGGGAACTTTTTTGATAAGTTGTTGGAGTTACAAAAATTTTATTGGTGGTAGATTTTATTTTTTTTTTTCAGTTCATTTTTTCAGTTTATGCGCATGTCTTTATTTTCTACTTGATTTCCTTCTCTTATCTTCTTCTTTGGATGGGAATGGTCTTTTTTTTTTTTTTTTTGTCCTTGAACTAATTTTTGTTTATATGGTTATTATTTTATGAAAGTATTGATTTTTACGGCTTGCATGATTTCTTATTACTATTATGATTTTGATTTTGATTGTTCTTTGATAAGCAGTATTTTTTAATTCCTAACCTTTATGAATTTGACAATGATGGTAAATATTATGTTTGAGATTATTTTGTTTTCAGTAATGGGGAAATCTAGCGGTAGAAAAGGTCGAGCAAACCCTTCTACAACTAAGAAGTTTAAAGAAAACTGTGAATAATCTGTGCAACTTGCACAAGATCGAGCACTACTTAATAATCATGCTAATGTACCCATGGTTGACTATCCTTCCATTTGTTTCATTTAAGTAGACATGTGCTGCTCTCTCCATCCCAAATTTAACTGCTGTTGCATAATAACTTAGTTCATGATTACCTGAAAATAAGCATGGCAAGATAGATTTTTTGACTTTTTGATAAGTTTTTTTTTTTTAAAATCAAACTGCTATTCCATTTTTTCCAATTTTTTTATAAGTTTTTTATATTTCATATGGCATTTCTTCATTTTCATATCAGGATAGATTTTTTCTACTCTTTATGAGTTTTTTATGACTCTCTTCATATGTATAGGTCACGAAGATTGCATGAGACTGCACTCAAAATCATTGCGGGTTACACGTGAAGAAGGAATTGCTCACCTAGATGTCAAACTTATTATATTTACGTAAAGAATGGTGTTTATAAATTTGGTGATTTTGGATGTGCAATTCTCATGATAAGAGCTCCAATTGAATAGTGATTTTGTATATTGTTCAAGGTTTCCAACTTAATTTTCATGAATCTACTCCAAGTTTTAGTACATGTTGTTATAAGATGATATTCTTCCATTTTGAAGATTTTAATTAGTTTGGACACTTTTTGAATAAATTAATGTTACTGTTTATCTACATTGCAAAAGTATTTTCTATAGAGCTATTTTATTCTTTTGACCAGGTGCAACGTGTAAGGAGCATACGTGACTTGTCATATGTTAGGAATTTGGACTTCCCAAATTCACCCCCTAGAATCTACCATTTGCAAGAATATCAGGAAAAATAGAAAAATAATAACAACACAAGATTTTACGTGAAAAACTCCCAAGATAAAAGAAAAACCACCAGACCTAGAGAAGAAAATCAATTATGTGAAAAATTGTTACAATCACATAATTTCTCTTCTCACCTCAAACACACCCTCAAAGCTTTCCCATTATCAAAATTTTAACTCTCACATCTTCCCATTTTTACAAAAAGGTCAACAGAAGAATTTTACTAGAGTCAAAAGTTTTTAGCTAAGCTTCTGACTGGTGCATTTTACCAAGGAGGATTAGCTTCCTTTTATAGGCATTGAACCTTGCTCTTTCTTCACTCCCAACCCATGCGGGACAAAAGGAACAAAACCTAACAATCTCCACCTTGTGACTTTGGCTGGTCTCACAATCACGCTCTGCAACAATGAAGATCTTCATAATTTTCACTATCATGCTTCACCATAAAAGTATACACACTCAAAATAAACCAATTCCAAACATTTCACTTTAGCCTATGTTGAAAACAACTTTACTAAAAATCATAGTGTAGCTTCTACGTTTAGCTTTCCTGGAAGTTTATCAACCATCCACATGAATTTCCACTACACATCCTATATCAATGCCAAACTAATGCCTGTGTGCAAACTTGTGGACCCGCTAACATTAACACATCCTCTATCATGACAATTTTGGAAATTAGCAGCATGCCATAATGATATACATGTCCTTTTTTGCATAGAGAGAGACACAACGTTAGTATCAATACCAATATCTCCATTTACTAACTTGGAGTCACTTGCAAAACCTGTTCCTTATACTAGCCGTTTCAGTCGCTAGTATCACTGCTGACTTCAGGGATTGATCTGCCCTTCAACGCCTTGTGTAATCCAATTTCACCACAACATTCCTGACATTGCCTTGATGAATTTTTACTGTAAAAATGAATAGTACTTTACTAAGTAAGTTTTCAGGAAAGATTGGAGGGTCATAATGATCCCGTTTAATTTCCAATCTCCTAGATAGAACCTCCATAGGCAGTACGTATCCATACTACCACATCAAAACTTCACCCCACTAAAATGACCTAGGCTCTGATACCACTTGTTGGGAATTTGGACCTCCCAAATTCATCTCTTAGGATCTACCATTTACAAAAATATCAAGAAAAATAAAAAAATAATAACACAAGATTTTACGTAGAAAATTCTCAAAACAAAAGAAAAACCACCAGACCTAGAGAAGAAAATTCATTATGTGAAAAATTATTACAATTACACAATTTCTCTCCTTACCCACAACACACCCACAAAGCTTTTCACTATCAAAACTTTAACTCTTTCATCTTTTCATTTTTACAAAAAATGTCAACAGAGAAATTTTATTAGAGTAAAAAAATTTTAAATTTATGATGGATGCACCTTATTAAGGAGGATTAGTCTCATTTTATAGACATTAAGCCTTATTCTTCGTTCACTCCCAAGCCATGGGGGTCAAAAGGAGCAAACCCCAACAGCGTAGCACCCTTATCAATATAAATACAAATAAAAGTAAAGAATCTAAAAGAAGAGGAAAAAAAAAATTTGGGTTAAAAGATGTTAGAACGCATGGCGGAGGAAAGCACGAAATTCATATCAGCTCGGTGACAACTCAATTTTACTCTAGTATAAAATAAGAGGAATGTAATTCTACACCTCACATTTTATATATTTTATTATTACTTATTTTATTTTATTTTTATTAAACTAATTAAATTATTCTATACATTATCTATATATTACATATTTATAATAAAAAAAATAAAAAAAAAGAATTAAAATAAATATAATATATAATGTGTACGATAAGTAGAATTATTGATAAAACAATTCCTTTCAACACAAAAAGAATCAATCGCATCTCACCCTCTCCTTGTTGTCCTCCAATTTTGTTTCCAGTTTCTTCGCTCTTATGTTTTGGTACTATTGCTTTCGGCTCTTCGGAATGGTTTCTATTTTCTTTTGGGATTGTGAAGAGACGGTAATTGTTAAGGTGGTTGATGGATTTGATTTGGAATCTAGGAGCTCGAGTTTTCAATTTAGTTTTCAATTTGGGGGGATTTCCTGTACGAGAGAGGGGGGTGATCTGTATGAGAGAGATGAGGGAGAATTTGGAGTTGAGATTTTTGTCTTTGAGAGCAACTGTTGAGGGACGTAGCATCTTCGCTTGAACAAAATGAGCGTACCAATTTCTTCATCCAAACAATCCACAGTCTTCCTCCTCCGCCTCTGTTTGCTCAAACCCCAAACACCCGCAATCCCTTACCATCCCCTCCACCGCCACCTCTCTACCGAACCCAATCCACCACCACAACCACCACTACGAGACGAGGAATCGTTGATAAACGAAACAGTCCAACTCTTCCAAGCCTTAGAAGATGGGCACTCCAGCTC
Source organism: Carya cathayensis (assembly GCA_011037825.1). NCBI lineage: Eukaryota > Viridiplantae > Streptophyta > Magnoliopsida > Fagales > Juglandaceae > Carya > Carya cathayensis. The sequence continues at coordinate 1,160,160 of QGSO01000284.1, read as the reverse complement.
TACCCAACTTCACCAGCTCCTCTTTTCCTCTTCTTTTCCTTCCTCTCATGCTATTTTTCGCCAAATCATTCGTCGATTGGCCTCTTTTTCCCAAGCGCTCGACTTCTTCGACTACATCCGATCAAATTCGCCTTCACAAGAGTTAAAATCATTGTCCTTCAAGTTCCAGGCCATCTTGGAGCTCGCTAGCCGCGAACCTGACAAGCTGTTAGAGCTTTATAGAACGTCAAAAGAGCGGAATATCCCGCTTACAGTTAATGGCGCAACACTTCTTGTTCGTTGCTTGGGAAGGGCCGAAAGGGTGGACGAGGCGCTGGCTGTAGTTGACGAGCTAGACCCGTCTCTCAAAAGCACGCACTTTTACAATGTGGTGGTTGATTTGCTTTTCAGATCAGGGCGCATCGTCGAGGCGCTTAACATGCTTGATGAAATGCTTCAACCGGGTGCGGACTGTCCGCCCAATGATATTACAGGTGGTGTTTTTTTTGCTGCATTTTCGAGAAGGGAGTGTTTTGGAAGAAGTATTAGCGACGAGGAGATTATTGGGTTGGTGTCAAAATTACTAAAACACGGTGTGTTTCCAGATACCTTTAAACTTACGCAATTGATTACCAAGTTGTGCAGGAACAAAAAGATAGGTCGTGCTTGGGACGTTTTACATGATGTGATGAAGGCTGGTTGTACTGTGGAAGCCGCTTCATGCAATGCACTTTTGACGTGGTTGGGAAGGGATGGGGATTTTGAAAGGATGAAAAAGCTCATGACCGACATGATAGAGATGGATATTCAACCAGATGTGATAACTTTTGGGATCCTTCTTAATCATATGTGCAAGTCTTGGAGGGTCGATGAGGCACTGGAGGTTTTTGAGAAAATGAAAGGAGGGAGTTATGGGTTGTTTGTTGAACCTAATGTAATCTTATATAATACTTTGATTGATGGACTTTGTAAAGTTGGGAGGCAAGAAGAAGGGTTGACTTTGATGGATCAGATGAGATCTGAAAATAAATGTATGCCCGATACTGTTACCTATAATTGCTTGATTGATGGGTTCTGCAAAGCTGGCGAAATTGAGAGGGCACAAGAGCTCTTTGATCAGATGAACAAGGAAATAGTATTTCCTGATGTAATCACCCTTAATACTTTGGTTGATGGTATGTGCAGACATGGGAGGATCAATAGTGCAGTTCAGTTCATCAATGAAATGCGAAGTGCAGGTCTGAAAGGCGATGCTCTGACATTTAACATCTTGATTAAAGCTTTATGTAATGTTAACAATATTGATAAAGCAATGGAACTTTTTGAGAAAATGAAAGGAGTGACTGACGGGTTGTCTGTTGAACCTGATTTAATCACATATAATACTTTGATTGATGGACTTTGTAAAGTTGGGAGGCAAGAAGAAGGGTTGACTTTGATGGATCAGATGAGATCTGAAAATAAATGTATGCCAGATACTGTTACCTATAATTGCTTGATTGATGGGTTCTGCAAAGCTGGAGAAATTGAGAGGGCGCAAGATCTCTTTGATCAGATGAACAAGGAAAGAGTATTTCCGGATGTAATCACCCTTACTACTTTGGTTGGTGGTATGTGCAGACATGGGAGGCTCAATAGTGCAGTTCAGTTCTTCGATGAAATGCGAAGTGAAGGTCTGAAAGGCAATGCTGTGACGTTTGCAACCTTGATTAAAGCTTTATGTAATGTTAACAATATTGATAAAGCAATGGAACTTTTTGAGAAAATGAAAGGAGGGAATGATGGGTTGTCTGTTGAACGTAATGTAATCTTATATAATACTTTGATTCATGGACTTTGTAAAGTTGGGAGGCAAGAAGAAGGGTTGACTTTGATGGATCAGATGAGATCTGAAAATAAATGTATGCCAGATACTGTTACCTATAATTGCTTGATTGATGGGTTCTGCAAAGCTGGCAAAATTGAGAGGGCACAAGGGATCTTTCATCAGATGAACAAGGAAAGAGTATTTCCTGATATAATCACCCTTAATACTTTGGTTGGTGGTATGTGCAGACATGGGAGGATTAATAGTGCAGTTCAGTTCTTCGATGAAATGCGAAGTGAAGGTCTGAAAGGCGATACTGTGACGTTTACAACCTTGATTAAAGCTTTTTGTAGTGTTAACAATATTGATAAGGCAATGGAACTTTTTAATCAAATGTCGAAGGATGGATGCTCCCCAGATGCAATTGTTTATTATACATTGATATCTGGTTTGAGCCAAGTTGGAAGGATGGATGATGCCAGCTCTGTCGTATCAATGTTGAAAGAAGCTGGATTCTGCCTTGACATTGTGCGCTACAATGTTCTCATTGGTGGGTTCTGTAGGAAAAACAAATTGAATAAAGCTTATGAGATGCTCAAAGAAATGGAGCAAGCTGGAGTTAAGTCTAATCTCGTCACATATAACACCGTGATTTCCTATTTGAGCAAAACTGGAAACTTTGTAACCGCCCATAGAGTTATGAGAAATATGATTAAGGAGGGTCTTGTGCCCACAGTTTTCACTTATGGAGCACTGATACACGCGTACTGCTTAAATGGCAAAATTGAAGAAGCAATGAAGATTTTCAGAGATATGAGCTCTTCGTCAAAGATTCCTCCCAACAATGTAATATACAATATTCTAATAGATTCTCTTTGCAAAAAGAATGAAGTAGAGCTTGCTCTTTCTCTGATGGACGAAATGAAAGTTAAGGGGGTAAGTCCTAATGTTACCACATACAATGCTATGTTCAAGGGTCTGCGAGAGAAAAATTTATTGGAGAAAGCATTTGACCTCATGGGCAGAATGGTTGAACAGGCATGTTATCCCGATTACAAAACCATGGAGGTACTTACCGGATGGCTTCCTGCAGTAGGTGAAACCGAAAAGTTGAAAAATTTTGTTCAAGGATACGAAGTTTCTGTTTCTACTGCGTAGGATGGCTGTAGGATCCGGAGGATGGGATTACTCATAAGTTTGAAATGCATCTATTGTCATACGCGGAAGGAAATACGATGAAGTCCAATGTTCTGGCCAAAACGTTTTCTGGTTGGAATTTTTATGGGCATCACACAGAGAGCTGGTTGAAGAACCTTTGTTTCTCAAGGCTTTGCTTGTGCTAGCGCATGGGTGTTGCTGTATCCATGCATGTCCATTGTGGGTTCCGTCCTTTCCATCTCGAACAAACCTGATAAAAAGGTAGATGTATTCCATATCCGTGTTGATGTGTTATATTCAATTGAGTTATTTGTATGCGTCAAGTGTCAGACTAGACATCAAAGGTAATTTTGCTACGGTTATTTTTGATTGCGTGGTTATAATTGTGTTAAGGATATCATATAAATAATTAAGTATACTTATTTCGATCAGATATTTTTTTCGATAAGTAGTGATTTCACATGATATCATAATTGGATTCTCAGTTAAATATTCCATGTGATTGATCCGCTTATTTTTGGGGAATCTAACCCACATATGAGAGGAAGTATTAAGGATAGGATATAAATGATTAAATTTAGCTTTTTCCATCCACTCAAACTTTTGGGTCACGGTGATTTCACAAATTGAAGCTTCATTTTTCTCCCTTGCCCCTGAATAACAACTACTTCTCTATTCATCAAAAAAAAAACAACTACTTCTCTACTCCACACGGGCTGGAGTTGGTGGCCATTTCACCTCATATTCATAGGTTAGTCATCATCTTTTGGCGGTTTGCGTGACTCTAGACTATGTTTTGAAATTGATTTTCTTCACTAGTATTCCCTTTCCTCTGTTTACTCCAAAGCAGATCAAGCCAACGTCATGCCTCAAGAACAACTTCTTTTCCCACTTCAATTTTCATCTTTGTTATGCTAAAATTGATATCACTATCCGATTTTTCTTTTGTTATGCTAAAATTGATATCACTATCCGATTTTTCTTTCTTTCTTTTCTCTCCCTTTGGGTGGTAGGGGAAAAAATGGTCCAAGTCTGGTAATTAATGTATTGGCACAAACCCTAAGTGGGCTATTGGATTATGGGATTTTTTTCTTGAATTACCTGATGTGCACATAAGAAAAACTATTTGCTTAGGGCATGTGCACTCCCGAGATATGTCGGAATGCTGTTCCTAGACACCAGGAGCCAAATCAAAAAAATAATAATAATGTATTGGCACATGTTGACAACAAGATTTACTAGTTGTTGGCATACCATAAAGAGCCCAATTCCTCTTTAATCTTCTAAATTTATTTCATTTTATCTTGCTCCTTCAATCCTTATGAGTTGGCTCAAGCAGTAAAAGCCTTTGTCTTGGTAGTATGCTCTCTCCAGGTCTAAGGTTCGAATTTCATTGGGTGCAAACAATTTTTAGGGGCCATAGGAGTGGGGTAATATTTATTTGAATTAACAAAGATGCACTTTTAGTAAACTCCTTGCCGAGTGCTTGTGCATCCCCGGAATTAGTTAGGAATTTGTTTTTGGATATCCGGTGCTAATTAAAAAAATTATTATTTTGCACATTTAATCTTATGATGTTACGTTGTAACAAGTCGGTTTGAAGGTTTCATTGGGAAAACCACATTTGCATATTTTCATTATCGACTTTTTTTTTTTAATGTTAATTTCTGTTAGTGAAATAGATGCTTAAGAACTTTCTATATTTTCTATTTGAAAGATCTTTCTAATCCTTTTAACAGTAGGGATAGAGATTTCTTTTGCCTTAACAGTAGGGATAGAGATTTCTTTTGTCTTTTTTGAATATCTTAATATCTCTCTCCGATCCTTTTAAGGTATTATTTTTAATATCTTCTTATGGTTAGCTATTAAGAGGGAGAGCACATGCTTTTAATCGCTCATTTTGTCATTTTCATCTAAACATATGTACAAATTGGAAGCATTTGTCCCTTTTATCTTTTAATGTGTTTGATAAAAAGTCGAGAAAGAGAATATATACAGAGGAAACTTTTCTATGAATTACCTAAAGTATATTTATCTGAAATTATTTGTCGAGAACCTGTGCACTCTCGGATTAGTTGCACTCTTAGTATCAATAAAGAAAAATATACATACAAATATGGTGTGATCTAAGGGTTCCAAAACTAGTAATGGCCCTTTAAATGGACTTTTCTTACTAAGATAACAAAAGGAGGAAAAAAACAACAAAAGTTAAGTATACTTTACACTCCCAAATTATCAATTGTTTTGCATTCTTTATCCCAAACTATTAAAACTACCAAAAAGTTATAATGTGCACCTTCCATTTTATTATTAAATCCCATGATAACAATTTTTGTGATTAAAAAAAATACTGATTTTCTTTAATCATCGTAAAGGGAAGGGTTAAAATATGATGAATAATTAGTTTATCTTAAGATGGTAAGCTAGGCCTTTGATGTTTGTTGTTTTTAAATAAAAAGTAATGTTGGATATAGTCTTAGCTAGATTTGTAAGTCCACAAGATTTGCATATCTACAAATATCATTTTTCTTCAATGAAAGGGAGATAGATTTAAAGCACAGTTTGCTCGCACGAACCTACAAAATGACTGCATGGTAACACCAAAAGGTAAAACATTCAACAATTGTTAATGTTTGATAGTTCTTAAGTATAATGTCAAGGTAGGAAACAGAATGAGACATTTTATATGAGATGCCACATCTTGATTTTGACACAAAAAATTAAAATTAAAAAAAAAAATTGTCAAGTGCTTTTATTATTTGGTGGATAGGATATAGTTGATAGAGAGGCTTTTTTTTTTTTCTTTTTTTCAATATCTGAAAATTATTATCATTGTTAATCTAACGCTATTAACCATATTTAAAAAAAAAAAGTTTCTTTTCCCTTGTTTATATATTGGTCTTTAGGAGCTGGGTTTGATTGTTGAAATTAACTCAACTCACCTTAAACTAATTATTGATGGATACACTAATTTTTCAACTTCTTATAAAAAAAATTAACACATCTCAACTTACTTCATATATTTAAACACATATTTTAACCTAATTATATTCAAAGACATATCTCAATGGGACTAACAAAACACTACTATTCATAAATGAACTCAAATCATCTGAAATCACACAGTATCAAAATGCAACCTTAGATCGATCACTTTGTGATTTGCTTTTTTCTTGGACCAAACCCTCTCAATTTTTACCCATTTCTAAGAATGGTGAAGGAAGTAGTTAACTCAATGATCCATCACAATTTATTTATATTCCTTTTTAATAATTCTGTTTTAAATAGAAAGTATTGTTATAAAATAATAATCCTCTTTTAACTATTTTATAAATTATTTAATGAAAATACTATCTATTTAAAATAAAATTGCAAAAAGTTATGAAGAGGTTTGAATAAGGAGGCTTGTGGATGACATATTTCTCTTCTAAAATTAGTATCCAAGTTTTGTTTTTTGGCAATTCGAAATTTCAATTTCTAATTTTCGCAAAATCAATTCATGAGATTTTATATTTTTACAATATGAGCCTCAGTCCATGTCTTCTTAGAAAATTAATGAAAGGTCACGTGTCAGTCTTTAATTAGCTAGCTAACACATGGCATCAATATCCACGTTAGCCAAATGAGAGCTAATTTGGACCAGTAACATGACAACCTTTTCACTAATTTTCTAAGTGGAAATGGTTAGAAGACTCGAATTACAAATATGTAAAATCTTAGTTATGGATTTTATGAAAATTATAAACTCCGGCCTCAAATTGCAAAAACATATAAGCTCAAGTACTAATTTTGCAGTTGGCCCTTATTTTTATTAATAATATTGTAAAGTATAGAAATATGAGTTTGTTATTCTAATCATATACCCGCTTATAAGATGGTGGCAATTGGGAAAATCATCACTTATGGTTGGAAGTGGGTCCTAACGTGGATAAAGAGAATACAAATATAAATAATAACATGTATACGCTTTGTAAATTGGAAAAATTTAGTTGCAAGTATAATTATATATTAACATATATATTAATGTAATATGATTGATCAAAAAGTAGATTTTATTAAAAACAGTGTTAATTTAAATTTTGAATATGAAAGAATCAGTATTAGTACGTAGATTAGTATGCAACTTTGCTTATACGTAGTAAAACTCTTGTAAATTAGAGTGAAGAAAAACTTTTTTAAAAGAGACAATTTTGTATTAAAACAAGTGCTGATTGGCACTTTTCTCACAATAGATTCTGTTGTCTTTAAATTTAAACATACACTAAGGGCTGATTTGGTTATACAAAACTAAACTATTCCATCTCATCTAATCTCATATAATTATTATAATTTTTTTAAACTATCACACAAAACAAAAGAAATAACTTAAAATTTTTAAATTTTAAAATAAAAATAATATTAAAAATTATATTATAATAATATTTTATTTAACTTTTAACAAAATATCTCATCTCATATTATCTAAACTGCATGATCAAACGATCGAGGCCGGGAGTTTGTAACAGTTTAGTCTCTAGATCGATACAATAACATCGGTTTCCGATGAAAACTATAACCATGAATTCAGGAGAACTACAATTCTATCGATACGGCTACAAATACATCACTACAAAAATAATCCTCCTTTCACTATTTCATCGTCAGATTGATGTAACAATATTCATAATGGTTTAGCATCCTTCTTTCCTTCACATTCCTTTTAATTTGTGGTCAGAATCATCCTCCATACTATTCAAAAAGTTTATTAAGAGGATAATGTTAGGCGGATCAAGAAAGGTTATTTTGTAGGTACTGACAATGTAAATTGTACTTTTTTTAAAAATATATATATATATAGATCTCTTTAGATATTTTGGAAAAAAAAAAAACCACAAACTCATTAAAAAAAAAAAAAAAACCTTCTTTAATTATGAAATAAAAAAATTTTAAAAAAACATATGATATTGATAACTTCTTTTGGTGAGAGAAGCATTTTCCTTCTAAAATAACGTAATCATCTATACAAAAAGTACATATCAGCAAGAAGTAATAAATTGCTTACAACTAAAACAATAAAAAAACATTTTTAAGATCATAAAATTAATTATAGGAATGGTGAGGTGGCTCAATAGATTTTAAAGATCAAGATACTTTAAAAATTATATAGATAATGGATTCCTTTTAATTTGTTGGGTGAGGGACGTGATGTCACAACATTTTCTTAAAAAATATTCCCTTTTAGAAAATAAAAATAAAAAATTCTTAGCCCTTCCCAAAAGATTATTATAACCTTATTATAATCAATTTGATTTAAAAAAAAAAAAACCACTAAACCTTAAAGTTTGGACCCAAAAGCTTTCTAAAAATATATAATATATGTACTAAAAAGTTATAAAACATACTACCTATTGTTCAGATATTGAGATGAGATGATAAATTTATAAAAAATAATAAAATAGTTTATGAATAGTAATAAAATAGTTTGAATTAAAATGTTTTATGAGATTTTAAAAAATGGAAAATAAAAAAATTGAATAAAAATATTATAAAGTTAAATATTGTTATAATATAAATTTTTAATATTATTTTTGTTTTAAAATTTTAAAAAAATTAAATTATTTTTTTTTTTTAGTTTAAAAAAATTATAATAATTAAATAATAATTAAATAATAATTAAATAAAAAGTTAAATTAAAAAATATTTTTATTTGAGTGTTGCTTGTGTTGAGGTCATCCTCACCAAAGATGATGATCCCAAACCCTTTCATTGTTTAGAGTAGGTTTAGGCCTAGACTAGCCGTTTCGACAAAAATTTTACCGTCATAGATACAAAACAACGTCTTTTACAAAATTTTAAAGAGAGTATTTATGTAAAATGAAGTTATTTTTATAAAAATATTATTCATTTAGAATATGATTATATAAAAATTTATATGTCTCATTTTTCAAGCAGTCAAGGTCATATGCCAGAGCCGTCCAATAAAAGGATTAAAATCAAAAGTCGTCTTTGTACGTTTGCCAATACGTCATAATCCGAAACGTTGATTATTTGTGTATGGCGGTGAAAATTGACTTCAGAAGATATCCAAAGATATAAAATTCAGAAATTCTAAACAGCAGTCTACATTTTTTCACACTATTAAAAAATTTGATTTTATTTTTTTAGCCTCTTTAATTTTACATTTCAAAAATAGTAATGTGTTGGGTGTGAGGCTGCTGTGTAGCAATCCTCTATAAAATTATATGCAGGAAATAGTTTGGATGCGACCTTTAGGCTGTATCTTTAGGATTTGGTTTGGATGTTAGTATCTCGTAATTTTGTGAATAATATTGAAATAATTAGAATTAAAATATTTTATTAAATTTTAAAAAAGATTTAAATAAAAATATTATAAAATTAAAAAACTCTTTAATATTATTTTTTAATATTATTTTTGTTTTAAAATTTGAAAAAGTTATATTAATTTTTATGTTTTATTTAGAAGTATGGAAAAGTTATATAATTATATGTGTTTAGATAATGATTAAATGAAAAAGTTAAAAATTTAAAAATTAAAATTTGATTTGTATTTGAGTGATATTTGAAAATGAAACTATGAGAAGTTTTACAAATTTCTCATCTCATTTCATTATTTAAACATGCCCTTAATGGAGGTGTAAATCCTTTAGCAACTCTTAAGCCTTGTTTGGTTACACAAACTAAATCATCTCATCTTATCTCATATAATCATAACTCTGTTTAGATATTGATAAGATCTAAGCATCTAAGCATCACTCAAATATAAATATTTTTAAATTTTTAACTTTTTCATAAAATCATTACAATTCTTTCAAAGTTTTAAACAAAATATCAAAAATAATTTAAGTTTTTTAAATCTGAAAACAAAAATTATATTGAAAAATTATATTATAACAATATTTGAACTTTATTATATCTTTATTTAGTTCTCTCTCTCTTTCCCAAAAATCCATAAAACATATTTACTCAAATCACTTCACTTCTATGTAGAAACCATTTAACTACTATTTATAGATTTTTTTTTATCTTGTCTCATAGGCCTGTGCTCCGACTTCGACGGAGTCGGGACTGTACATTCCGAATTCCAACTCCGAAATCGTGCTCCGATTCCGATTCCGAAAAGAATCAGAACTCCGATTTTCAATTAAGTCGGACTTCCGACTTTCAATTGGAGTTGGAATTTCGATTTCCAACTGTCGAAATGGCTAATTAAATAGCTATGTTAGATCCATTATCTGACATATATAACTAATTGATCGGATTCTTAAAATGACTAAATTTCAATAGAAATTAAACAAGTAAAAAAATATTATATTGAGTAACGGTACTATGTTACTCTAGTTATGGCGTTCTCTTTATTTTATTGACGAGACATCACCATGCCACATTTTATTTAAAACTTTTTAAAAAATTAAAAAGACGGATTGCCGGATTGGAAAACTTAAGATTTTAACCTTTTTTTTTAATGTGTTTTCAAATATCATTTTATTTGAAATATATATATTTTAATAAACCATATGTCATCAACATCAATAGAGCAAAATGAGTTAAACAACTGATAATAAAAATAACAGTCCATTTCAAAGTTTGATTAAATGGTCCATAAGAATAAACATATTAATTCAATTAAAAAGAAAAGCATCATCTACAGCACCGTACTTGGTCATTCAGAGTATTTGAAAATTAAGATTAAAAAAGTCTTCAATCAATAAATGTAATCAAAATTGATTCAGAAAATTGAACACAGTAAAAGTAGAATTTAATTACCATTAATACCAATAAAGATTAAGTTAGTTCTGATATCAACTTATCCTTATCCATACTCCATCAGTCATCTACAACTATAATAGGGATCACGATTAAATATGTGAAATGATAAAAAAATATCAATTAAATATCACTATGAAATCATAAAAATAATTAAATAATCAATAATAAAAAAAACAAGTAAAATAAGGTTACCCTCTTCAAACTTATAGCTCTCATCATCAATGCCAATGCTATTTAGTCCAAGGGGCGTATCACTGATCCAGCTCTGTGTACAAACGAGGGCCTCCACAATTGATGGTAACAATGAACTTCGGAAAGCATCCAACACTCGACCTCCAGTGCTAAACGCCAACTCAGATGCAACCGTAGTAATAGGAATGACTAGCACATCTCAAGCAATACGAGAAATGATTCGATACTTGGTGGAATTAGTCTTCCACCAAATTAATATCTCCAATGCAGGATTAGGTGTCTCGACATCTTCCATAAAATACCGTTCAACATCCGAAATACACCCCATAATATTCTTTGATGCAACGAGCTGATGATACTCATTCATAACGTTGTAATTCTGACGGCATTGACGCAATGCTCCATCTGGGCTAAGGTCATCGGAGAGAGGTGTCGGAGTCGAGTGTGAGGTATCAACTGTAGATGAAGGCTGTTCACTATTTTTGTAGTGGTTGTACAAGTCATCGAGATCAGTTTTAAGCATTGTAATAAACGATGTAGCCTTCATTGCCCCGAGGACGGAATTTGCCCAATATTCTATCATGGCCAACTTGATTCGGGGGTCAAGGATCACAGCCACAAAGAGTAATCTATTTATCCTCTCAACTTGCCCCCAATATTTATTATATTTGGTAAGCATCCTCTGAGCCATACCAAATAACAGTCCGCTAGAGTCATCACAACCATCTTCCAAGTGGTGGTGTAGCACTGAGATCTGACTAAACCATAAGTTTGCAGTTGTATATGCGGATCCAGATATTGTCATAGTAATATCATAAAAAATTTGCAAAAATATGACAAAGAACTCCACACTCGTCCAATCATGTATGTCTGGCGGACCGAGTCCCTTTCCTGCAGGCTCTAGCAATGCATACTTAAGGCCATCATCCTCCACCTTCATCCGCTCAAACACTTTTTGGTACTTCTGTGCCACATTTAAAATCATGTATGTAGAGTTTCATAGAGTCGGAACGTCCAAGCACAGCGTCCGTGAATGTTTTATCCCAAATTGTTCTTCTATTGCCCTGAACTTTTTAAGCCTTTGGAGGGAAGCCCTCACATACCGCACAATATTGTGGACTTGAATCATCAACCTCTTTTAACCCCCTCAGTAATAATTAGGTTGATTATATGAGCACAACATTGAATATAGATAAACTCATGGTCCCGAATGACATCATCTCTCACCCTCGTATTTCGCTTGAACCATTCAATTGCAGTATCATTGGCACTGGTATTGTCAACTGTAATGCTTAAAACTTTCTGAATTCCTCAATCCTTCAAGCAATCATCCATCTCCGCCCCAATGGATGCACCCTTATGATCATTGATTTCTTTGAATCCAATAATCTGTTTTCTTAAAGTCCATGAGCTGTCAATGTAGTGTGTTGTGATACACATGTAGGAAACCTTCTGTATAGACATCCATGTGTCAGTCGTAAATGAGACTCTTTGGCCAGTGGTCACAAACATCTTTCTCATCTCAGCCTTGTAAATTCATTTTCATACAATCTCTCATCACTGTTTACCGTGATTGCAATGGGAATCGTGGCTCAATCAGCTTGATAAACTTTCGGAACCCTCTTTTCTCAACTGTAGTAAAAGGCATCTCATCTTCAATTATCATCTCTGCAAGTGCATCTCTCAACATCTTCTCACTATATTGAGGGATGACCATTTTCTTAAGTTGCGTACCATCAGTCGCAGTAGCAGTTTCATAATTAAGCTTGGTATGATCTTTGGCAGCCAGTCATTTCGCTATCTTATACCTCTGGCAACCATTTAGATGTGATATCAAACAAGCGGTGCCTTGTTTCTTTGAATGACATCCAACTTGTTGGCCACAATGGTTGCAAGCAGCCTGCGGTTTCTTTGGATTACAGTCAACCTTGGTGAAATGTTCCCACGTCCATGACCTTTTTTTATTTGATCGTGGTAGTGGTGGCCTCACAGATGGAGGTGGTACATCCGGTTCATCCCCAACCCCCATCTCCTCCTCTTCATTAAATGTATCCTCATTTTCTATGTCTACTAGGAGTGAAAATCGATTACTTGCACATGAAGTTTGTGTTCTAGAAGTGGGTCTAGATCTCAATGCTGGGGACGGAATTGTGGCATCCTGATCCTGTTATAGAGTCCCATATGGTTGTGCATACATACCTTGAAATCTGACACATATATATAAACATCAATAAAAAATTATCAAATATATATATAATTATGTGTATATACTTAATGCATAAACTTAACTGCCAAAGGAACGAAATCATAGAGTCGTATATAATTCTCAAATAAGAATATATATAATTATGTATATATATATATTCTTCTACACATAAATCAACCAGCTTTGTCTTCTTTTATTTTTTAATCAACCAACTTAGTTGCAATTGGTCAATGCCCTAGTACTATAATTCATGTTTTTCATATTTTGTTTTTAGCAAAAGCATGTGTATAAATATTATGAGATTGAATTGATGTGTGATGAGAATACTTGTGCATGTGTATAAATATTAATTTCATGTTTGTCACACATTAATAGGTTTCATGTGTTTGCTTTCCTAGGCGTACTACATGAACCTAATATATCTGTTCTTGAATTCTATTTATGGCTTTATGTAATACTTGTTCTTGAAAGATATTTATGGCTTTATGTGATTCAGTTTTTAACCTTGGAATCAAATACCAAACTTGTAACATGCCCTTGTCTAGGGCGAAAAATTAGAGTTTTAAATGATTAGATAAATGAGTATATAATTATCAAGAGATGGAATTGAATAGCGAGCAATCAACCAAACGCATGTGTCTTCATACTTGTACTCCTTTCAATAACCACACACAAAAACTATACCTCATTAAAAACATAACTAGAGGACTTTTATGCTAGTTTTTATTTTTAGAAAAACATAACTATTTGAAAAACAAGGAACATATAGCTTTTGTTTAATTCATTTGTATTATTTACACATTAGTCTTTTCAGTCGAAGGCTTTTCTCAGAGCGTGTTTCATGTAGTTTGCAAAGTGGTGCATAATTAGATTGATAGCATGCGAGGCTTACACAACTTACGAGTGAGCACAAATCATTACATGTGATAGAGTCAATAGCAAAAAACACATTAGCAGGGTGCATAGCTTGGTGAAGGCTCGAAAGTAGTGCATTGGCCTCATGTATCCAAAATGGAAAAACAAGAAGGAAACACAACTAGGCTTTGTGAGGAGGAAAGGAAGAGAGGCCAGTAAGGAGGGAGAAAAGAGGTCCCTCAATTTAGATTGGTTTTGGAGAGGAGAGGGTTCTACTTTCGTAAATCATAGAGGCACTTTAATTAAGAGTATATGTCATAAAACTAAAAAATTATATTTCATGTCATTTTTTTCTTGACTTAAGAATGCGGTTTTGTATCATATGTGCAATTAAAAATTCAATCAAGATGCAGCATGCATTGAAACAGTCAAAGGGATTTGTCAGAGCCTATCCCCCTCTGATGTTCAAGTCAGTAATGATCAAGAAGAGATTAGAAAACTCAATAAAAAGAATATTTCCACTACACCCTTTGATTATCTTTTATCCAATAGAGTTGTCACTGAAGTCTGTGAATTGTGATAGTTTATATGCATTCCACCCTCAGTTTTTGGGTCATAGCTAAAATAGCATATTGTGTAATATTGTGATTTCTTGGCAAAAATATTCAATATAAAATTACCTTTATTATTAATCACAAGAAAAGCTTTCGACTGAAAAGACTAATGTGTAAAGAATACAAAATGTTTGCATGCATTGAATTAAACTAGAAAACTTCATTTGAACCATATATTTCTCGGAGTAGGTTCCAATATATAGAGACAAACACGTTTATTTTTTGTTTGTGACATTTCCACAAACACCTTACGTTCATAGTCCAAATCAAGAATTTAACAAAAGAAACATTACAACCATTTCCTCAATACATTAGCCTTACACACTTATATAATCTACACAATCTAATTTCCAATTTGTCCAGCCAAATAATATCCAAACTTCAGAGCAAATTCCCAAATTTCAAACCCTTTCAATTAAACTTACCAGTTGGCAAAAACGGCAGCAAGAAGGCACTGCAGCGTGAAGCAATCTACAGCAGACGGGCGGAGTGATTAAGTGACTGTGAGCCGTGGCATCGTGCGACGTGAGAGGAGAATCGTGAGAAGTTGAGAGTTGAGGTGTGCACGTTTGACTAAGCCGTGCGGAAGAATGAAGCAAACGGATGAAAGTGAACGAAGAAAGAAATGAGGAGAGGATGAGGAGTGACCGAAATAAATTAAAACGGCGTCGTTCCTATTTAAATGGAACTGCGTCGTTCTAGTCACTCAATTGAAACCATTCCAGATGCAAAACGGCGTTGTTTCACATCTAGATTTTTTTTAAAAAAAATGTCGGAAGTCGGAGTCCCACTGGGCTGTGATTCCGACTCCGACTTCCGTCACGGAGTCAGAATTACTCTAATTCTGACTTTGACTTCCAAACACTCCAATTCCGTCAGAGTCGGAATCAAAGCGGAAATCGGTCGGAATCAGAGTGGTCAAAAATTTGCAAACCCCTATCGTCTCATCTCAACATCCAAACCAGGAAATAACATCTCTTAAAGGAATGTTTGAGTAATGAGGTGATATATGAATTCTCTGAATAGTAATGAGATTATTTGAGTTAAAATATTTTATTGAGTTTTGGAAAATGAGAAAAAAAAAGTTGAATAAAAACATTATAAAGTTAAAATATTGTTTGAATATTATTTTTATTTTGAAGTTATAAAAAGTTGTATTGGTTTTTAGTAATAGTAGGTACAAGTCTCAAATAAACAAATCCTACGTAAGCTTTTTATAAAAATGTAGGTACCACTAAAAAAGTATATATTTTTAACACTTTCAAGGTGGTGTCTACCTGATGATGTCTTTCACATGTGAATCTTTTTAAATTTGAATATGAAGTCTCATATGCCTATAAATAGATCATTTGAGAGCTTCACATTCACAACACTAAGAACATACAATATTCATTCAAAACTTTCATTCTCTCTTCTCTAAACATTGAGCTTTAACCCTTTGTTCATTTTGAGAGATATAGTTTGTGTTGTATTGTTCTTATTTCACTCATTGAGGAGTGTTTTCTGATAACCTACCCACTATCAATTTTTGTATTAGTAAAAGGGTGTATAAAACCCTTGTGCGTGTAGAAAGTGTTCTACACAGGGAATAGTTGAATCACCACGTGTAAGGTGATTGCAAGTGTAGAGGGTGTTCTACACGGATCCTTTGTAGTGGTGTTGTTCAAAGGTGTAATAGGTTTCTATCTCCACCTGAAAAAGGTTGAATAGTGAATTTGGGGATCCTCAAGGGGTAGCTTGAGGCGAGGACGTAGGCAGTGGGGCCGAATCTCGTTAACATACTGAGTTTGCTTCTCTCTTAACATTACTCTTTATATTTATTGTTGTTTCATATTTTATATTGTATATTTGATTTATAATTGTTATTTTTTTAAATACAATTCAATTCAAACCCCCTCTTGTGTTAATCATTTGGGCAACAATTGGTATCAAAGCTAGAGCTCTGTTATAAGATTAACTATCTTTTGAGTTAAGATCTTATGACTAACATTGTAGCTTCATTTGGTGAAGGTTAATCTAGCAGTCGGCCTCCACTCTTTTGTGGAGACAATTACTCATTCTGGAAAATTAGAATGAGAATATTCCTTCAGGCTCAAGGTCGAGAAATCTGGAAATGCATTGTAAATGGACCTTATATTCCAACAAAACTGGTTGATGGAGTAAAGGTAAAAAGGAAGAAGAAGAGTTTGATCGTGAAGACGATAGACTTTATACTTTGAATTTAACTTCTATGAATTTATTATTTAATGCTCTCAATGGTAATGAGTTTAATAGAATAATGACTTGCGCTACGGCAAAGGAAATTTGAGATAATTTAGAAGTTACTTATGAAAGAAGTTCTCAAGTCAAGGAATCAAAATTTTATATTCTTACTCATGAATATGAAATGTTTAGGATGAATGATGATAAATCTATTTCTAGTATGCACACTCGTTTTACTAACATCATAAACAGCTTGATAGCTCTTGGCAAAGCTTATTCCAAAGTGGAGATAGTAAGAAAAATTCTCAACTCTCTACCAAAACGTTGGGAATCAAAAGTGACAGCGATTCTTGAAGCTAGAGACCTCAAGAAGCTCAAAGTGAATAAACTCATCGGGTCACTTATTACCCGTGAGTATACATTGAAAAGAGGAGAAGAAGAAGGAAAGTCAAAGAAAAGCTTGGCACTTAAAGCTGTTCCTCATGAAAGTGAAAGTGATGAAGATGAGGAAAATGACGATAAAGATGAAGAAGTTGATATGATAACAAGAAGAATTCAGAGGTTCTTAAAGAAAAATAAAACTCCTCCGAGGAAATCTTTCAAAAAGTTTTCCAAAAAATATTCAGGTAAAAATGACATTTTAATTTGTTATAAATGCAATAACCCTGGTCATATCAAGCCAGATTGTCCTTTGCTAAAAAAAAAATCGAAACAAAGGCAAGAAAGGAATAAAAGCTACATGGGATGATGATTCAAGTAGCTCAGATAATGAAGCAAGCAATGGAGAATCAGCAAATCTTTGTCTTATGGCTAAAGATGACATTGAGGTAACAAATCTTGATAATATTGAAGATCCTTAATATGAAAAATTGCAAAATGGTTTAGAAGAGGTATATGAGGAATTTGAAAATTTGGGTATCAAGTATACTGTTTTGAAAAAGAAAAATTCTTTTTTAACAAATGAAATTGATATTTTAAAAAAGAAAGTATTATTTTGAAAAATGAAAATCTTAAGTTGAAAAAGAAGAAAACTGATTTAGAAAATATTGTTGGAAATTTTACGAATGGAAAAAGAAATTTTGAAAAATTTCTTAGTAGTTAAAGATGTGTTTTTGACAAGACAGGCTTGGGATATATGTCAAAACAAAAATACAAATCTTATAAAAACTTCTTTGATAATCCTTCTACATCAAAGTTCAATATTCAAAATTCTTTTCATAATAATTTTGTCAAAAAAGGATACTATTATAATCGCTCAAGTTTTTCATATATGTCATATGCTATTTGCAATTTTTGTAATAGAAATTGTCATAATTATTATGTTTGTCCTATTAGAAGAAAGGATACAATGACTATTAGGGCCATATGGGTACCTAAAAATTTTGTTTCTTCTAATACTAATAAATAAAGGACCCAAAGAACTTGGGTACCAAGAAAAATCATTTTAATTATTTTTATAGGTATGCATGAAGTCCTCTACAAGCAAAAACAAATGGTTTTTAGATAGTGGATGTTTAAGACACATGACGATAGACAAGACTAAGTTCTTTGATCTTAGATCTAAAGAAGAAGGACACGTAACATTTGGAGACAACTCAAAAGGGAAGATCGTGGGAATAGCTAAAATTGGTAATAAATCTTCTCTCATAATTGAAGATGTTCTACTCGTTGAAGGTCTAAAACATAATCTTTTGAGTATAAGTCAATTATGTGATAAAGGATTTACAGTTACTTTCAAAATGGATAAGTGCATTATTTTGAATGATCATGATTGTAACATTTGTTTTACTGCTTTTAGAAGTAACAATGTTTATACAATCGATTTTGAAGAAATTACCTCACAAGATACTATTTGTTTTTCAGCTCAAAATGAAACTAGTTGGCTATGGCATAGAAGACTAGATCATGCTAACATGGAACTTATTTCTAAACTTTCAAAAAATGATCTTGTAAGAAGTTTACCAAAGGCAAATTTTCTTAAGGATAAAATTTGTGATGCATGCCAATTTGGTAAACAAACAAAAATTTCTTTTAAAACTAAGAAATATATTTCCACTACTAGACCACTGCAACTGATATACATGGATCTTTTTGGACCAAATAGTGTTGCAAGTCTAGGAGAAAAATATTATGCATTTGTTATTGTTGATGATTTCTCTAAATATACTTAGGTCATCTTTCTTGCTCATAAAGATGAGGCATATAATGCTTTTACCAAGTTTTCAATCAAGAAGAAGGAATCGATTATGATAAGACATATGCACCAGTCGCAAGATTAGAAGCTATTCGAATGCTACTTGCATATACTTGTTATAAAGATTTCAAAATTTTTCAAATGGATGTTAAAAGTGCTTTCTTAAACGATTTTATAAATGAAGAGGTATATATTGAGCAACCTCCAGGTTTTGAAAATCATATTTCTCCTAATCATGTTTTCAAACTCACAAAAGTACTATATGGACTCAAACAAGCTCTTAGAGCTTGGTACGAGAGACTCAGTAGTTTCTTGATTGAAAAAGGCTTTTCAAGAGGAAAAATTGATACAACTCTTTTCATTAAATACAAAATGATGATATTTTTTGGATTCAGATTTATGTTGATGATATAATATTCGGTGCTACTATTGAAAGTATGTGCTAAGTTTTTGTTAAGACTATGCAGGAAGAATTTGAAATGAGCATGATGGGAGAGTTTACATTCTTTCTCGAATTACAAATTAAGCAAGCAAAAAGTGAGACATTCATCAATCAATCGAAATATATTAAGGAATTCCTGAAGAAGTTTGGGATGAAAGGTGCTAAGGAAACTGGAACACCAATGAGCCCATCCACTAAACTTGATAAAGATGAATCCGGTAAACCAGTTGACTCAAATGTATATCGAGGTATGCTTGGTAGCTTATTATATTTGACAACCTGTAGACCAGATGTTATGTTTAGTGTGTGCTTATGTGCACGCTTTCAATCATCTCCAAAAGAATCACATTTAATTGCAGTTAAGCGCATTCTTAGATATCTTAGTGGTACAATTAACTTAGAGTTATGGTACCCTAAGCACACATCTTTCGATCTAATCAGCTACACAGATGCAAATTATGCTGGCTGTAAAATAGATCGAAAAAACACTAGTGGAGCATGTCACTTCTTAGGTCATGCACTAGTTTCCTGGTTTAGTAAAAAACAAAATTCTGTTGCACTATCTACTGCTGAGGCAGAATATGTTGCTGCGGGTAGTTGTTGTGCTCAAGTTCTTTACATGAAGCAACAACTTGAAGATTTTAAACTCATGTATAATCACATTCCAATCAAATGTGATAATACAAGTGCTATAAATCTTTCAAAGAACCCAATACAACATTCTAGAACTAAGCATATTGAAATAAGATATCATTTTCTTCGAGATCATGTGCAGAAAGGTGATATAGTACTAGAGTTCACAAACACACACAATCAGTTAGCAGATATATTCACAAAACCTTTACCAGAAGATAGATTGTGTATGATTAGAAGAGAAATAGGTATGATGCATGTTATGAATATCTCTTAAAAGGTAGACCAGAGTTCATAAAAATAGAGAGATATTTTTTTAAATACTTTTACATAAACTTGAGGTTCTTAGCCTCATGTTTGAGACGCTCATTCTCTTCATACAATATCATGTCATCCCTATCCATGGGAACTGGCAAGCGGAATGAAGAATCTAATAGAGATTTCAACTGTTTATTCTTCTGCCGAATGATTCCTTCCCTTGTGTGAGACTCTTGAACAATTCGTTGAAGTACAACAATTTGTTCTTTAAGCCTTTCAACCTCATGGTTTTTGGCTTGTACCCGCTGGGAAAAAATAACAATAGAGGATGAGTAGCGAGTCCCAAGACTCACCAAGTCGTAGATAGCATCGGAGTCTGACTTACTAGCCAAACTATTATTCTCTTGCTGCAACATGGCACCAATGGTAGCTGCAGAAAAGACAGGAGATTAAGGTGTAGAATACCTCATGGATAGATCTAGAGGAATGTTAGAAGAATGAGTCATTGAGAAAAGAATTGAAAACTTAAAGCGAGAATGTTGAAAGAATGCAGATGAGTTATAGAGATGAAAATAAGATTTGATGCAAATCGGATGAACTTTAAGACTGATTTGATAGATATAGCATAAAGAACAAGACAAACTATTGTCTCTTCAAATCTTATTTAGTCAAAAGAAATACAAGATATGCTGGACACACATTGTCAAAAGTTTTCTTACTAAGCCAGCGAGATTAACAGTAGATTGTTCCTATTTTTCTAGTAAACGATGAACCTCTGCTGTTATCTGCCGATGTTGACCCTGTATCTGAACCCTTTCTCGTTCTAGCTCCTCTATTCGTGGTTGCAGATCATAAGCATACCAATCTGCAATTTTTTTCAACTCTTTATTTTCTTGCTTTAGCATTTTATTCTCTCTATCCTTATTAGCAAGCTTCTGTCGTAACTCAAATATTTGGATGTTAAGATGATCAATCTCATTCACCCTCGCCATTAACCTCCGAGACATGATCGTAACAGAGCCAACATATTGACTATTGAGCATCCTTGATTCTGCAATAATCTCAGAATCAGCCCTACTAGAAAAACGGTTCCCTGCTCCTATCATGGTATTGGCGGCCTCAGGAGAGAAGATTGATAGTTGATGCGCCAAGAGTTCCTGATTCAAGTATGGAACATTAGTGGAAGAGAATTGCTCAACCATTTTATCGTTATGGAAAAACAGAACTTAGGTCAAGAAGCGATGTATTTTTTTTGGGTATCCGATAGGTGAAAATGATAATTTTTTTTATAGAAACTCAGAATCTTCAATCACGTTTGTCAACAACATCAGGCAATTGTTTAAATCTCCAACCACACTAAATTCATAGAGTTAGGCCTCGAGGCTTTGCAGCACTTGTTGAGTCACGGACGGCTCCTTTTTTCAATTATCTACAGTGTCTATTAACGCACCGTTTTCTTCAGTCCATTTACTTGCTGCCGATCCTTTTTAATGATGCCAAAAGGGGGAGAATTTTTAGACTAGAACATTAACATTGTTTAAATTGCTAAACTTGTTATATATGCTTGTAAACTTATTATATATGCTTGGAATTATATTTATAATTTTACTTGAAAAACTAATGCATATTCTCAGTGGGAGTTTAAGTATTAATACAGGTTTCAAGTTCTATCACGTATTTGTCATCATCAAAAAGGGGGAGATTGTTGAACCCGTTTCAAGTTTCGTGTAATTATAAATCTACACATGGATTTTGATGATAACAAATGAATTCAAAGAATAAAGGAGTCTCAAGCTCAAGTTGTCCACATAATAGAATCAAGCACATCAAAGAACCAAGCATGAGCAAGAAGGGAACAAGTTTACATTAAAATCATAGAGTAATGTTGTAAATCTCTTAAAAATTTGAAATTAGGATTAAGGCTCAAAATTAATATTTTATCATAAAGCATTAAAATAAATTTTCCACATGTGCATGAATATTTTGAAAATTAAATTTGAAAATTTTGAAAGATGATTGATTGTCATCTTTCACATGTGCATGACATGATTAAAGGTTTGAACTTTGAAAATATTAAAATGATTGATTGTCATCTTTCACATGTGCATGTTTTATTTGAATATTTTCAAAAGTGATTGATGCTTTTCTTGACTTATGCAAAAGATAGATGTATTTGTTTGAAAATTTTGAAAAGTAAAGTGTGCTTATTTTATCATATGCAAAAAGTAAAAGATTAGGTTTGAAATTTTTGAAAAGTAAATGATGATGTCTTTGACATATGAATCTTTTTAAATTTGAATATGAAGTCTCATATGCCTATAAATAGATCATTTGAGAGCTTCACATTCACAACACTAAGAGTATACAATATTCATTCAAAACTTTCATTCTCTTTTCTCTAAACATTGAGCCTTAACCCTTGTTCATTTTGAAAGATATAGTTTGTGCTGTATTGTTCTTATTTCACTCATTGAGAAGTGTTTTCTGATAACCTACCAACTATCAATTCTTGTATCAGTAAAAGGGTGTGTATAACCCTTATGCGTGTAGAAAGTGTTCTACACAGGGAATAGTTGAATCACCACGTGTAAGGTGATTGTAAGTGTAGAGGGTGTTCTACACGAATCTTTTGTAGTGGTGTTGTTCAAATGTGTAATAGGTTTCTATCTCCACCTGAAGGAGGTTGAATAGTGAATTCGGGGATCCTCAATGGGTAGTTTGAGGCGAGGACGTAGACAGTGAGGCCGAACCTCGTTAACATACTGAGTTTGCTTCTCTCTTACCTTTATTATTTATATTTATTGTTGTTTCATATTTTATATTGTATATTTGATTTATAATTGTTATTTTTTTAAATACAACTCAATTCACCCCCCCTCTTGTGTTAGTCAACTGGGCAACACTACCTTTTAACAAAATGGTTACACAAGACTTGTCTATTTGGAATATGTACAAATCATTTCTCATTATTTTTTTTGTGTTTTGGTTAAAAGTTTGAAAAAATTATAATGATTAGGTAATTATTATATGAAAATTTGAAATTGAAAAGTGTTTATGTTAGAGGCTACAATTGGGTGCTGAGATGATCTTATATTATCTGTGGATAATAGTATGTTGTGGATTCCATTGAGATGTGTATGAATGTATAAAATATGTTAAAGTATGTTGAACTTTTTATGAAAAATTGAAAAAATAGTAAGTCTCATTAATAATTAGTTTGAAATAGGTTGAGATGGGTCTAACACCTAAACAAATCCTAAATACTGTTGGAGAAAAAAATTATGTGAAGTTTAGATATGCGACAAGATATCTCACTTCCCAAGCAAGCTTTATTCTTCATAAAAACTCCAAAATTAGTCATGATCTATGCAAAATATCTAAAGAATAATTCTATAAGAATTTTTCTTTTTTCTTTTTTCTAGGGTGAGTTGGAGCAAGTTTATTACAAAGTTACTTCTTTGGATTTAGATGCGGTATAGTTTTTATATGAACTCTCTTAGAGTGAAAAAGAAATTGTCAAATAATGGAAAAAGATTTTCTGAAATTCTTGTCCAAAGCTTAACGGTCTAAAGTGGGAGTAGAGTAAAACATGAATTGGGTGGTACTATGATATTTATTGGTGTTTATATTAATATTTCATGTACGCTATTAAATGCTTAATATTTAATAATAAATAATTCCCTTCATGTACATAAATATTTCAAAAAGTATTAAAGGAGTAATAAATAATGTATATATAATTCCTTTGAAAAAGCACGTACTTTTTCTTAATAATATTACGTCAATCTTAAAAAAGATATATTGTTTTTCCTCGTACTCAGATTGCTCCCATCTCAAGATTCAATATGCAATCTCATTAATCATCATAAGTGTTTGTAAACTTTACATTTCAGATCCTTAAACAGACATCATTACTGTAACTAAAATACTAACATAGTAGAATTAGGAAGCTATAACTAAACACAGTGAAACTAGGAAACGATAACTAACATACTAGAATTAGGAAACGATGGGCATTCACTCTTATTGATTATAACTAAAATACTGGCGTAGTCTTACTGACAACTGCTATAATTCTAGGAGTCTTCCTTGCACTCGGATTAATTTCTTGGCACTCTTCCAAGCCGTAGAAGATGGGCACTCCAGCTCTACCCAACTTCACCAGCTCCTCTTTTCCTCTTCTTCTCCTTCCTCTCCTCGTATTTTTCGCCAAATCACGCGTCGATTGGCCTCTTCTTCCCAAGCCCTCGAGTTCTTCGATTACATCCGATCAAATTCGCGTTCACAAGAGTTAAAATCATACTCATTGTCGAGGCGCATAACATGCTTGATGAAATGCTTCAACCAGCTGCGGACCGTCCACCCAATAACATTACACGTGGTGTTGTTCTTGCTGCATTGTTGGTTCGGAAGAAGTATTAGCGACGAGGAGATTGTTGGCTTGGTGTCAAAATTACGTGAACACGGTGTGTTTCCAGATACCTTTAAACTTACGCAATTGATTACCAATGCAGGAACAAAAAGATAGGTTGTGCTTGGGATGTTTTACATGATGTGATGAAGACATGTGGTACTGTGGAAGCCGCTTCTTGCAATGCACTTTTGACATGGTTGGAAAGGGATAGGGATTTTAAAAGGATTATTACGCTCATGACCGACATGAAAGAGATGGATATTCAACCGAATGTGGTAACTTTTGGGATCCTTGTTAATCATATGTGCAAGTCTTAGAGGCGATGAGGCCCTGGACGTTTTTGAGAAAATGAAAGGAGTGAGTGATGGGTTGTCTGTTGAACCTGATGTAGCCACATATAATACTTTGATTAATGGACTTTGTAAAATTGGAAGGCAGGAAGAAGGGTTGACTTTGATGGATCAAATGAGATCTGAAAATAAATGTATGCCAGATACTGTTACCTATAATTGCTTGATTCATGGGTTCTGCAAAGCTGGCGAAATTGAAAGGGCACAAGAGCTCTTTGATCAGATGAACAAGGAAAGAGTATTTCCTGATGTAATCACCCTTAATACTTTGGTTGGTGGTATATGCAGACATGGGAGGATCAATAGTGCAGTTCAGTTCTTTGATGAAATGCGAAGTGAAGGTCTGAAAGGCAATGCTGTGATGTTTACAATCTTGATTAATGCTTTTGCAATGCTAACAATATTGATAAAGCAATGGAACTTTTCAATCAAATGTGGAAGGATGGATGCCCCCCAGATGCAATTGTTTTTTATACATTGATATCTGGTTTGAGCCAAGCTGGAAGGATGGATGATGCCAGCTCTGTCATATCAATGTTGAAAGAAGCTGGATTCTGCCTTGACATTGTGCGCTACAATGTTCTCATTGGTGGGTTCTGTATGAAGAACAAATTGGATAAAGCTTATGAGATGCTCAAAGAAGTGGAGCAAGCTGGAGTTAAGTTTGATATTGTCACATATAACACCTTGATTTCCTATTTGAGCAAAACTGGAAACTTTGCAACCGCCCATAGAGTTATGAGAAATATGATTAAGGAGGGTCTTGTGCCCACANTCTCACACAAAACAAAATAAATAACTTAAAATTTTCAAATTTTAAAATAAAAATAATATGAAAAATTATATTATAATAATATTTTATTTAACTTTTAACAAAATATCTCATCTCATATTATCTGAACTACATAATCAAACGAGGCCGGGAGTTTGTGACAGTTTAGTCTCTAGATCGATACAATAACATCGGCTTCGATGAAAACTATAACCATGAATTCAGGAGAACTACAATTCCATCGATACGGCTACAAATACATCACTACAAAAATAATCCTCCTTTCACTATTTCATCGTCAGATTGACGTAACAATATTCATAATGTTTTAGCAACCTTCTTTCCTTCGCATTCCTTTTAATTTGTGGTCAGAATCATCCTCCATACTATTCAAAAAGTTTATTAAGAGGATAATGTTAGGCGGATCAAGAAAGGTTATTTTGTAGGTACTGACAATGTAAATTGTACTTTTTTAAAAAATATATATATATATAGATCTCTTTAGATATTTTGGAAAAAAAAAACCACAAACTCATTAAAAAAAAAAAAACGTTCTTTAATTATGAAATAAAAAAATTTTAAAAAAACATATGATATTGATAACTTCTCTTGGTGAGAGAAGCATTTTCCTTCTCAAATAACGTAATCATCAATACAAAAAGTACTTATCAGCAAGAAGTAATAAATTGCTTACAACTAAAACAATTAAAAAACATTTTTAAGATCATAAAATTAACTATAGGAATGGTGAGGTGGCTCAATAGATTTTAAAGATCAAGATATTTTAAAAAGTATATAGGTAATGGATTCCTTTTAATTTGTTGGGTGAGGGACTTGATGTCACAACATTTTCTTAAAAAATATTCCCTTTTAGAAAATCGAAAAAAAAAAATATCCTTAGCCCTTCCCAAAAGATTATTATAACCTTATTATAATCAATTTGATTTTAAAAAAAAAACACTTAACCTTAAAGTTTGGACCCAAAAGCTTTCTAAAAATATATAATACATGTACTAAAAAGTTATAAAACATATTACCCATTGTTTAGATATTGAGATGAGATGAGATGAGAAATTTATAAAAAATGATAAAATAGTTTGTAAATACTAATGAAACAGTTTGAGTTAAAATGTTTTATGAGATTTTGAAAAATGAAAAAGAAAAAAGTTGAATAAAAATATTATAAAATTAAATATTGTTATAATATAAACTTTTAATATTATTTTTGTTTTAAAATTTTAAAACATTGAATTATTATTATTATTTTTTAGTTTAAAAAATTATAGTAGTTAAGTAATAATTAGATAAAAAGTTAAATTAAAAAGTATTTTTACTTGAGTATTGTTTGTGTTGAGATCATCCTCACCAAAGATGATGATCCCAACCCCTTTCATTATTTAGAGTAGGTTTAGGCCTAGACTAGCCGTTTGGACAAAACTTTTACAGCCATAGATACAAAACAACCTCTTTTACAAATTTTTGTAGAGAGTATTTATGTAAAATGAAGTTATTTTTATGAAAATATTATTTATTTAGAATATAATTATATAAAAATGTATATGTCTTTTATTTTTCAAGCAGTCAAGATCATATGCCCTGACCGTCCAATAAAAGGATTAAAATCAAAAGTTGTCCTTGTACGTTTGCCATTACATCATAATCCAAGACGTTGGTTATTTGTGTATGGCGGTGAAAATTGACTTCAGAAGATATCCAAAGATATAAAATTGTGAGAAAATCTTTAGATTAGCCCCTATTTCGCAGCAGCCGGAGTACACCTAACGTGACTTAATGTGAATTTTTCTTTTTGTCCCTGTTACTTCCCACGCTTCCCTCTTTGGTCTCAACATTCGAAATTCACTGCTACAATCCTCTCTCCCCCCAACCTGTTGCCCAACCTGTCTCCCTTGCCAGTATTCACTCTCCGTCAGCATTCACCCTGTTGCACCCCAATTCATCGGCATCTCTCGCACCCAGCTCGTCTCCCCCTTTCCAACCCTTTAGGTATTCACTCCCCGTCGGCATTCACCCCGTCACACCCCAACCCGTCAGCATCTCCCGCACCCCAACCCGTTAGCATCTCCGCAACCCCCCATCATCTCCCACACCCCAACCCATCACCCATCGTCTCCCCCCTCTAACCTGTTAGGTATTCACTTATCCTCACAAACCCCCATCCTCTCCCGCACCCTAACCCGTCGGCACCCAAACCCCGTTAGATATTCACTCATCCTCACAAACCCCCATCCTCTCCCGCACCCCAACCCGTCGGCATCCCAACCCCATTAGGTATTCACTCATCCTGTAAAACCCCCATCCTCTCCCCCACCCCAATCCATCACCCAGCCCATTCTCTCCGCCATCTGCCTTTCTCTTACTTGCCGTCGACTCTCCCTCTACTAAAGGCTAAGGTATTTATTCATCTCCATCTTTATGAAATTGCTTTGGCATTTTAATGTTTTGCATGAATTGGATGAAGGTTCTAGTCATGATGAATAGAAACCTTATTGGGTGTCAATACCATCTAGGTTGGTATTCAAATAATTTTGTCAAAGGCATTTGCATCTAATGTTTGGATGAAGGTAGCATCGAATGCCCCGCATGACTCTCATTAGTCATCTGGGTCATCTTTGGATGCCAAACCAATTCATCCAAGTTTGTTTAAACTTGTGCAGTGTTTCCTGGTTAGTATTGTTGACCCAATGTTTCACAAGTAAAACAATTAACAACCCAATGATTTTTCAAGTCATTACATTTACAGTTTTGACTCTTGTACCAATTATTGAACTCTAAAGAGTCAAACTTAATTTAGTTGAAATTCAATAAATGTTATTACATTAAAGGAAAGTACCATATTGGAATGAATTGAAATATGTTAATGGTATGGCTAGGGGTACGTGATATTATTTTAAGTTGCAAATTTTTTAAAAAAAAAATTTAAAAAAAGAAGAAGAAGAAGAAGCAAGTTGGAAAGAAAGAAAGCTAGAAAGTTATGGCTCATCATAGATATGCTTGTTTCTAGGATGCGACAACTTTTTTAAACATTTAGGAAAAAATAAAACTGGCATATACTCTTGTGTTTGTAAATGGAGGGATAACACAATGAACTGCTTTGGATAACGGTTGTGTGGAGATCATGAATAACAGTTGTATATTTTCTAGAAATTTCCTGTACAGTTATGAGCACGTATTTTTTACAAATTTCTTGTACACGTGAACTTGTTAGATTAGTTAGTTGAAAGACTTGTTAGATCAGTTACTTGCCTTCTTTGCCAGACTGTTTCTTTGCTAGACTTGTTAGACAATGAACTGCTTGAGACTGTCAAGTGTAGTAACCACTGTTATTGAGAAGCCAATATTGCTCGATCTAGTCCTGGAAGCTTCTTTAAGTTGTTATTTAATGAAGAGTTTTGCAACTTAAGCCATAAGTTGTAAATAATTTGGTACAAATTGTGTGATACCATGTCAGTTACTATGTTGCTTATTGAGTAAAGTAACAGTTATACCTCTTGGGATATTTTTGCTCACATGAAGCACTGGTTTGGTAAAGGATTTATCATCATTTAACAAGCTTATGAGCTGCACTAATTGGCTTCCTTGAAATCCAGTTATATTTAAATTTCCCGCAATCTTAGTTGGTCAAACATTCACTACGCTTTATTAACATGTATTCAATTATGTAAATAAGACAGACTCTTGTGTTTGAACTTATTTTTCATTTTTTAGAATCGCGCATGGCATCATCCCAATCTTCATCATCAATTAATGATTTTGTAATGGAATCACCAATTGTTGGTGTCACACATCAAAAATTTGCTTGCCCGAAGTATGATACGATAAAGCTGGTATATATTTGTTATATAAACTAATATATACTATTTTTTTTTACTTTATAATGGTAATTGAGAGATCCGCATCAATTCAATACTTTAAATAAGTATAAACTACACCAAAGTAACTATCAAATACTAATTTATTAACCATAAAAACTTCACGTAATTTTTGCCAAGATTTGGATAAATTCGATCTAATTAATGGTTGACCAAAGAATCAAAGGCAGCTAAGTAATGCATGCATCAGAACAGAGAGAGAGAAGAAGGCTCATCCAGGAGGCTAGAAGGTAATATTTATAACAACTAAGCATAATTGGTTTATTCTTTACAAAAAATAAGAATTTTGCAAAAAAAAATATTTCCACAGAGTTGATTCTACACGCTTTCCTTTGAAAAAAAAACTTCAAATGCCACAAGAAGCAATAATCGATGGAAATCAGAAATTTTTTTTAATTTTGCTAGACTCGGCAGGTTGATGGCAGGTTGAGCAAATGTATGATACTCAAAAATTACACAATCAACCAAGTAAACATTAACATAACTTTATAAAGAAGTTATTTATAAGAACAAGAGCCAAAAATAAAAATAAAAAAACTAAAGCCTCCAAACGTGATTTATTTAGTCCCAATGAATCAAAATGAAGCATTCAACTTTCTATAATGGGATTCCAGTCCCTCTTAGGAAAGCATTGAATATGAAATATACAAAAGTAAAAGACTAACTAAAAGGCAAATCTAGAGACATTCACAAGGTAGCTATTATCATCAAAAGCTTAAAAAGATGAAAGCTTAATTTTTTTGATGAAAGCTTAATCAAAATGTTACAGCATTCTGCCATATTTTTTAAAGAACAAATAGTACTATCATATACCTCTTGGGAATTCGTTGTTGCCCTCAAGGTCTGAAAGACTTGTTAGATCAATTTGACCTATCAACAACGTGGAGAAGCTACAACCGAGAAACAATCGAGAATTCCCAAGCTGAAAAGCAATCAAGAAACAAGTGAACTATAAGCAACAGAAAGGAATTCACTTTATAAAAACAGAGGTCGAAAGCAAAGGTCTTATGCAAAAAGCATTTTTTTTTCTCCATGCCCTGAGCCGCAATACCCATCTCAAAAACCCAAAGTTCACCTCTCTCAGTACACAAGAAGAACGTACGCAAGACGAAAAATTGGTCATTGAAATGTTTCCTACAAATCTGAGTGGGTGCAATGGCGAAACAGAGCTCGACCAGAGCGGAGCACTATCACTAATTTTACATTAAATGAGCTCGTGGGAGGGGCAGCGCTGGGCACACGGATGAGCTTCTCAAGGTGGCGCTGAAGAGAAGAACAGCATCACGGGGTGGCACTCACCAGAGGTCAAAAGCGTTACGGGTTGATTAGCAACAAAGGAGGGTGGTCTTCGTAAGATGTTAATCTCATTTGCTCCGTCGAGATGGCACTCAGGGAGTGGTAGTGCTGTGCAGGAGGAGGAACGTCACTTGGTGTCGCTGGACAAAGAGACGGCATAGCTAGGTAGCCAAGGCAGAGGAAGGTGGTGCACGATGCAGGCGAGGGAGGAGGTCTTTCGTGGGTCGCGGGACAAATTCGAATGTGAAAGAGGAAAACCAAATGAACCGACGTCCAAATCAAAACGCACATTTTGACTACAAAAAAGCAGCAGCCACGTAGGGTGTGTGATGTGTACACTGCTACAGTGGCTGCTCTATAGCATTCTTCATTAATTATATGCAGGAAATAGTTTGGATGCGACCCTTAGGTTCAATTTGGCACCAAAGACAAGATAAGAATTTCTTGTCCCATTTCTCATCTTAGATAAAATCATATTACCAAATGGTAATTTTACACAACTCAAGTTAAAAATTTTTATCCTTACTTATCTCTAAACTGTAGCTTGATGGAAAATTATCTTACAGGAACAACAGTAAAAAGAAACCTATTCCCGAGTCTATCCTTTGTTTTTTCCCTCAACAAATCATGACAAACCCTAATAGATCATCATCCAAATGAAACACAGGCCCAAGTTTGAAGGTGACCAAACCGAACTCACGATTTTTGCACTGTAAAAATGCAATGATGCTAATTGAGGTCTTCGATTTTGTTGAACCCAGCTACCGCCCTAAGCTAGAGGCCGTGCGAATATTTGCACAAAGAGGCAGAGTTCCAAACCCCATCTCCACGACCCTGATTGGAATCTCAAATAAAGGCTGTTTAGGTCAGCCTTGAGGGTGAGTGATCTGACCTCTGTGCACACAATAGCTTCGTGTGGAGTCACTATTTCAAAATCAAATGGGTGAAATGAAAATGGTCAAGGGGAGAGGATTTCATCAGCCTTGAGGGTGAGTGATCTGACCTCTGTGCACATAGTAGCTTCGCGTGGAGTCACTGTTTCAAAATCAAATGGGTGAAATGAAAATGGTCAAGGGGAGAGGATTTCATCAGCCACAAGGAAGATGAGCTCGTTGGTCAGGGGAGAGGAGCAGATCGCTGGTCAGGGAGAGGAGCTCTCGGTATTTTCGAAGGTGAAATGATTCGTCTGAGAGGGAACATGCAGCTGGGGACAAATGGGTAATTTTTCCTATGTTTTATATGGTGTTTGGCTGATCGAAATAGTGGCTGATGTCCATATATTTTCTCAAGTCGTGGGACCCACAACTTTCCCATTTCCAAAAATTTTAAAATTTTCATCTCAACTTTACTTCCAAACATATCTTTATGGGACCTACACAAAATTTTTAAACTAATTCAAAATTTTAAACTCATATCATCTTAATATTATTCACAAAAATCTTAAAATTTTCATCTTCTCTCAATGGCCAAACCAAACTTTAGCTGTATCTTTAGGGTTGGTTTGGATGTTAGTATTCATAATTTTGTGAATAATATTGAAATAATTTGAATTAAAATATTTTAATAAATTTTAAAAAAGAGAAAGAAAAATTTAAATAAAAGTATTATAAAGTTTAAAAAAAACTCTTTAATATAATTTTTTAATATTTTTTTTGTTTTGAAAATTTTTTTTTTTTAATTTTTATGTTTTGTTTGGAAGTATAGAAAAGTTATATAATTATATGTGTTTAGATAACTAAAAATTTAAAAATTTAAAAATATTTTATATTCGAGTGATGTTTGTGAATGAAAATATGAGAAGTTTTACAAATTTCTTATCTTATTTCATTATTTAAACATGCCCTTAATGGAGGTGTAAATCCTTTAGCAACTCTTAGGCCTTGTTCACAAGAGTTAAAATCATTGTCCTTGACGTTCCAGGCCATCTTCGAGCTCGCTAGCCGCGAACCTGATCCGCAGAACAAGCTGTTAGAGCTTTATAGGACGTCCAAATAGCGGAATATCCCGCTTACAGTTAATGGCGCAACACTTCTTGCTCGTTGCTTGCGAAGGGCCGAAAGGATGGACGAGGCGTTGGCTGTAGTTGACGAGCTAGACCCGTCTCTCAAAGACACGCACCTTTACAATGTGTTAGTTGATGTGCTAGTGAGATCAGGGCGCATTGTCGAGGCGCATAACATGCTTGATGAAATGCTTCAACCAGGTACGGACTGTCCACCCAATAATATTACACGTGGTGTTGTTCTTGCTGCATTGTTGAGAAGGGGTTGGTTCGGAAGAAGTATTAGTGACGAGGAGATTGTTGGG
Source organism: Carya cathayensis (assembly GCA_011037825.1). NCBI lineage: Eukaryota > Viridiplantae > Streptophyta > Magnoliopsida > Fagales > Juglandaceae > Carya > Carya cathayensis. The sequence goes on along the minus strand of QGSO01000284.1, from coordinate 1,126,824 downwards.
TTGGTGTCAAAATTACGTGAACACAGTGTGTTTCCGGATACCTTTAAACTTACGCAATTGATTACCAATGCAGGAACAAAAAGATAGGTTGTGCTTGGGATGTTTTACATGATGTGATGAAGACATGTGGTACTGTGGAAGCCGCTTCTTGCAATGCACTTTTGACATGGTTGGAAAGGGATAGGGATTTTAAAAGGATTATTACGCTCATGACCGACATGAAAGAGATGGATATTCAACCGAATGTGGTAACTTTTGGGATCCTTGTTAATCATATGTGCAAGTCTTAGAGGCGATGAGGCCCTGGACGTTTTTGAGAAAATGAAAGGAGTGAGTGATGGGTTGTCTGTTGAACCTGATGTAGCCATATATAATACTATGATTAATGGACTTTGTAAAGTTGGGAGGCAAGAAGAAGTTACTTTGATGGATCAGATGAGATCTGAAAATAAATGTATGCCAAATACTGTTACCTATAATTGCTTAATTGATGGGTTCTTCAAAGCTGGCGAAATTGAGAGGGCACAAGATCTCTTTGATCAGATGAACAAGGAAAGAGTATTTCCTAATGTAATCATCCTTAATACTTTGGTTGGTGGTATGTGCAGAGATGGGAGGATCAACAGTGCAGTTCAGTTCAGTTCTTCGATGAAATGCGAAATGAAGGTCTGAAAGGCAATGCTGTAACGTTTACAACCTTGATTAATGCTTGTTTGAATGCTAACAATATTGATAAAGCAATGGAACTTGTAAATCAAATGTCGAAGGATGGATGCTCCCCAGATGCAATTGTTTTTTATACATTGATATCTGGTTTGAGCCAAGCTGGAAGGATGGATGATGCCAGCTCTGTCATATCAATGTTGAAAGAAGCTGGATTCTGCCTTGACATTGTGCGCTACAATGTTCTCATTGGTGGGTTCTGTATGAAGAACAAATTGGATAAAGCTTATGAGATGCTCAAAGAAGTGGAGCAAGCTGGAGTTAAGTTTGATATTGTCACATATACCTTGATTTCCTACTTGAGCAAAACTGGAAACTTTGCAACCGCCCATAGAGTTATGAGAAATATGACTAAGGAGGGTCTTGTGCCCACGGTTGTCACTTATGGAGCACTGATACACGCATAGTGCTTAAATGACAAAATTGAAGAAGCAATGAAGATTTTCAGAGATATGAGCTCTTCGTCAAAGGTTCCTCCTGACAATGTAGTATACAATATTCTAATAGATTCTCTTTGCAAAAAGAATGAAGTAGAGCATGCTCTTTCTCTGATGGATGAAATGAAGGTTAAGCGGGTAAGGCCTAATGTTACCGCATACAATGTTATGTTCAAAGGTCTGCGAGAGAAAAATTTCTTGGAGAAAGCATTTGACCTCATGGACAGAATGGTTGAACAGGCATGTAATCCTGATAACATAACCATGGGGGTACTTACCGAATGGCTTTCTGCAGTAGGTGAAACGGGAAGTTGAAAAATTTTGTTCAAGGATTCGAAGTTTCTGTTTCTACTGCATAGGATGGCTGTAGAATCGGAGGATGGGATTATTCAAAGTTTGGAATGCATTTGTTGCCATACTCGAAAGAAAACACGATGTAGTCCAATGTTCTGGCCAAAATGTGTTCGGATTGGAACTTCTATTGGGCATCAAGCAGAAAGACCGGTTGAAAAACCTTAGTTTCTCATGAATTTGCTTATGCTAGCGCATCTATGTTACAGTATCCATTGATCATGTCCATGGTGGGTTCCATCCTTTCAATGTTGAACAAACCAAATAAAAAGGCCGGTGGATGTATTCCATATCCGGGTTGGTGAGTTATATTCAATTGAGCTATTGGTTTGCGGCAAGATTCAGACTAGACAACAAAGATATATAATTTTACGACACTTAAGATTGATTGCACAGTTATAATTGTGTTAAGGATATAATATAAATAATTAAATCTACATTTTTAGATCAACTCAAACTTTTAAGATAAGTCGTGATTTCACATGATATCAGAGCTAGATTCTCAGCTAAATATTTCATATGTTAAATTCACTTATTTAGGAGTTCAATCTATATGTGAGAAGAAGTATTAAGAATATAATATAAATAATTAAATATATCCCTTTCTATCCACTTAAACTTTCGGATCATGAGGCAAAATTTAAGCTTCATTTTCTCCCTTGCCCATGAATAACAACTACTCCTGTACCGCAAACGGGCTGGAGTTGGTGGCCATTTCACCTCATAGTTTAGTCATCATCTTTTGGTGGTTTCTGTGACTCTAGACTATGTTTTGAAGTTGATATTCTGCACTAGTATTCTTTGCTTTCTGTTTACTCCAAAGCAGATGAAGCCAACGTCATGCCTCCAGCACTTCTTTTCGCACTTCAAATTTCATCTTTGTTGTGCTACAACCGATATCACTATCCCATTTTTCTATTTTTTTTCCTCACCTTGGGTGGGTGGGGGAAGAAAGGTCCGAGCAATGGTAGTTTAGATATTGGCATAATGTTGACAACATGATTTACTAGTTGTTGGCATACCATAAAGAGCCAAATTCCTCTTTATTTTTCTATATTTATTTCATTTTATCTTGCTCCTTCAGCCCCTAGGAGTTGGCTCAAGTGGTAAAAACCTTGATCTTGGTGGTATGCTTCCTCCAGGTCTAAGGTTCGAACCCTCTAGGATGCAAACAATTTCTAAATTTCTAGGAGCCATTGGACTCAAGTGAATTTCCCCTTGAATTAACCGAGGTACACTTGCGGGAAACTCCTTTTCGAGGACCTATGCATCCCTGGCCCAAAATTAGTCAGGACTCTATTCTCGAATACCCAGTACTGATTAAAAAAAACTATTATTTTGCTCCTTCCATATCATGATGTTATGTTTGTAACAAGTCGGTTTGAAGGTTTCACTGGTAAATAGGTGCTTTAAGGACTACCCTCTAGGGTGCAAACAATTTCTAGAAGCCATCGGACTTGGGGGAATTTCCCCTTAAACTAACCGAGGTACACTCTTGGAAAACTCCTTATCGAGGACCTATGCATCCCTAGCCCAAAATTAGTCGGGACTCTGTTCTCAGATACCTGGTACTAATTAAAAAAAATTATTATTTTGCTCCTTTCATATCATGATGTTATGTTTGTAACAAGTCGATTTGAAGGTTTCACTGGTAAATAGTTGCTTTAAGGACTTTATATATTTTCTATTTGAAATGTCTTTCTAATCCTTTTAATAGAAAGGATAGAGATTTCTTTTGTCTTTTAATATCTCTTTCTTATCCTTTTAAGGTATTATTTTTAATATCTTCTTATGGTTACCAATTAAGAGGGAGAGCACATGCTTTTAATGTCATATTCATATGTACAAATTGGAAGCATACGATGAATAATTAGTTTATCTTAAGATGGTAAGCTGGGCCTATGATGTTTGTTCCTACAACAAATCCTTGATATAATTATGCAAGGAAGACAAAGCAACCCCTCGAATATTGCATCCTACGCATGCGTATTTTCTAGCTAGATTCTTGGAAAGTAGCAAATTTTTATTCCTAATTTTTTATATGGTTAGTTTAAAAATAAAATATAGATTTATAAATGAAGAGTGATACTGGATATAGTTCTAGCTAAATATGTAAGTCTTGTGTACTCCTTTAAAAAAAAAAAAAAAAGGGTCCATTATTAAAATATAATTTTTTTTATACTAATTTGAGATTTATCCATTTTTTTAAAAAAGGAATGCACGAGATTTGCATACCTACAAATATCATTTCTCTTAAACGACGGGAAGATCATAGACTTAAAGTACAATTTGCCAAATGTCTCATGAACCTACAAAATGACTGCAATCCTTGTTTGGATAGTGAAAGTATTTTATCTCATCTTATCATTATAATTTTTTCAAGTTTTCACACAAAATATAATAAACAATTCAACTTTTTCAAATTCTAAAATAATAATAATATTAAAAAATAATATTCTAATAATATTTTATTTAATTTTCAACTTTAATCTAAAATCATCTCATTTTGCCTCACTATCCAAACAACGCATAAATGGTAACACCAAAAGAGAAAACATTCAACAATTGTTAATATTTGATAGTTCTTTAATATAATGTGAAGGTAGGAAACAGAATGAGACGTTTTAGATGAGATGCCACATCTTGATTTTGACACCAAAGAAAATCTGCCAACTGCTATTAATTAGTTACTTGAATTCTTACATCCCGCCCAACTTATAAACATATTCATTTTTCTATTATCATTATGTTTCAAATATGGGCTATTTTTACCCTTTCTTTTCTTTTTTGATAAATAAAGAAAGAAAATTTGTGTTTTAGATCAAGAGCACGGTTGATTGAAAGGAGATATCAGGCAACATTTCCATTATATAAAGTTTTTTCTTTCAAATTTGGTTGAATGAAGTTTTTCTGAATTAGTATCATGTTAAATTGTCTTTTGTCTTATAAACATGAAAGAGACAGATAGACATGTTTTTTTCAATATCTGAAAACTATTCTCGCTATTAATTTAACACTATTAATCATATTAAAAAATATGTTTCTTTTCCTCCTTAATCAAATAATACCTAGAAAATTTAATATATTCGTACTTAGGAGGTGTGTTCGGTTGTTGAAATCAACTCAACTCACCTCAAAGTAATTATTGATGGAACATACTACTTTTTCAACTTCATATAAGAAAGTTAAACTCATTTCAATTTACTTTATACATTCAAACATATATCTCAACTTAATAATATTCAAAGACATTAATGGGACCCACAAAATATTACTATTCATAAATTAACTCAGATAATTTAAAATCTCCTCAACATCTAAACGCAAACTTAGATCCATCACTTTGGATTTTTTTTTTCCCTCGGACCAAACCCTCTCAATTTTTACCCATTTCTACGAATGGTTAAGGAAGTAGCTAGTTTATTCATAGATCCATCACTGCATTTTCTTGAAAACGGGTGCCATTTCAGATCAAAATGATTGATTCAATCTATGTTCACCACATGATGAAAGAGTGGTTGCGGAACCAACAAACTTAGCCTCTCTTTGTTTTTCCCTTTTTTTGAGCAATCTTAGTTGATTAAGTAACATGATTCGTCTTAAACTTTTCAGTAATGTTAGGACACATGCATTTGGGAAAATGATTGTGACACAATTTATGTATATTCTTTTTTATAATTCTGTTTTAAATAGAGAGTATTTTTATAAAATAATAATCCCCTTATAACTATTTTATAAATTATTTAATAAAAATACTATCAATTTAAAATAAAATTGCAAAAATTTTAAGTAATATACTTTTATTTCACTCACATCTCGTTACGATGAAATGACATGACATTACCCATTAGCCTTTGGATTTTTTTGAAAAAATAAGAGAGGATCCAAAAGTGAAAAGTAGTGTCTGATTTACATAGGGAGATAAAAGTGTGGCATGTTGCATACTAGTCTCTTCTCACTACGATGAGGTATTGATATTGCCTATCAATTTTTTATTTTTTTTAAATAAAAATAAAAAAAAAGGTGCAATATTTACATAGTGAGATAAGAATATGTGTGATAATTCAGTATTTTTTTTACTGTTTGCAATTAATTTTTCTATTTATTTTAGGGTTAAATGTAAAATGAGAAGTCTAAATCTACATTTGTGAGTTTATTTTTGGAGAAATTCTATTTGCAGTTCTCAAGTGGTGACTGCATATGCAGACTCTTTATTAAAAAGAAAAAAAAACATCATTTGAGGAGGGATATTTTAGTAATTTAAAAAGGTTTTAAAGATAAAATTATTTATGTCTGCATTGCAGTCTTCAAATAGAAACTGTACGCAACATTGCTCTCATTTTTATGAGATTCAGTTGTGGATGACATGTTTCTCTTATAAAATTAGTATCCAAGTTTCTGTTTTTTGCAATTCAAAATCTCAGATTCTAATTTTCACAAAATCAATTCATGAGATTTTACATTTTTACAATCTAAGGCCTCTGTCAATGTCCTATTAAAAAATTAACAGAAGGTTACGTATCAGTATCTTATTAGTTGACACATGGCATCAATATTCACGTTAGCCAACTGAAAGCTAATTTGGACTAATATCACATGACAACCTTCCCATTAATTTTCTAACTGGAAATGGACAGAAGACTCGAATTACAAAAATGTAAAATCTTAAGTATGGATTTTTTGAAAATTAAAAACTTAGGCCTCAAATTGCAAAAACATATAAACTCTAAGTACTGATTTTGCAGTTAACCCTTAATTTTATTAATGATATTGTAAAGTATAGGAAGATGAGTTTGTTGTCATAACCATCCGCTTATAAGATAGTGGCAATTGGGAAATCACCACCCCTTATGGTGGGAAGTGGGTCCTAACCTGGTGGATAAGGAGAATACAAATTTAAAATAATTGTTTATGTCAATCGCATCTATAAAATGTGTAAAAGTATATGTAAAAGTGATTGAAAATATAATTTTTATAAATAATAATGTGTATATGCTTTGTAAATTAGAGTGAAGAAACAATTAAAAATAGAGAATTCAGCATTGAAACAAGTTGTGATTGGCACTTTTCTGGCAATAGATTCTGTTGCCTTCAAATTTAAACATAGACTAAATTTTTTTTGATACTTTACTCATACAATAACAACGATTTGAGATGAAAACTCTAACCATGAACTCAGGAGATCGAATTACAATTCTATCGATACGGCTCGTTAATGAACACTTGCAGTTTTGATACCTTGCGGTAGGCATATGTGGCTATAAATACAGCACTAAAAAAAATAATCCTCTCACTATTTCATCGTCAGATTGATGTAACAATATTCATAATGGTTTAGCATCCTTCTTTCCTTCACATTCCTTTTAATTTGTGGTCAGAATTAAAAGTTTATTATGGTGACAATGTTAGGCCCATCAAGAAAGGTGATTTTTGCGCTGTACGATAATGTAAAATATTATACTTTTTTAAAATTTTTTAAACCTCTTTAGATATTTTTTTTTAAAATTCACAAATTCATTAAAAAAATAATTCCTTAATTATAAAATATAAAAAGAAAAAAAAAACTGATAATTGATAACTTCTCTGGTAGGGAAGTATTTTCCTTCTCAAAAAACGTAATCATCGATACAAAAGTTTAGGATCGTTGATAATAGTGTGGAAAAATCTAGTTGCAAGCACAACTGTATATTAATATGTATACACATATAATGTGATTGGTCAAAAAGTATATTTTATTTAGAGTATATTTTAGTTGCAAGCACAACTGCGTATTAATATATATACTAATCTAATGTGATTGGTCAAAAAGTAGATTTTATTTAAAATAGTATTAATTTAAATTTTGAATATAAAGAAATCAGTATTGATACATAAATTAATGCACAACTTTATTTATATGTAGCAAAACTCTAACAGTGTACCCCCAAAAAAATACCATTCTTAAAAATACTTATAAGCAAGAAGTAATAAATTGCTTACAACTAAATAAAAAAAATAAAAAATAAAAACAAAAAATTAAGATCATAAAATTAAGTGATAAAAAATTAATTATAGGAATGATGAGGTGGCTCAATAGATTTTAAAGAAGATACTTTAAAAATTATATAGATAATGGATTCCATTTAATTTGTTGGGTGAGGGAGATGATGTCACACCATTTTCTAAATAAAAAATAAAAAAAAAATTCCCTTTCAGAAAATCATAAAAAAAATAAAAATTAAAAAAAAAATCTTGGCCCTTCCCAAAAGATTATTATAACCTATTTCACTACCCAAATGATTTATAATAATAATATTTTCTTTTTGAAAATTTCAAAATATTGTTTTAGTTCTCTTCCTTCTCCTTTATGCGCTTGCCTTTTTTTCCTTATTGAGCTCCGTTTAACATTTTACCTTAGAACAATAATCATTTTATTTTTTTTATTAAAGGGGAAAAATTCATATGTATAATTTGCGATATTTTCTTATTGTAATCTGTGTTATATATTAATATATTAATAATGAAAATTGGATTATATATATTTATAATGCTTTTTTAGATTGCATATAAATTAGCATAATATACGTTGAGAAAGGAATATATAAAAATATCAAATTATTATTATATATACTAAATCAGCCCTTAAAGATATTTTAATGGATGTTTCATGGACAATTAGATATTGATTTGATTATAATAATATCCTCTAAAATCATAACATGAGACATGTTAATTTTGGAATCATGTATTCTCTCTATGGCTAGTATATAATATCATAAAATTTGCATATATTTTTCTTTAAATTATAAAATCCATTTAGATTAAAAATTTACAAAACATATTACTCATTATTTGGATATTGAGATGATATCATAAATCTATAAAGAATAATGAAATAGTTTGTAAATAGTAGTGAAACAGTTCGAGTTAAGATGATTTATGAGATTTGGAAAAAAGGAAGAGAAAAAAATTAAATAAAAATATTATAAAGTTAAATATTGTTATAATATAAAATTTTAATATTATTTTTATTTTAAAATTTAAAAAATTTGAATTATTTTTTTATTTTTAAAAAAATTATAATAATTAAATAATAATTAGATAAAAAAATTAAATTAAAAAATAGTTTTATTTGAGTGCCGTTTGTGTTGAGATCGCCCAAGATGATGATGACAACCCCTTTCATTATTTAGTGTAGGTCTAGGCCTAGAATAGCCGTTTTGACAAAAATTAAATAGTTGTAGATACAAAACAACATCTTTTACAAATTTTTTTGTATTTATATTTTAAGTAAAATGAAATTATTTTTTATAAAAATATCATTTATTTAAAATATAATGATATAAAAATTTATATGTCTTTCATCTTTCAAGTAATCAACATCATGCCAGAGCCGTCCAAAAAAAAAGATCAAAATAAAAAGTCGTCTTTGTACACTTGCCATTATGTCCTAATCCGTTAAAATTGACTTCCAAGGATGGTCTAAAGATTAAAATTAAATGCAGGAAAAGTCCAGAAGCAACACCTTGGAGTCTTGGAGACGCCCTCTTTAGCTGATGTGAAATTGAGTACGTACACGTTAAATTACCTAAACTTTTTTTATATGAGATATTAGTTAAAATAAATCCATCATACATTCTATATATAAGAAAAGAACTATAGCTTTTTTAAATTAATATTTTATTATTTATTGTCTCACATTCATCTCACATTTGAGATTATTATATAATAAATATGAAATTTTTATGAATTGTACATATGAGATTTATATTTTTATTTACATATGAGATTTCACTATTTATGTACATATGAGATTATTATATTATAGATTGTTAGATTGTGAAAATAAAAATAAATATGATTATTGGAGGTTATTGAAGATTATGAAAATAAAATAAAAAATTAATTAAAAATAAAAATTAATTAAAGAGATATAAGTAATAAAAAATAATAATATTTTATTATTATAGATAATGTAATGACTAATTTAATGAAGATTTTAAGTGTCGAATGATTAGCTAAAAGTTAAAAAGTTACTTATTTTTCAAATTTTGAATATTGAGACGATCAATCCAATACCAATGCTCTTAGAACATTGTTATTGGATTATGCATATGTAAATAACACTTTTAATGAATATAGGATGAATTTAAATTTTACCTATTCCATTTACATAAGTCTTCACATTTTGAATAACTTTTTTTTCATTATATAACAATAAAATAATATAAGATAAGTTTGACTTTGACTATTCACATTACATCTCCACATTGGATTATCTATTTATTTATTATATAATAATTAATAATTAATAATTTAAAAAATATTTCATTTTTTTAATTTTAATTTATTTTATTTTATCATATTTTAATTATTAATTATTATTTTATTTTATTTTATCATATTTTACTATTTAATTTAAAGAAACTGTGAGAAGTTTGTGAATGTAAATAGAGAGAAGAGAGGGAGTGTTATAAAAAAAATAATAAAATAAGTATTTGATGTGTGTACAGTAACTATTAAATTTGGTTTTGGTTTTAGAATTACTGTAACTACCCTTTGCCTAATCTAATGTGGACAATTTTATTGTCCTAATAGCTTAAAAGTATAACATTTTTACATTTAGATATTCTAATGAGAGTGCTCTTAGGTCTTGTTTGGACACTAGAGGTTGTTTAGATAATGCGATGAGATAAGATATTTTTTATGAAAGTTGAATAAAATATTGTTGAAATATTATTTTTTAATAATATTATTATTTTGATATTTAAAAAAGTTTAATTGAGATTTGAAAAAATTGAATTATTTATTATATTTTGTGTGAGAATTTAAAAAAGTTATAAGGACGAGATAAGAAGGGTTGAGAGTATATTAAAATTCTGTAAATCGTAATGAAATAGTTTAAGTTAAGATATTTTATTGAGTTGTGGGAAAAAAGAGAGAGAAAAAGTTCAATAAAAATATTATAAAGTTAGAAAAATGTTTAATATTATTATTTTTTAAAATTTGAAAAAATTATATTGATATTTGTGTTTTCTTTGAAAGTAAGGAGAAATTATATCTTTTTTTGTATTTGAATAATGATTAGATGAAAGATTTAAAAATTTGAAAATTAAAAAATATTTTGTGTTTAAGTGATATTTGAGAAGAAAAATACGAGAAATTTTGAGAATTACTTATCTCATCTTCTTACCCAAACATGCCCTTAATGGAGGCGTAAATCATTTAGCAACTCTTAGGTCTAGTTTGGTTACACAAACTAAATCTTCTCATTTTATTTTATCTCATTTAATCATATCTCTATTTGCATGTTGAGAAGAGATCATCTCATCTGAATATCTAAGCAACACTCAAATATAAATATTTTTTAATTTTAAATCTTTAAGCTTTTTATCTAATAATTAAAATTTTCTCAAACTTCTAAACAAAATATAAAAATAATTTAACTTTTTTAGATCTAAAAATAAAAATTATATTGAAAAATTATATTATAATAATATTTTGATTTTATGATATTTTTATTCAACTTTTTCTCTTTATTTTCCAGAAACCCATAAAACATATTTACTCAAATCACTTCACTTCTATTCAGAAACTATTTCACTGCTATTCCTTGATTTTTTTTTTTTTAATCTCATCTTATCTTAATATTCACATGAAGACTTAATAACTCTTAAGGGCATGTTTGAGTAATGAGATGAGATGTGAATTCTGTGAATAATAATGAGATTATTTGAGTTAAAATATTTTATTGAGTTTTGGAAAATAAGAAAAAAAAATTGAATAAAAATATTATAAAGTTAAAATATTATCTTAATATTATTTTTTTAATATTATTTTTATTTTGAAGTTTAAAAAAGTTGTATTATTTTTTAGTCATGGTAGGTACAAGTTTTAAATAGAAAATCTTATGCAAGCTTTTTGTAAAAATGTAGGTACCACTAAAAAAGTATATTCAACACTTTCATTGTGGTGTCTACCTTTTTACAAAAAGGTTACACGATATCTATTTAAAACATGTACAAATCATTTCTCATTTTTTGTGTGTTTTATTTAGAAGTTTGAAAAAATTGTAATAATTAGATAATTATTAGATGAAAATTTTGAAATTGAAAAATGTTTATGTTTGAGGCCACAATTGGGTGCTGAGGTGATCTTATATGATCTGAATTGATTTATGAATAATAGTGTTTTGTGGATTCCATTAAAATGTATTTAAATGTATGAAATATGTTGAGATATGTTAAATTTTTTATAAGAAGTTGAAAAAGTAATATATCTCATTAATGATTAATTTGAGATAAACTGAGATAGGTTTGACCCCCAAACATATCTTAAGTATTGTTTGAGAAGAAAATTATGAAAAGTTTAGATATGAGATGAGATAACCTCACTCCGAGTTGATCATCATTGATCTATGCAAAATATCTATAGAATAATTTTAAGAGATTTTTTTTTTTTTTTTTGGTGTCTAGAGTGAGTTGAGCAAGTTTATTACAAAGTTACCTCTTTGGATTTAGATGCAGTATAGTTTTTATATGAACTCTCTTAGAGTGAAAAAGAAATTGTCATATAATGGAAAAAGATTTTTTAAAAGAGAAATGATATTTACAGTTGTGATTGTGCAAGCGTCACGCAGTCTCTTTGAAAGTAGTGAATTAATACGGGATTCGCATGAAAAAAATTACTCATTGGTGTATGTAGCATTACGCCACGCAGTCTCTACGACTGTCTGTAGCATTACTCATTGATGTTTGTATAAGTATTTCAGAAAGTATTAAACGAATAATAAATAATATATATATAATTCCCTTCATATACGTTATTAAATACTTAATAAATACTATAAAGCTTACTTTAATAATCTATTTTACTATAATCAAAATTCTAGGATATTCAAATCCTAAATTTTTAAGCATATTAAAAGCACATACTTTTTCTTAATAATATTATGTTAATCTTAAAAAAATATATTGTTTTTCCGCTTACTCAAATGAGGCTATTTGACAATTTAAAGGTATTGTGTTATCTAGATTGGGTAGAAGTAAATCTATATGGTTACTTCTTTAAAACATATTACTTCTTTAAAACATATATATTTTTTTAATAGAGTTTTGCTACTTAATTACAAGGTTAGTGTGTCTACACATTACTTGTTGTGAAATCTATTATAATTATAAAAAAAGTTAAACATTAATCATCATCATGAGATTTACTTTAAGAGTAATGTTAAATATAATCGTGAAGTGCATAAGCGCTATATAATTATTTTGAAAATTAGTAAAAATCACTATTAAAAAAATTACTTTTTTATAACGTGGATCCCATATTTACTCACTTTTTTAAAAATAATTAAATAATATTTACGTATTCCATGATTGCAAAAAGAATTACATATAATTTTTTTTCTCTTTAATAAGATTATATTAATCTTCTAAAGAAGCGTCATTTCCTTATGTATTCAAATTCCACCGACTGTTTAGTGGTATCGTGGTAGTTTAATTAATTTTATGTACTTCACCTCAATCGAATTTGTCTTCTTTTTCATTTTATGACCCACATTCAACGTAAAGAAAAAAGAAGCTATTTTCGTAATTAAGAGGCTACAAAAGAGTGTTATCCTAAAATTTCCGCACTTTATCAGATTCTAGAGTTAATAATGGCTACTCAAGAATAATGGTAGTAGAGAGAGGAGAGGCTCACATATGAAAAGAATAAATTATAATATTTATTACTCATTTAATTATTTTACGGATATTAATAAAATAATAGTTTTATTTATAAAACTTTTGCACCTCACACCTTCCATTATTAAAATTATGAGTTTTATTACATATAAATAAAGTTACGTACTAATTTACGTATTAATATTAATTCCTTCATACTTAAAATTTAAATTAACACTGTTTTTAATAAAATTTACTTTTTGATTAATTACATTATATTAATACACAGATTAATACACTTACAATTAAATTTTTCCTAAAACTATAGTATATATTTTATGGGTTGATTTTTCTTTGCAGGTCCTTAATAAAGAGGAGGCATTTGGGAGTTATCCAGACAATCAACTCACCCCTTTTTAGATAGAGTTGCAGGTCCTTAATAGAGTTGGGTCCCCGACACGGTTATCACAAATTTTTTTTTTTTTAACTTAATGATTTTAAAAAAGATAAATACATTTATCAAAATATTTTCTCGAAATATTCTTTCGATCTCTGTAGTGCTGCTCTTTTAGATAATTGAGACAACATTAAATCATGGATAGGTTATAAACCTAATCCAATTTCTACCAAATCTCTTCATCATGGGCACACATACACATATATAATTGTGTATCATTCAAATATGATTTTGGGGGACGAAGTTTGCCAATCAAACTCGACACAAAATTGACGATCAATCAAAACCAAACACGAGAAAAAATCAACAACACAGAAAGAAAAAGGTGGTATCAAAGTAACAAAGCGAATCCAATTAATCAAAGTTAACAAAGGGAATCAACTGATCACTAAATTCTACTTTGGCTAAAAAGATAAGCAATTATGTATCTAGCTACCCAACTTCTTCTGCATTCCCACAGTCTCTCTAAGACAGAGAATAACTCCTTTTCCCCCTACACTCTCGCTCACTAAAGCATTGTTAAATTAAGATTCCACCAAAACGTTACAACATATTAACTCTTTTCTCTCTCTCTCTCTAAACGGTGTGTATCATAAAAAGCATAATCCATTTCACATTTTGACATTTCCCAAGTCAGCCGGCATTGTTGGCCACCCAGTTGGGAAGAGCAAAGGTTGCCGGCAGGTGATCGGAGAAAGAGTCTTCGGAGGCCGGACCGACGAGCCCCTCCAAACCCTCAAAGAAATCATCGCTCAGAACCACGTCCGATATCCCAAACTCGTCTTCTTCCTCGTCCTCGACCATGTCCTCCCTCTCTTCTCTACTTTCTTCCTTGCTGTCAGTGGTTGTACTCTGGGGTAGACCTATCTCGTCCTCCATGGAAGTTGCCGGCGAAGAGGGCTTGGTTGAGTTGGGTTTTTTGGAGTCGTCGGAGGAGGCGGGGACCGTTTGGTTCGGGAAAGGCTTCTGTCGTGTGGATCCGGCGAGTGAGTTTCGGTGCGTGGGTGCAGGGTGGTTGTGCTCAGCTGTGTACGTGACTATGAACATTCCCGGGTCGGACCGGTTCCTCTCCACTTGTTTCCGGGCCAAGCATCCCTTCGAGCTGCTACATCTATAATAGCCCCTATTATTCAAAGAAGAATATCAACAAACAAAAAAATTAAGTTAAATTAATGTAAATAACAGTTTTCTGGAAGATGAATTATTTGAAAAATAATGGTGAGATTTGAAGAGACCAACCTCGGATATGGGGAGCCTTTGATGGGTTTTTGACCATATTTACGCCAAGCCCATATATCTGAAGAGAGACGCTCTGCTGGTACTTGGCAAACCTTCTTTAGCAAGTTCTTCCTGGAACAGAAAAATTTAGGAATTATCAACCAGAGATCATATTTTCACAAAGTGGGAAATTATATATTAGTCTCAATCAAAGAGTAGATATTGAAAAGTGAGATTTTTTTTTCTTTACAAATCTCTGTTTTTTGGTTAACGACTAAGATAGAAATTAATTACCTTCTTTTGGACCTCTGGCTGGTCCCAGAACCGGCTTGAGACTGCTTAGGCAATTGTTGCTGATGCTGCGGATGCGGCTGCTGTGTTTGAGCTTTGGACGTTGCAGTGAGAGAGGAAAGGGAAGAGAAGGGCGAGATGGGTGAGTTTTGGGGAGAGAGAGGCTGGGGTTTGGGGAAGAAAGGCTTGTAAAGCTCATGCAATTCCTCAGAAACATATCTTGCTTCAAAAGGATCTGGGAAAGAGAGAAGCTGGCTGGCTTGTTCACCAACGCCACCAAAATCAGAAAACCAGGAATTTGAATGACAATTTCCCAGAAAAGAAGCAGTAGTGGTGGCGGCGGCCGTAGAGGAGGACGAGGTGGTGCCGTTGGAGGCACAGCCTCTGACCACAGCTTGAAGATCCCAATCTTCCTCCATAGTCTAGACAAAGCCGGTGAATCTGTACCTTTGTCTCTGCTAACGCTGTTTGAGGAAAGACCTTTCCCACAGAGAGAGAGAGAGAAGAGAGGGACAAAACAAGGCGCTGACTTTTGGAGGAGAGAGAATGGAAAGGAAAGAAAGAAAAGGCTATAAGAATGTAACGAGGGGGGAGAAAGTATTATATAAAGACATGTTTATATAGAGAGAGAGAAGGAAAAGTGGGTTTCCACAAGGGGCTAGAGAGAGAAAGAGAAAGAGCGAGAGAGAGAGGGGTTGTGTGTCAGACAGAGGGCAATTTGGCATCTCTATGCTTATCTTTTGTGCCTTATTTTTCTTCAAAACGTAAAAAACTGGTTGGGGGTTGACTTATGAAAATGTCAAAGCTGGGATGTCTGGGATGCTGAATTCGGACGAGAAAATTTTCGCAGACGCGCTTTTCCTTCGTAAAGTGCTTGTGCTGATATGCTGTCTCGTGAGTTTTACCGACAAAGAGAGAGAGAGAGAGAGAAGGGAAGATGAAAGAGTGGAGGCCACTGAAAATTTTTTTTGGGTGCTCTCATCAAAATCATGAGATGCTGAATTAGTGGGTTGGTAACGACTACGTGCCTCACGCGCTTTCTTCCAACGTGTTGGAATATTTTTCTTTTCTTTTCATGATGTAATAAGGAATTTAAGATGATTTTTCCATCGTTTTGAATCCTTTTTTTTATACATTTAATTACATGTCATATTTTTTAAAATGATTAGAATATTTTATAGATTATTTTTGTAAAATTTTATTAATAAATCGGCATAGATAACATATCTAGTAAAGTATTTACATACTATAATCTAATTTAAAAGATAATCTTTAAAATTTAAATCTTAAAAATTATATAATTAAATCTAACCATTTAAATAATTTTAATTATATATTCTAAATACGAGTTAGATAATAGAGTAAAAAGAGAAATTACCGCATAAATTATATTTAAATACATCTCACAATATTTATTGTTTATACTGTATTAAATATTCAGTAAATATTATATAATTTACTTTATATATTTATTTCTATTTGTTTTTAACTCTTTAGGTACAAATAAGAAGGCTAGAAATATAGACAAGTGTTTGTTCTTTTCATCAGTATTTGATTTTGAAGTTGAATAAGCGGTTATTTTATTTTTTATTAGAATTAAGATAAAGTAATTAAACCCATTTTTATCATAAATTAATTATCAATTTTAATTTTCATATAAATAAAAAAACTCCCATCATTTAGATGTTTGATTGTGAGTATTCAATTCACAAAGACAAGCATATTCTAAGAAACCACGTTCACCAAAGATTTCCTTTGCTCAAAATAGTTGTCAATGAACTTGAATTTGGCATGAAAATTATATTTGGCAAGCCATTTTACGGAAAGAATATTAAAAAAAATAAAAAAATAAAAACCAAATCTCAAAAAATAATATTACAATACCCTAAAATCAGAATAATTCATCAACTCCAATTACGCAAAATCTGCACTAAAGATCAAACCCATTTTGGGAAACAAATCAATCTCATTCTCACACGTGCCGCCATCTGGCCACTGTAGCCGGCGAGTCCCATTTTTCTCTCTACTCGAGTAAGTAAGAATCGGGTCCGCAAAAACTGCAGTCAGAATTTTTCGGGGTGATCAACGACTAAGGGAGAGTTCACACTGGGAGACGATGGAGGGCCAGGATCGACGGTGTTGGAGCTAATCGTGAGGTTCGGTGACAGCTTGCAGATTTGTGGGCCGTTCGTCCATTTTTGGAAGAATAATGGACGTTTCTCTCGACTCTGGGGACCCGTCCCGGGTGCATTAGCCCCGGTTGTACCCGACGTTGGTTTAAAAATCTCAGTTCTCCAATAAGATAAATGATATTTATAACAGTAAAATGTGCAATCCTTGTGTGTAGTTTTTTAAAAAATAGAAATTAATATAAGATTTGTATAAAAAAATTAATTAATTTTTTAATAATAAACTTTACCATCTTTTAAAATAATTATGAGATATTTATATAATTTATAACCCTATCTAATATTATTCTTTAAATAAAAATATTTATATTGAAGATCAACTAAGGCGCCTTTCCCGAAAAAAAGATTTTGATTACGTGCAACGTGGCAATTATCTGACTTTTTTATGATATAGTTGATTTTGGATATGGAATTTAGATCATTTGTATTGTTCCTTTTTTATTTATTTATTTATTATTATTCCCCAAAATTTTGTTTAAAATATATATATTTTTTTAATTTTTTTAAGTTTTACTCATTTTTTAAAATAATAAATATATTATCATCTTAATTCTCATCATCTTCTTATTATTTCATGATATAACATTATATGATTAATTCATAAGTAAAATGTAATAAATAATTTATAATCATCTAATACTACATTATGGAATGATGAAAGGATGATAAAGATTAGGATGATAAGTATCATTACTCCAAAAATCACATACATCTCATTCCTTATCATTTATTTTTTTATAATTTCTCTATTACTTTTTTCTCTCACTTCCATTTACAAAACTTAACTACTTAGTATTTTATATTTTGTCTTATGTTTTGAACTATTACTCTCTAGCAAATATTTTAAACAAAATTTAAATTATTCTTTTTTGCAGGTGCAGTAAATTTTTAAGTTTTCTTTTTATATTTTTGTAATTATTTAAATTATTTTTAAAATTATTACTTAAAACTATAATAAATGTGAATATGAGAGAGAATGTAGATGATTAGAAGAATTTGTTTTTTTTTTGTTAAAATAAAATATTTATAAAAAATAATTTAGGAATGAATAATAATTTTCTATAATTAAGGAGTCACTATTTACATTCTAAAATCTTTCTCTATAATAGAAAAATGGAAGAAGATGAGTTTTTATAAAAAAAAATTAATTTTTTTTTAAATTTAGGAAATTATGAACTTTAGACATCTGATGGATGCTCTTATTGATGACAATGCCTGTTTTATTTTAAAGTAAAATTAAAAAGAAAAAGAAAGAAACGTGATTATGAAAAATGAAGGGAAAAAAAAATTAAAAAGGGTCATCAAATCAATGGTGCGCCTCGGTGCTAGTGAACCCGGGCCGGTCTCTAGCAACACTCTAATTGGAAAGATTCGCAAGTGTTAGAAGCATTAGTGGCCTGTGGCTTTAACATTCTATTTTATATTTTTATAAACCCCATGCATTTTTTTTTTGAAAAGTAATACGGTTTGTTATTAAGAAATTAACTTTTTATGTTATTTTTATATTTATTAATTTTTTCATAGGGAGTGTTCAATTAGGGCGGTAAGAGGATGAGACCGGATCGAAAAAACGAACTGGACCAGATTGATAGTTTTATTGATCTAGCTTGAAGTGTGGTTTTTTCATACCGGACTAGACCATAACTTACCAAATCTATACATATATATATTTTTTATTTTATATAGTATGTATAAGTTAATTATATAATTTTTATTCAAATGATCACCATTGACTATATATACAATACAAATATTTAATATTTATTAACCATATATAAAATATAAAGAGATCACTTAGTTTAATTAATCATATATATATACAATGAAAAAAATGTCCATGAATCGGACTAGATGGACCAACCAAACTAATAGCAAACGGTCCGGTCTAGCAAAATTGATAGACTGAAATCTTCAGTTCACGACTCCCCTCGAACCAAAACAAACTGGAGTAGACCAATTATACATCTATGTGTAGCGCTTGCATTATTCAATTCAGAACCTACATGAAAAAATAAAATTTTTAATGGTGAATCTTACATTTTTCAAAGGGAGTGTACGAAATTTGCACATCCTAACACTATATCTAGTATTATTAAATTATATATTCCCTCCTCCATTTATTTTTTTAGAAAAATGTTTGAGTTATAAAAAAATATTTTAAATAAAATTTATATATTGAAGTGATTTAATTTGATATCTTAGATTTCCAAATTTTTTATATTAAAAAATAGATCTAATATATTATATTAAATTATATCAATTTATAAATTATTTTAATAAGATTTTTTTAGATGCAGAATTTCAATATTTTACTTAAATATTTTTATAATTCATTTCAGGAATCACATGTTCATATGCGAAAGACTTTTTTTTTTTTCCTAGTTGTAGCATTTTCCAAATTTCTTCTACTTTGAGGATAATATTTTTGACAATTATATATGTTTCCTAATAATCGGCTTAATGTGATGGTTAGTACTTATACTTTGCAACATAAAATGTTTTACAATCGAGCCTACCATATCATACCATATGAATTTGTAAGTTTTTCTTAATTAGATTTTTATATAGACTATGTTAAAAAAATTATATTTTCCTACAATGATATATTTAAAATATTTTCAAATAGTCAAGATTCATATAAGATACGTTACTGATATAAATAAGATAATTTCCCTTTTTAATTTCATTCGCCTGATCTCAAAATTTTTTCTTCCTATAATTAATTATATATATATATATTTAATTGTTTTCTATCTGTGACTTGATATTATATGCAGCAAGTAATACTTTTATAGTCTATATAAAATCAAGTAATGTTACATACTGTCTTATAATTAATATGCAAGCCCCACGTACTCTTTTTAAAAAAAGAAGGTAGGGTCTACTATTAAAAAAATAATTTTTTATTTGAGTCGCATATTTACATACTTTTTTTAAAATGAATAAGCGAGACTTGCATATTCTAAGACTGTAAATATCAATTTTATACTGATTTATTAATTATAAATATATAACTTATAAAGCGTATGTGAAAGTCGATCGTCGATCACTTTAATTTGTATAATATACTTTGTAATTCATACGATATATTTGCAAGAGTAAAGATCAATAAGCAAGAAAATGTGGCTTAGAAAACGTAGATAAATAATGTTAATTTGTTGAATGCATGCCAATATAGAAGTGGGTGGCATGCACGAGGCCTTGAAACATGCAGAAGCGTGTGGGGACATTGACATGGGTGCAAGTCTGCAATTTCGTTTGTGTTGACCCGTCCCAATCCGTACTCACATGGCAAATAAATAATAAATAAAGCGTATAAAATATAAATAGATAGATATATAGATTTATATGGTTCGGTATAAAAGTCTACATCTACGAGCCGTTTACGGACAAAATTTACTATATTTGATAGTTTACAGTCTTTCATAACCTTACATGACTCTCAAAATAATAAAGGAAATAAAGTTTGAGGGAGATTGAAGAAGACACAACCCCTATAGAATTTTGGAGGAATCTTTGTATTTCAAGAAGTCTGGAGATTTGTAAAGATCCTCTCCCTTTAGAGAGGGTTTTTTCTTTTTTAGAGTAGTTAAGTCCTACTTGCTTTATCTCACTTTCACCCTTTTGTATCTAATTCAACCGCTTTTGGCTTTATTTCCTCATTGCCTTGTCTCTTGATTTTATATATTCCTTGTCTTATATCTCCTTTTATTATTGGCAATGTGTTTCAAATGGGCTAGACCCAATTCATTTTATATTCAACAGATGTCTGTGATTCTTAAGATTGACTTGTCCAACAAGAAAGCATTGAGAATTTGCAAGTCATGATGATAGAGATCATTTATGAAAGCTGTAGAAAAATAAATTTTAGGAACTTGTCCATGGTTTTCCATTGTATAATACAATGAAGATCTTCGAGAGAGGACCTTAAGGATACTTGCGAAATTCATTAAAGGGCATTCAAAGATGGGTCTCCGGAAAGTTTGTTTGTGCAAGTGTTTGACTCATAATCAAGTTTTGATGATGTGGCTCAAATGATTAATATCATTGGCTGATGTAAAAGGTAGTTAATTAGTTGCATTCAGTGATGTAAACAATTATATTCAACTCAACCCAACTCATTCAATACAAAATCAAAGTAATACACGACTCTGTTCTTTCCTCTCTCTTTTCACTTGCTTCCATTTCTTACATCAAGATTACATATCTAGATTCAGATTTTGTCATGGTATTAGAGCAATCTGATTTCTTTGATTAATTTGATTCTATGTGGATTTATCAATTCATCCCTATGATTTTAAATTTATTTCAAAATGGCGGATTCAACTCCACAGAATTAGATCGAACATTCTTACTACATGTATCATGGAGAAAATCCTGGTTTGATGCTAGTATCACAATAGTTAAATGGAGACAATTATCCTACATGGGCAAGAGCTATGTCCAAAGCACTCAGCGCAAAGAATAAAATGGGGTTTGTCAATGGAACCCTAAAGAAACTTGCAAATGCATCTGATCCAAAGTCTTCAGCATGGGAAAGGTGCAATGATATGGTATTATCGTGAATACTCAATTCAATCACCAAGAACATAGCTTCAAGCATTCTGTACATTGATGTAGCAGCAGACGTTTGGAAGGATCTACAAGAACGTTTCTCATAGGGAAATCGACCTAGAATTTTCTAGTTAAAGACAGCCATCAGTTCTTTAACTCAAGTACAACAATTAGTTAGAGATTACTTTACATAATTGATATGCATATTGGGATGAATTAGCCAATTATCGCCAATTGCCACAGTGCAAGTGTGGAATAGAATAAATACTTTTGGAATTCCAGCAAGAAGAGTATATTTTACAATTTTTGATGGGATTAAATGATTCATTCAATAGTATAAGAGGACGGATTTTGTTGTTAGATCCTTTACCATCCATGAATCGAGTTTTTTTTCTTGTTCTACAAGAGGAAAAACAAAGAGAAATCAAGATCTAATCTGCCCCAAGCTTTGATTCCATTGCTGCTATGACAAAAAAGAATACAAAGAATGGCAATACCTTCAACAAACAGTTTCGATCTTAAAAGGATAGAGCTGTATGCAATCATTGTAGATATACGAGTCACACCTCAGACAAATGTTACAGAATCCATGGGTTCCCACTAGGATTTAAATCCAAGAAATCCAATGTTCACTCAGCAAATCAAGTATCTTCTTCTCCTACAGTTCAGGAAAGTAATGATGCTTCACAATTATCATTTACACAAGAATAATGTTTGCAAATTCTTGCCTTAAATCCCTCTCTCAAATCATTACATACAGTAAACCAAGTCTCTACTTTATCTACTAGTGTACCTAGTTCACCTAGTATTCTTCCAACACCAAATATTCCATATTTTGAAAGCCTTTTAGGTAAAACTTCTTTAGTCTTTTCTTTCTTAGAAAATACTGTTTTTGCCTCTGTCAATTCTTCATCGATTCCTTGGATTATTGACACTAGCGCCACAGACCTCATGTTCTGCTCCACCAGTTTCTTTTCTTCAATTAATTCTCATGTTTCTTTATCTGTCAAGCTGCCAAATAATAATCTTGTTTCGGTTACTCACATAGGAACCGTAACTCTATCCAATGATTTGATATTGCATAATATTCTTTGTGTCCCTTCTTTCTCATTTAATCTCATATCAACAAGTAAATTGGCCAAAGATATTCACTGATGTCTTATTTTCATTTCCAAACTCTGTTTTGTACAAGGCCTATCTATATGAAAAACGATTGAAGTGGGTGAAGAAAAAGCTGGTTTATATCATCTCATGCAAAAACCATCAGATGGTTCATCATCCATTGTTCTCTTAGTCAATAAAGAATTCGATATTTGGCATTATAGATTAGGCCATGTTTCTTTGTCTAGACTACAAGCTCTCAATAAATGTGTACCAAATATTAAAATTTTCAATTCTTTTCCATGTACTGTTTGTCCATTGGCAAAACAGAAATGCCTTCCATTTTAACTTAGTAATAACACTACTTTGGTTCCATTTCATCTTGTGCATTGTGATATATAGGGACCATTTTCAGTTGCTTCCTCAGATGGTTCTAAGTTCTTTTTAACAATTGTGGATGATTTTTCTAAGTGCACTTGGGTGTATCTTATGAAACAAAAATCTCAAACTAGACAAAATTTGCAATCCTTCTTTTCTCTTGTTGAAAATGAATTCAATCTCAAGATTAAATCCATTCAAACAGACAATGGGGCTGAATGCAATATGCCTGATTATTATTTACCTAAATGTGTGATTCATCAAATGAGTTGTGTTGAGAAACCACAAGAAAATGGTGTGGTTGAAAGAAAACATCAGCATTTGTTGAATGTTGCTAGACCTCTTAAATTTCAGACCTCATTACCATTACAGTTTTGGGGTGATTGCATTTAAACAGCAACACATTTAATCAACCTAACTCCCACACCTTTACTAGGTAATAAATCACCATATGAAGCCATTCATTCATCTCCTCCTTCTTATAATCATTTAAGAGTATTCAGATGTCTGTATTTTGCATCCACTCTTACCAGAAACAGATCAAAGTTTGATCCCCGAGCCAAAAAGTTTATTTTTAGTGGGTATCCTTTTGCTGTGAAAGGATTTAAATTGTATGATCTTGAATCTCATACAACATTTCTGTCTCATGATGTGGTATTTCATGAGTCTATTTTCCCTTTTTCATCCATAGATTCAAATTCTTCTTTTGTTATTGATCCTTTTCTAGTCCTACCCAATATCATTTCTGAAACATCAATTCCACCTGTTGCAGACAGCATTCTGCCTACAAACTTCTCTCCTCTTGATCCTAATACTTTCGATTCAAACAATTCTTCTTCATTCTCACCTCCCATTCCTTTATCCTCATCTCCCATTCCTCCTCAACAGTCCACAAGACAAAGAAAACAACTCAGTTATTTGCAAGAATATCATTGTCAACCTAGCTTTGACAGAAAACAACCAAGCTTTTCTTTAATCTCCTCAATCAGATTTCATGATAGACAGTTCTCAAGGTACATATTATTCTCTTTCTAATTTTGTTTCTTATCATAAACTCTCACATTCTCACACTGAACCAAAGTCATTTTCTCAAGCCATAAAAATACCTGAGTGGCAAGAAGCTATGCATGCTGAAATCAAAGCTCTTGAACAAAACAAAACATGGACTCTTATTTCCTTACCTGTAACAAAGAAACCTATAGGTTGCAAGTAGATTTATCATAAAAAATACAAGGCATAAGAGAGCATTGAAAGATATAAAGTCTGATTGGTAGCAAAGGGCTATACACAAGTTGAAGGCTTGGATTTTCAAGAAACTTTTTCTTCTGTTACAAAATTAACCATAGTGAGGTGTTTACTAGCTTTGGCTACTGCTAAAAATTGGCATTTACGTCAATTAAATGTAAATAATGCCTTCTTGCATGTTGACCTCAATGAAGAAGTCTATATAGACATACCACCTGGCTTTGTAGAAAAAGGGGATAATCGGGTCTGCAGACTTACCAAGTCCCTTTATGGGTTAAGACAAGCCTCACACCAATGGTTTTCTAAACTATCCTATGCCATTCTTGACTATGGATTTATTAAGTCCAATTCTGATCACTTACTTTTCATCAAAACTATTACCTCTTCATTCATTGCTTTGTTAGTTTATGTGGATGACATAATACTAGCAAGCAATGACATTGATTCAATTACTTCCTTGAAGTCATTCTTAGATGACAGATTCAAAATCAAAGATCTGGGGGTATTGAAGTACTTTTTGGATTTGGAAGTGGCCAAATCCAGCAAAGGCATCACTTTGTGCCAAAGAAGATATGCATTGGATATTCTCCAAGACTTAGGTTTACTAGGAGCAAAACCTGTTCAGTTTCCCATGAAACAAAACATCAAACTCTCTTCATCTAAGGGTGATGTAATTGAAGATGCTTCAAGCTATCGCAAGTTGATCGGTAGGTTGATATACCTTACCATCTCTCGACAAGACTTGACTTATGCATTTTAAGTTCTTAGCCAATACATGGATAAACCACGACAACCTCACCTAGATGCAGCCCATAGAGTCTTAAGATATTTGACAGGAACACCTGCACAAGGATTGTTCTTTCCTGCACACTCAGATTTTCATCTCAAGGCTTTTTGTGACTCGGATTGGGCAAGATGCGTGGACTCTCGAAAATCAGTAACCGGCTTTTGTGTTTTCCTTGGTGATTTACTTATAACTTGAAAATCTAAAAAGCAACAAACTGTGTCAAGATCTTCAGCCGAAGCTAAATATAGAGCCATGGCATCCACCACTTGTGAATTGACAAGGCTACTTGCTCTAATGAAAGACTTTCAGATCGATCATCCCCAACTTGCTCTACTGTTTTGTGACAAGAAAGCTGCTCTTCACATTGCAGCAAACCTCGTGTTCCATGAGAGAACAAAATACATCGAAATAGATTTCCACATTGTAAGAGAGAAGATGTTAGCCAACCTCATCAAGCCACTACATGTTGCTTCTGCTCATCAACTCAGTGATATTTTTGCCAAACCTCCTGGCTGTAACCAGTTTCATAGTTTGCTATCCAAGATGGGAATTTTAGACATTCATTCTCCATCTTGGGGGGTACTCTTAGAGTGCATGATTTACTCTGCACACAATTGATGATGTGGCTCAAATGATTAATATCATTGGCTGATGTAAAAGTTAGTTAATTGCTTGCATTCAGCTTCTCTTCTATAAATAGACTAATGTAAACAATTGTATTCAACTCAACTCATTCAATAAAGAATCAAAGTAATACATGACTCAGTTCTATCCTCTCTCTTTTCGCTTGCTTCCATTTCTTACATCAAGATTACATGACTAGATCAGATTTTGTCATGTATGACTGATAATTGCATATTACTGTTTATTGTTAGCAAAGAGCACACATTTCATTCTTGGCTTTTTCCTCAATGGTGCTAGCGGATTTCTTGCCCTTTGAGGTGATTTCATGTTGGTGTTGTCTTTTTGGAGTCAAAGTCATAGTTTGTTTGTTGTAACCTACGCTAAGTGGTTAGGGAGCCCGTCGACTCCCTGGCTCAAATAGTTGCTGAGCTTGTCGACTTGTTCCTAAAGCAACCCTCGTGAGGTGGTTATGGAGCTCAAAGGCTTGTTCTAGCTTGAAAGTAACTTGTTGACAACAATTATGATGAGAGAGGCAGCCATGATTGCATGAATATACGTTGACACTTCTTGCTAAGACAGAGGGAGGCTCACTCGACCGCTGTTGTGGTAGGAGGCTTGCTCAACTTCTTTATGGTTGGCAAGGTTGTGATAGCCTTGGTCTCTAGGATCAAGCTAGTAATTATGATTGGCTTGATTTCTTAGGCTCAAGTTGGTTGCCAAGGTCATGTTTTGATCGCCAAGGTGTGCGTTGGTCACCAGGATCGAGCCAATACTTAAGTTGGGTTCAATTTATTGAGCACACATCGATTGCCAGGATCGAGCTAGTACTTGGGCTGGGCTTGATTTGTTAGGCGCACATCAGTTGCCAAGATCGTGTTAGCCATAATAGCAAAGGTGGCATGCTGGTCACTAGAACCAAGCTAGTACTTAGGTTGGGCTTATTTTGTTGGGCGCACATCGGTTGCCAAGATCGAACCAGTAATTGGGATGGGCTTGATTTGTTAGGGGCATGTCAATTGCCAGGTTGTATTAGTCTTAATCACCGAGATGGTGCATTGATCGCCATAATTGAGCTAGTACTTAAGCTAGGCTTGATTTGTTAGGCGCACGTCGATTGCCAAGCTGGTGCGCTAGTCTCCATGATTGAGCTAATACTTCGATTGAGGCTCAATTTGTTGGGCGAGCATCAATCGCCAAGTTTGTGTTAACCCTAGTTCGTGGAGGCTCTAAGTGCTTGACTCTAGGGCAACCCAATTGTTTTGAGAATTTTTCACCAAGAACCAAACTGGTTAGTATAAATAATCCAAATCAAGAGTTTGAAACTTGCAAATCTGAGCCAAGCGGCATGATATTTGGTAAGAGTTCAATTTCCGTAGTGCCCCAGTGAGGCTTGAGGTGCCCAATTATTGATCGGGGTGAAAAAAAACAAGTGAATCAGTAAACCGGACCAAAACTGGTGGTCTGGTTCTAAATCGGTTGGGTCTGATATTGGTTCCATTTTTTTCAAAATTAGTTGAAATCAGTCCGGTTTTGATTTTTCTTTTTCTAACACCAAACCAAACTGGTTCATATAAATATATATTTTAATTTTTTATATTATATAAAAATATTTTTATATGATTTTTATATTATATATAAAATAATCTTGTGTTATATGTTAAATTACTAATTAAAATAACAATAAATTTTAAAATCCTATATAAATAACTATATATTATCACTATAATCTTTAGTATTGGTAGTTATACTAATACAAATCACTATATATTATAATATACTATAATATATCATTATATTATATATTATAATATATTACTATAGTCTATAATACAATTATAATATATATTATAATATACTACAATATATTATCACTATATTATTATATACTATAATATATAGCATATTATATATATTAGATATATAATATATCGAAAAAATTAGGCTAGAACTGATAAAACTAAAAATACCATTTTAGAAGTGTAACCAGTATGGTATCGGTTCTTCAAATTTCAAAACTGGTGTATACTAGTTCGATTCTAAAATATGTCCAAAATCGGGCCGAACCAAAACGGTTGCATCCCCAATTATTGGGATTTCCTCTTCTCTCTCTTGTTTTGCTAAAATGTGGCAAGGGCTCAAGTTCTCCAAGTGAAGGCAACCCTGCCTCACCGATGATGAAGATCTGACGCGATTGAGTAGGGGCTCTAGGGTAGTCTGTTTTGGTGAAAATAAAAGTTAAGGTGCCTGAGTAGCACTCAAGGGTGACCCCGTAGCTAGTTCTCTAGGTTATGTGGCCATGTTTCCAAACTTTTTATCTAGCCGGAGTTGATCACCATTGTATATCCCCTTTATTCCTTTTATTCACCCTAGGGCTCTTGTTTAGAATCTGGATAGCCCGAACCTATTTTTGGTTGAGACCAGCAAGTAAAGTTTTTCGCTTATCCATCTTCATTTTCCAACTTATCCATTCAATGGGAGATCTGAGGAGTTTTATGTGGAAAGCCTAAAAAAGCTAAATTTGTTAGTGAAAATAAAATCCAAATACCAAGTTCGAGAGGTGTAAACTCTGGCAATTTACTTGCTACTTTTAATTTTTTCTTGACAAAGATTGTTCGCTACTGACTAATTTTTTGTTGTTGGAGGTCAATCCTTATCGAGTGATTCTTGCCCAATAAAGATGGTTTGCCATTGAGTTATTTTGGTTGTGAATTGAGATGCTTGTGTATGCTCTTTGTTTCACTTGCATGTTTTGGGACTCACAGTTGAGCCTTGGCGCATACACAATGTTAATTACATAAGACTGGTAATCGAAGTGCTATGCTTAACCACGTTTCCATCTCCATCTCCATCTCCCTGTTTTTCTATTCATATAAATTCTCATAGAGACCTATATGTCTTGGTACTTTGTCTTGACCTTAGTGGGTGATGAATGGTTATGTCTGCATGGCGCTTCAACACACTGGGTTTGGGAAATTAGTAGTTCCAATGATGGTCTTTTTGTGTGAAGGTGATCTCATGAGCTGAACAGTCTCTTTATTTGGGGAGTGATATATCTTGATCCCACAAACAACACCAAATTGTTGATACATTTTTCTGGCATGGTCGAAGCTCAACAATACGGTTGAATAGCCCATGATGATGGCTTAGGCATTGATACGATAATCGAATGCTCATCTCTAAAACAAATAATAAATAAAGCATATAAAATATAAATAAAGAGAGAACATAGAGACTTACGTGATTGGATATAGAAACCTATGTCTATAGGTAGTTTGGGGGCAAAATCTATCATGTTTGTTGATTTTACAGTCTCTCATAGTTTCATATAGCTCTCAATACAATGGGTCTATAGGTAGTTTGGGGGTGAAATCTATTATGTTTGTTGATTTTACAATCACTCATGGCTTCAGATAGCTCTCAATACAATTGAGAAAATAGGATTTGAGGGTGGTTGAAGAAGACACCATCCTTGTAGAATTTTGGAGGAGTCTTTGTATTTCAGGAAGTCCGGAGATTTGTAGAGATCCTCTCCTTTTAGAGAGGTTTCTTTCATTATTTAGAATAGTTTAGTTCTACTTGCCTTATGTCCTTTTCACATTTTTGTATCTAAGTAAACTTCTTTTACTTTATCTATTCCTTGCCTTATCAATTTTTATTTTTTTCTTGTCTTATTTCTTCCTTTATTATAGGTGATGGATTTCAAATAGACTGGACCAGTTCATTTAATATCCAATAGACACACTGTGTGCTCTTAGCTAGACTATCAAAAGGTTATAATGCGCTATGTCACATACTTTTCATCCATTAAGTTCGAATCATCAATTGTTTCATGTGACTCATTTTTTGTCTACCTTAATTTTCAATATTGAAAAAGAATACTCTTGTAAGCTTTTGATGATCTAAGAGTATAATGTATTGGTTTTAGTAGTTAGGAGCTCGAAGTCGGAGCTTCAATTGGAGTGCATGTGGGCTTGCCATGCTCAGATTGGACCGGGGCCCACAACCCAATATCCAAGGCCCAATCTAAAATTCAGATTGGCTCATCCCTATTTAAAAATATTAAAAAGGCAAAATAATGTAAAAAAATAATTAAAAAAATCTAAAATAATGTAAAAAATAAGTTAAAAAGCTAAAATTTAAATACAATAACTAAATCATATACAATACAAAAATACGTAACTAAGTTACAATAAGTTAAATAAGTTACAATAACTAATGTATGCAAATGATAAATTTAAATTTAAAACTACCAATTCACAATAAATTTAAATTTACAACATGAAAATATAAATAATGTCATGTATTTGATTCAAATAGCCATTGTCCCCCACATCAGTCTTGCCAATCCATGCATTTGAGTCAATGACTTGTTGCCTTGATACTTATAGTGATTTCCTGCATGAAGTTTTATTGATCAAATGCGCTATCTTTTTAGTCATTTAACTATAGACTTCAATACTATCAGCCAAGTGATTCATGACATAAAATAGGATACATTAAAAACTCACCTCTGCTTCTAACTCTGACGAGTTTTGCATGATGGTAATCATGATATTGAGTTTCTCATCAATAAATGGGCCAGGGGTTCTCCATCCCATGGTGCGTCCATCTCAATCGTCGACAATTAGTCTAGAGTTCATAACTAGGTCTACAAAATCATATAAATTATAAATTCAATAATGAAAACATTAAAATTATGTAAATAATCATTTAAAATCATAAAGTTATCTGACTCAAGCCTATAGCTCTCGACATCAATGATATCTACTCCAATGGGCATTGAACTTAACCAGTTTTGTGTGCAAATTAAGGCCTTGACAGTGGTTGGAGACAATGAAGTTTGATAAGCATCCAAGACACAACCTTCGATGCTTAACGCCAACTCAGAGGCAACTGTAATGATATGAATAGCTAGTACATTCCTGGCTATTTGGAAAATGACTGGAAACTTGATAGAATTCACATTTTATCAAGTTAATATCTTGAATATTTTACTAGTTGCCTTGACATCTTCCATAAAGTAATGCTCAAGCTTCGACTTACTTTGCATAATATTCCTCGATGCACGGTTTTAATGATACAGTTGTAGCCACAATAAATTTGAATTCTGTGCATGTGTGTCATCTAAGGAAGATGTTGAGCCGGTTAGGCTTGAGGAGCTATCACCTTTGGTTAAAGACTGACCACTGCTATCGTAATGTCTATATAAATCATCAATAAATTAATCAGCATCCTCATCACTTAGGGCGCCCCTAATCTAAAATTTTGGAATCGCCAACTTGTATCGGGGGTCGGGTGCCCCTATGATCACAGTCACAAATAATAATTTATTTATCTTCTCAACATCCCCCAATATTTATTATATTTGTATTTCATCCTCATAATCATAGCATTTAACAAACCTACACTGTCAGCACAACTTTATTGTAAGTAGTCAAAAAGCCCTGAGAGCTCCTTGAAGTACATGTTCACAGTAGGATTTTTTTTCCAAATATCTGCATAGTTATGTTATAAAATAACTTAGAAAACTGAACAAAATACTTGACATTGGCCCAATCAACTGTGTTTGGCGCACCAAGCCCACTTATCCCCCCAACTGACTCCAGCAAAGCATACATCATGCCCCCATCCTCGACCTCCACCTGCTCAAACGCTGGTTAGTATTTCTGTGCTCGATTCAACATCATGTATGTAGAATTCTATCAAGTCAGAACGTCTAGTTGCAACATACTGAAAGATGAGATCTTGAGTTGTTCAGCTATTACCTTAAACTGGTGGAGCCGCTGGGGGAAGCCCTCACATATCTCACAAGGCCCTAGACTTCAGTAATGAAATCATCAACCTCCTTCAACCCCAAAATTATGAGGTTGATGATATGAGCACAATATCGAACATGGATAAACTAGTGTTCACGAATGATATCCTTCTTTATCATTGTAATCCGGCTAAACCAATCAATGGCAATGTCATTCGCACTGGCATTGTTCACTGTGATACAAAACACTTTTCTAATCCATCAATTTTTTATA
This sequence comes from Carya cathayensis, assembly GCA_011037825.1. Taxonomy (NCBI): domain Eukaryota; kingdom Viridiplantae; phylum Streptophyta; class Magnoliopsida; order Fagales; family Juglandaceae; genus Carya; species Carya cathayensis. Next base: position 1,094,795 of record QGSO01000284.1, on the reverse strand, counting down.
CAGTCATCCGTCTCCTTGCCATAGATAAACTTTTGTGATCAACAATTTCCTTGAAACTGATAACCTGCTTTTGCAACATCTACTCAATGTCAATAAAGTAGACTGTAATATACATGTAGTCCACATTATGTATAAAGGTCTATGTATCAGTCGTAAATGAAACTTTCTGGCTAGTGGCAACAAACATTTCCTTTATCATTGCCTTCTTCTTGGCATGCATATTCAAACAATCATGTATCACCGTATACCGTGAAGATATCAAAATTTGTGGCTCAAAAGTGTGCACAAATTTGCAGAAGCCTGCCTTGTCAATCGTGGTAAAAGTAATCTCATCAGTGATGATCATCTTCACAAGAACATCCCTCAACATCTTCTCACTGTATTGAGAGATTGAAAGCTTTTTAATCTGTGTGCCATCAATGACCGTAAAAGTCTCATAACTCAACTTCATCTGATCAGTTGCCACTAACTCTTTGTGTATGTTATATTGCTGGCAGCCCGTAAAATGTGCTATTAATACTAGTGTGCCTTGTTTCTTCGAATGACAATAGTATAATTGCCCACAATAGTGGCATCGAGCCTATGGGTTCTTATGATCACTAGGAACTTTGATGAAATGTTTCCATGTCCATGACCTTTTTTTATTAGGTCATGCTAGTCAATCGGCCTCAACATTCATCCTCCTCTTCATTAAGCATATCAACATCTTCTAGATATATTGAGACTCGACTACTTGCACAGGAAGTAGCTACTTTAGATGGGGGTTTACAGTCTGAAGTACTTGTCGGTAATACCAACAGCTATGCGCCATCCTCTTATGGTGAATCGCAGCGAGATAGTGTAGCATCTATAATTTGCTATAAATATAATCTGAAATAATTAACAAAAAATCGTTATTTAACATGTTATGAAAATTATCTACACATTGAAAACACATTAAAAAGGAAAAACATATGTGTCTAGTCGTGTTTGTGGTTTTAAAAATAAATAAAACACAAAATCTGAACATCCGCTAGAGTCACACTCTAGTTAAGGCTCGAGCAAACAATCTGTATAAAGATCACTCAAGCTACACTCGAGTGAAGGCTCGAACGAATAATCTATGTGACTTTGCTTGAGCTACACTCAATCGGACATTGAGCAAATGTTGTTTGAAGGGCACTATTCAATTTTTCCCAAACAAAATCCCACAAATCTCATGACTGAAACCCTAAAAATAGAAATTCCCCAATTCAAACAATAAATCAACCACAAAAACAAAAAAAATCACAAACAACTTCAACAGTTTTTAAACCCTAAATCATTTAATTAACAAACAATTAAAACCCTTATAACAAAATATAAGATGTAAGACTTACCTATATGGTGGGTCGCAGCGATGCAGGTGACAAAGAGAGAAGATGTTGGAGAAGGAGAACCAGAGATGAGAGAGAGTTCTTGTGCGAGAATGGGGGGGGGGGGAAGTGAGAATAAAATAAAGGGGTTATGTATTTTAGACGCTCTTGTGAATAAAACGACATCATTATACTTTAAACGGAACAACATTGTTTAGTTAGGCCTTTCTTATAATAAAGAAAATGCCGTAATTTGAAGTGTACGTAAACTCCGAACTCCGACTAAAGAAGCTGGAGGAACTCTGACTCCAACTCCGAATTTTGAAAATTTTGACTCCGTCGGAGTCGCCACGACGTGGGAGCTTTTGCCCACCCTATATGAACTGGTTCAATTGACAAAGCTAGCATATACAGATAAAGCATTGTCTTATAATAAGTTTCTTGCTTTTTATCAATAATTACAGATCTGCAAATGCAAGTACGTACGTACGTACGACAGAATCATGCGTGCATGGTCACTTAATATGTTAAATTACTACAGCATGCCTATGATCAACAACATATAAAAATGAAATCTGCTCGATCCGCCAATCTTTGTCGTTTTTGCACGTACGTGTACGTGTCATGTTTGTCATGACTCATTGTACGCGCGTGTTATATATATAGCAAGCTGGCCTGAAGGCTAAATCCCATCAATCAGTATATATATATATATATATATATGACTTTGGATCGGATTAAAAGAAGTGAAAGCAAGTCATATATATATATATATATATATATAACGCAGCATATGAAAGTCTTTGAAGAAATGATCAGCATATTTCTAGGCCGGTTGCATGGACCATCTCCACCACATATATATATATATATATATATATAGTTAGAGTACTAGCTAGCTATGGCACCATATTAATCCTGCTGCTAGCTCGGTCTTCAAACACTTTTTGTTCCTTTTTCTTTGCACTTTGTGTAACGTATTATGATTGATAGATGAGGGAGTTGTAAAGCACTTTTTGGTATGGAAAGATCTCGATCACTCCGGCTGATCAGAGAAACCCTATCCTAGAAATATAGATGCATGGACTGAAAGTTTGAGATTTGTAGTTCAGTTTCCATTTGGTTGGTCAAACATTTAACACTCAAAGCGATCGAAAATCCCTTTAAGAATCCTGTCTTCTACTTTGGGATTCATGAGATGGAACAAGACCAATTAAGTTACTAGGGTCTACCTAGGTATAGAGGCGTGTGGACGTGGATCGATGGAGATGCACAAAAAATATATGGCCGGGGATATTGGTCATGATATATAATCGACCCACGAAAGATTATATATGATGTAGTGGTTATTTGTTTGTAGGGTCTTCTGCAACACAACATGCACTTTTTTCTTGCTATCTTTTTATGCACAGAGAGAGAGAGAGAGAGAGAGACGATAAGGTGGCCCATTTTTGGAGAGGAATTATCGTGGGTTCGGCACAAGGACATGCAAGTGATAGATAGATACCTTAGCTATCAGAATAGATAGCAATCTGCAAGCAACCCACCACCCACTAAACTTTCATCAATCAACCTCTCTCCTCTCTGAGGAGAGGGAGAGCACTTTCTAGTGGGAGAAGATGCCACACTAGCTAGAGAAAAAAAAAAAATAGGACTCCCCCACCACAATTACAGGCAGTGCCATGTGTGCTAAAACTTACTTTTTAGTGTTTCCTGATCAATGCCCTAGCTTTACTGTTTGTGATTCATGAACTTGATAGAAGACGCCATGTATCTGCATTTTGGACCTTCTTTTGTGCGTTCTCCATCATTAGAGGGTAGAGACTATCCTACCCCTTTTTTATGTACACTCCAATAAGTCATAATTATTAAGTTCATTAAAGAATAAAGCTACCGTGCCCCGCTCACCGAAAAATAATAATAATAATAATAATAATGATTAAAAAAGTAATTTTTAACATATTGATATATTTTTTTATATTTTTAAAAATTTTTATAAAATGATAAAAGAAATATGAATAAAAAACTTAAAAAAAAAATGATAAGATGATTTTAAACTAACAATAAGATGTAGCGGTAACATGAGACAGCACAGTAGAAAAAGGTGATTACAAGAATTGTAAGCGAAATTGACAGATAGTACCACTGGGTCATATACCTTTTTGTATGGAAGCAATTAAAATAGCTTTTTTTAATGGAATAAGTACACTTTCGGAGAAGTTGTAATTGAGGAGCTCAAATATTATTCTGTTTACATTCAAAAAAGCAAATCATTTTCGCATTTACAGGATATACCTTAAGGGCGTGTTTCACACTACTGATTGTATGAATACATACAATAAAATGAGAGAACGGCAGGGGATGCCTAATGAAATTCTGATATCTAAATTAAAGAAGTAATTTCAATATAAGTATATGAATGAATGTGTTAATATATTATTTTTAAGTGTTATTTATAGAAGCGAATGTATTAATCATATATTACTTTTAGGTATTATCTATAGAGGCGTGGTAAATATGATGACGATCAACCTTTAAAATATATATTGAAGACTCTGTATTAATTAGACCAATCAATTTCCTAATTAGTCAGATACGTTATATATTATTCACAATATATATCAATAAGACTCATCTTTAGACTTGCATTCGACCATTGAGCTTTCATTACACTTGAGCCCATTAGTACGTGGGAACCAAATATCACTTCCAATATATAATATCAATAAATTCTGTAATATATGTATATATATTTACTATGACTTAATTGGTTTAAAATATTTTAAAGATATATCATATCAAAAATTTTAGATTCATTTTATAACTCGTACCAATGATTAAATAAAAATTAAGTTGAGAAATACATCAAATTATTAAATTAATTATTTTTTAAAATCATTTTTCTCATCTTTTTTATATATTAATTTAAATGAGAATTAGTAGTTTAACGAGATATATATTTACTTTTATGTAATACACAACTTAATGGGAAATATTATTTAAATTTCAGTATTTATTAATATATAATACCAGTGGAGAGTAGATGACTTAGCTATTTTAAAGAGTCATAAGAGTAATTATTTATAGCAGATGATGAAGATTTATAAAAGAATAACCCCATACTGTGAAATTTATAAAATATAGCTAGATGTGCACAAAATCTTCCTTGTTAATTTCTTGCAATTGACTGCACTTTCAAAAGATGTGCACTTCCACACCTTTAACTATAAAACAACATTGGCTGAGGAACTTCAACTGTCTTCCAAAAAATCTATTCAACCAAAGGCAGCTGAAAAAGGAAAATGATAGTATGACTACCAAATATGCCCACTAATATAATTTTATTTTTTATTTTTTTAATAATTAAGAAAGTAACTATTAGTGAATTTATTTTTTTATTCATTTTTTTCTTAATGGTTAAGGATGTTTAAAAAATGATTAAATGAAAATTAAAAAAACTCATTTGTACTAGTGTAGACATTTGGTGGCACATTTCGTAGTCACCCTAGAATTGTCTAGGAAAAAAACATGTCAATTGCAGTCATTGTTCTCATTGGAAGGATCATTTACAAGGGAAAACATCTCATGACATACATGAAATCCCCCTTTTTGAACTGCCACACAAAACACAGCAGCAATTGAACTTTGCATATAATTTACAAAGCCTTCAAAGATTAGAAAGCTAATGGTCTTCCTGTTCATACCTCCAAAGCAAAAGGGAGAAAAGAAAATTCTTTTTGTACCCAACTTTCTGTCCTGTCTTTAATTTTGACTTCAACTGGTCCTCAAACTGAGTCTTGCCTCCACAATGAATCAATGCTAGTATTGAGGAGTCATTTCCCTCAGCTTTGTAACAGCTTGATGTGAACAACTCAAGGAATTTATGAGCTATATTAAATCACCATATATGTCACTTCTGTATCAACTACAGCTTTGCCACAAGGAAGTGAGTCTTTCTTTGTTTTTTTGTTATGGGGCAACAAGGAAGGAAGTGAGTAGTCTTGCTGCAAGTTTTGCACTCTTGTAGTGATCTTCTCTAAGCTGGATAAACAAATCAAAATTTAATTAACAAGACACACCACTTATCAAAGAACATCACAAATAAGAAAGGTACTTGATTGTGTAATCCATATTCTTCTTAACTTTGTGACTTTAAATGAGGAAACAGAGATTTCTGGAGCCTGAACCGAAACACAGAGCGTTGCTTTCAGGACACAAAAGTGAAACTTGTACATGAATCAAATAACAAGCTATGTTAAGCTATGCAGAATGTAATGGATTTTCTGGACTGTTTTTTGCATGGTAATGCAAAGTTATGAGGATAAAATAAATAAGGTTTGCATACCCAGCTTTCAGAACCACCTAATTAATAGTTTCCCCGCAAACATTGCAACATAAACCACCATAACAAGCCATGGGAAGTTCCTCAGTTCCATAGCAGGCATCCTGAGTTATGACCATCCATGAAAAGCCTGCAAGAAATTATGTTCCTCTAGTAAACTTTCTCTGTAGTACTTTTCCCTTAAAAGTTACCGAAGTTTACCCATGAACATTGTGAACTTGGTTTTTTCCCAAAAGCATTGGTATCTGTTTCCCAAAGGAAGTATTCTATACATATGGTGTTAGTAAATGGGTATTTACTAACCCCATGATCCATCTACAGTCCACATGGGTGGAGAAGTTACCATCAGTTTAATTACTCCCCACCAGCTAATTAACCACCCATCAGGGAACTCTTAGAAAGAGTGTTGCATGCATTAGTTAATAAAGGGCAGTGGACGAACAAATAAAAAACATCTCCTCTTTCTACAATTTTATAGGGAAACCATTTAAGACTCTTTATCTTGAAGCTTGGAATAATTTGGGAGACTCTAGTAGTCTCTTAAGTGACAGAGGTGCATTCGTAACAATTTGATATGGGCTGTAAGTCGAGCAGCAATCTGAGCTTGTTGGAATTCCACTCCGCTTGAGGTAAATTGAATTAACCTTATTTAATATATGGGAAAGTTATTATAAGAAAGAAGCACAGTTAAAATGCACAAAGACACAAGAAGGGAAAAATGTGATTACAGCCAACCACATTGGGGGTTACAATAAAAGCTCAATCAATTCCAAAAACGAAGGTGCACAAAAGCTCTAACTAGCAAACCAATTCTAATACAGCTCAAAATCATATACGTGCGGAATTCCAGCTTGATCCATTGCCAAAACTCCTCTCACATGACATGGTAATCCATTCTAATGATCATGAATCTGATCTTCTCCTCCCGCTTTTCACTTGGCCAAAACCCCCATCCGCTACTTGATTAACCACTGGAAACACATGGTGGAAAGAAAGGTCACTGGCACAAGCAATTTGAAAATGTTACCCTTAACATCTGTGTAGGTCTCTAGCAAGTTCTTGTGTCTTCTCATTATCATAAGCATTTCAAGATATTGAATGCTCAAGTTAAAATACAAATTACCTGACCAAAATCGACATTACTTCATTGGGGGACAAGAACACAGCAAAAACTGTCGCTGACTCTTTACGTGATAGAGTACATGCAAGAGAAACAATAAGACACTACAAATTTGTTGAAGAACTCAATCCTTTGCATTGAAATTAGTGGCAGTCCTCTCTTTTGACAGCAAAGAAACCCACCAGCAGCATCGTTAGGATAGGATTGATGACTAAAAAAACCAAACATAATGAAAAAAGGTCTTTGAAGAAAATGGACATATGCAACATACCACCAATAATGGCTTAAACCTGCAAAACAAAACTATTTGATCACAAGCTGAAAACCACAAATACTGAACATTGTATAATTCTAATTGACTTGGTGTGCATATCCAAATTAATACGGGGTATCAGTTATAATTTTCTTCCAAATCATATATTTACGATATCAAGTATTTTTTCCAAAGTCATACATTTATGCTCATTTTTACCTTGGTAGTAAATATTTGGTTTCAAGTTTGAACGTGATTTTAATTTTGATTTTAGCTAGATTTTTTTATAGAATTCTTATTTATTTATGTATTTATTTCTCATACGAAAAGTCTTCATAATTTCAAATTTTACAACTATTTAAGTCCAGCTTGTGGGTTTCTTAATAGAATTTCTAATTTTACTATTAATCAACAATTTTTAGAGTTTTCTCTATGCTTTTGGGCGAATCTCTTATCTTCTCTATGTTGATCATCGGTTGAAACTAGAGTTAAAAGTAATCTAAATTAAGTCTGGCATCAACTTGTTATCGATTTTGAACATGAAAAAACAATGAAAATAAGAAAGAATGTGAAGAACAAGTGGGGAGGAGGGAATGGAAAGCTAGTAATTAATGAAGCCAAGAACCTCAGTATTAATACTGAGTAAAATAAATTCTACGCTATTAGTCTTTGATGTTGCATTATTGCATATATCTAACTGAGCCAGTTAAGGATTAGAAAAATTATGACCAGCATGAAAGGGACTCACTGAAAGTGTCTTTTGTTTACCGATTTCTCATTTTCCAAAAATAAAGTATCCAAAAGCTGAGAAATGGAAGAATGCATAATCTCATTTCACAAAAGGGAAAGAAAGCATTGATACAAAGGAAAGAATGTTCTCAGCAAGTTTAGAGGGTATTAAAGGACGACTCAACTAAATATACTGGAGAACTTTCGAAGCAAGTGGAGGTATTTGTACATACTATTTTTTTCTTGACGAATATTGATCAGCCTTTCTCAAGCCCATTTGTTCCATCTGCTAAGAAAATCTCAAGCCCATTATACCTTTTACTTCCAAAATTTTGAAATGTTTTGGGCAATTTTTTTTAATTTTTTAATATATATATAGACAAATATTTCTTCAAATTTTAGAGGCCCAATTTTTTATTTAAAGAAAATACTATTCTAATTTTCATTTAATGACAAAGGGCCAAAGGGGAATATTTCTATTTTTTGGTGCTCCTCACCATGTGTGAGCATAGGCCAGTCTACATATGTACGTAAAAAATGCTGAGTTTTAGGCTGGTTTAGAACTCAGACTCAATTGAGATCATTTCAGTTTAATTTAATTTTAAACTGAATCTAACATTATAATACTCAACTTTTAAATTATTAAACTCATCTTAAGTCAAAATTTATTTATACATGGGACACATAATCTTTTTCAACTCAACACTTCTTTACACGATAGACTCACATCCTATATCAAATTCTCATAAATATATCTAAACTTATCTTAATATCCAAACACATCTATACTTATCTTAGGTGGGCTGGACAAAACTCACTCTATTATCTCAACTCACTACTATTCATAAAGAAATCAACTTATCTCAATTTAGTTCAACATCCAAATGGGCAGGGGCAACTTGGGAAGGCAAAATGGGGGCAATGTAGCATCGCCCATGTATGTATACGCGTATTCGTCTACATTTGCCAATGGCTATGAAATTGATGCTGATTTTCACGTTCTTACCGATCCAAATGGTGTCAATTTTGTAAGAATTGCACTTCTTCTGTTGTGATTACTGATCATAAAGGCCTCCTGATAAAGAAAATCATTGTATGGGCTTTATAGAGAGAGCTCAAGCCCATCACTTGAGCTCCGGGGGCAAACAATGGCCCACTAAGCGTTTGGTCTCAACATATTTAATGTCATCGCTCTGTTCGCCGCAGTTGCAAAGGTCTTTAAAAATCTGGAAGTTGCTTTTCAAGATGCTACAAAAGTAGATTTGTCTCTGATCACATGGAGATCTTAAAACTACTGCAAGAAGTTTTCAATCACAAAATAAAGGACGATCTCAATAAATAAATAAAAAGGTATATAAATGAGCAGCAATAGACATTGCATGCAAATTAGGAGATCCTAGCTAGCTAGAAGATCGGAGAAATAGATTTGAATTTGATGGCCTAATAACATATGACTTAGTTCTCTAAATATAAAACTTGGGCTAAAACCCTCATTCCCTTGTATAATAATAATAAGATAGAAAAAGCCTAATTGGCAACTCTCTTGAATTAGGAGATTAGATATTAGTGGCATGAGATCCAACCTCCATAAAAGAGGTCATGGGTTCGATCATCCTTCCTGAATCTTCCAATATCAAAAAAAAAAAAAAAAAAAAAAAAAAAATCCCAAAACAAATTGCCAGATTCCAAATGGTTAGGAGTTTAGGACGTGGAAGTTGGCATTCTGACTTTCATGTGAGTGTTTATTACGTACGTTGTCTCAAAATTTACGAATACGTAACACTCCTATATATTATAATAAAATGTCATTAAAAAGTAGGGATTTCATAAGAACTTTAATGGCATGATATTTTGTGATTTATAGTTTGAATTAGGCCTGTGCAAAAAACCGTGAACCCGGTCCACTCGAACGACTCACCCGATTAAACCATAACTTTCAGATCGAACCCATTAAATATCAGTTAAAACCCAAGCAACCCGTCTCACTTTTAAATTTAAGCTTGCAGCAGATCAAACCCTAGCCACTAGCTTTCCCCACACTCTTCGTCATTTCATCGCACCTCTATTCATCATGTTCATTGTCTTCATTGGATTCGGTGCATAATTTCTCTATTTGCAACCCATATTACAGATCATTCCGGAATGAAATACCATATTCCAACATTTTGTGCATATGAATTTCCAAGGCTGAAGAATCCCAGTTCGAAGTTCTCATCCTTTGATTTCACAGTCTGGCCATCTTTTATGGATTGGATATAGGAATAGAGACTAGAAAGAGACCAACTTGGTTTATAGTCGTTATGCCTATCTCACAATTGAGACTCATTTGCTACTATGAAATCTAAGGTAAATGGTTTCTTATATCAATGGAACATCTTCAATGCCTATCTTTTTCACCATTCTATGTCCGAATATGATGTCGGGCAAACAACTTAGACTTCAGAAGTTTGCAAAAACATGTTTTTGCCCAGATGTCTAACACAAGAGAGAGGTGAATTGGGTTATATTTAAAAAATTAACAATTATAAATCAAATACACAATATAAAATATAAATAAAATATGAAACAGTAATAAATATAAAGAGTAATGTAAGAGAGAAGTAAATCAGTATGTTAACAAGGTTCGGTTCCACTGTCTACGTCCTCGCCACAAGATACCCCTTGAGGTTCCCCAAATGATCAACTTCCTTTAGGTGGAAATAGAAACTCATTACACTTTTGAACAACACCACTACAAATGATCAATGTAGAACACCCTCTATACTTGCAATCACTTTACACGTGGTGATTAAACTATTCCCTGTGTAGAACACTTTCTACATACACAAGGGTTATACACACTCTTTTACTGATACAAGAGCTGATAATGGGTAGGTTATCATAAACCACTCCCCAATTAGTGAAATAAGAACAATACAGCGCAAACTATATCTCTCTCAAAATGAACAAGGTTTAAGGCTCAATGTTTAGAGAAAAAAGAATGAAAGTTTTGAATGAATATTGTACACTCTTGGTGTTATAAATTTGAAACTCTTAGATGATATATTTATAGGAAAATGAGACTTCATATTCAAATTTAAAAAGATTCACATGTCAAAGACAACATCATTCACTTTTCAAAAATTTTAAATCTAATTTTTTTACTTTTCGTATATGACAAAAGAAGTATACTTTACTTTTCAAATTTTTCAAACAAAATCATCTACCTTTTGCATAAGTCAAAAAGAGTATCAATCACTTTTGAAAATATTCACATAAAGCACGCACATGTGAAAGATAACAATCAATGATCTTTAATATTTTTAAAATTCAAACATTTAATCATGTCATATACATGTGAAAGATGACAATCAATCATCTTTCAAAATTTTTAAATTTAATTTTTGAAATATTCATACACATGTGGAAAATGTATTTTAATCCTTTTATGATAAAATATTAATTTTGAGCCTTAATTCTAATTTAAAATTTTTAAGAGATTTACAACATTACGCTATGAGTTTTAATGTGAATTTGTCCTCTCATACTTGATTCTTTGATGTGCTTGACTCCATTGTATAGACAACTTGAGATTGAGACTTTTTATTCTTTGAATTCATTTGTTATTATCAAAATCAATGTGTAGATATATAATTACACGAAACTTGAAACCTTGGATTCAACATATGCTTTGACCATTCGGAGTCATACTAATTGCTGATGGGTAAAGGCATGGGTTAAGTGAAGGCCATAGACTATTCAATCTTCAATCCCACATGCCTTTGACATGTTTCTGCTTTCCTTAAAGTTGGTTTAAAAAAAAAAAGAGGAAAAAAAGTGTCTGACCCGACCCACTAAATTCGGGTGGGTTGGCGCGTCCATGTCTCCGAGTTAGGTCGGGTTTGTCACAAATCTATGGGCAGGTCGAGTTGCAGGCCTAGTTCGGACTACCTAATAATAATGTTTCAACCGGTGCAATATCCAGCTGATTTTTCAAAGAAGTTTGTGGCTTGGGAGAAATACCTTGAATTGCATGGAACACTAATAATAAATAATACCAATTTTAGTAAATAGGAGCATTACAGTCATAAAAAAATTACATAAAAATAAGCTCACAAATTTTCATGACTTTATATGATCCATTAAATATACTTTACAATAAAAGTAACTTTACAATCTTATGAACCATATAAAGCCACATCGGTTTGTAGAAATTATTTTTATATAATCCTTGTGGCTAAATTATTTCTCGTTAATAAATTTCAGTTTTGGAATGATCAAACAAACAGGCATTACTAAGAATTAGGAGATTAGACATTAGTGGAAGTTCAAATGGAAAATCTCAAAAAAAATTGCCCGATTCCAGATGATCAAGAGTTTAGAAAGTGGAAGTTGGAATTCTTCGGACTTTCATGTGAGTGATTATTACATACATTGTCTCAGAATTTATAAATACTTAACACTCCTATATATTATAATATAATGTCATTAAAAAGTAGTGATTTCATAAGAACTTTAATGACATGATATTTTGTGAATTATAGTTTGGACTAGGCCTGTGCAGAAAAACCGTGAACCTGGTCCACCCAAACAACCCGTCCGATAAGACCATGACTTTTAGATTGAACCCATTACACATCGGTTTCAACCTGAGCAACCCGTCTCATGTTTAAACTTAAGCTTGTAGCAGATCAAACCCTAGTCGCTAGCCTTATCCACTCTCTTCATCATCTCATTGCATCTCCATTCATCATCTTCATCATCTTCGTTAGATCCAATGTGGAAGTTCACTGCTTGCAACCCATATCATAGATCGCTCCGGAATGGAATACCATATTCCAACATATTGTGCAGATGAATTTTTGAGGTTGAAGAATCCCAGTTCGAAGTTCTCATCCTCTTATTTCACAAGTTGGCCATCTTTTATGGATTGGCCTTGTGTGATTAAATTGGCCGCATGCCAAAATAAAGAAAGAAAATAGGAAATAAAAAAATAACGATAATAGAAAGATACCAATTTGGTTTGTAGTCGTTATGCCTATCTCACAACGGAGACTCATATGCTACTATGAATTGCATGGAACACTAATAATAAATAATACCAATTTTAGTAAATAGGAGTATTACAGTCATAAAAAAATTATATAAAAGTAAGCTCACAAATTTACGTGGCTTTATATGATCCATTAAATATATTTTACAATAAAAGTAACTTTACAATCTTATGAACCATATAAAGCCACATCGGTTTGTAGAGATTATTTTTGTGTAATTCTTTTGTTGCTAAACTATTTCTTAATAAATTTCATTTTTGCAATGATCAAACAAACATGCATGACTGGCTATATGACCTTCTAGAACAAGTTGTTCTTCTTCACTTATAATGGCATTTTAATTACCACTTGTAAAGCATCACCTTCTAGAATTATTGACTTCAGCCTGGCTTATACGTGTCTCTCGTCATCATGAGGCACCACACCAATGCCTACTCTATTGCAGATATTTCTTGTCAATTGTAGCATTCCAGTTTATTTTTTTGAAAGCCAACAAGATTGAGGTTTTGCCCATTGTCGAAATTGACCTGTGATGTTCAGGACTTTTATAGCATTGTCAAGAAGGGAACTTAAAGCTTCTGCACATAAAATGAATAGATGAGATGAAATGAATCACCTTGTTTAATTCCTTATGTTGGGATGAATTTACACAGTTCATATATAATGAGATTGATCCATCTGCTATCAAACTGCATTTTTTGCATAATAGCCTTAATTCAGAAAACACAATTAAACTATTTCAATTTTTCTATTTATTATTTATATACCAAACATTTGATAAAAGAAAAAAATTAAAAAAATAGATGGTGTGTGGTGTAAGGACTTATGTTTAGAATTTTTCTATCGAATTTTATGGCAACCTCCCTCTCATCCTGTTGTTCACAAAGTGCATGGCCTCATAAGCCACTAATATGTTATCATATATAAATCTACCAAGAATAAAAGTAATCTGATTCGGGAGAAAACCTTAGTAATTAGGATAATTAAATCTTGCTGCTTTTGTTATTTTCTATTTTCAAAAAGAGGATTTGTTTAATTCTTTAAAACTAATTGAGTAAAATATTCAATTTTTTTTTTTTTTAATTTAATAGAAAAAATTTTATCTTTTTTTAAGTAGAAAATGGGGGTATATGGCAATTTCATGAAAGTTTGGGAGGGTTATTGTCGAAATTGATAATTGGGGATGATATGTTTAACTCAAGATCTCATTAAAATATTAAGAAATTGACTGAAGTACTAAATACTTCACAAGGAGCAGTTAATTCTTAGACAAATGGTATTGAGTGGTCACTTTCCTTCTAATGGTATTGGGTGTTGAGAAGTGTTGATAAAAGTTGTGAATAGTAATAAAAAGTAGATAAAATTAATAATAAAATAATAAATAGTAATAAAAAGTAGATAAAAAATAATAAATAGTAGTAAAATTAAATAAAAAATAATAATAAAGTAATGAATAGTAATGAGAAATGTTGATAGTACCTAAAGTACTCTTAGTACCCAAACATAACCTATAATCTACGGAAAAATAGGACATTGATTTCAATCAATGCTTAGCCATTTATGGAATATTTATATATCTAATCGGTGTCATCCTGAATCCCCCATGAGTCATGGACATGATATATATGAACATATTGATGGCTGTACGAAGAATTAATGGGCGATATTGAAGACTTGAAGTGCTGCCACTGCCTGCCCTTGTTTAACTTGCAATAAAATGGGATGGTGCTTTCAATGTTGTTTTAAAGAGTCGTGGAAATCTTTAAAAAAACGTGTACGCGGTGCCCGGCACATCCATATATATAGAAGTCCGCGCGGTGGGGGCGGCGGGGCTACCTTTTCTGGTTTGCTTTTAATTCACGCGTAGACCCTGTGGTCCAATGGCCAGTAAAACTGCATGCATATTGCATGGTACAAAATTAATTCCAACTATAGTCTACGTACGTACGCTTGCCATTTTATATAGGGCGGTGCTACACTTAACGGTTGGGAGTTCTTACTGGGATCCGTCAGTACAATTTGAAGTGTTTTATTTTTACTTTTTTTCTATATTTTTTTAATATTTTTAAATATATATATTTTTTTAATTCACAACATTATTAAAAAAATACTTTCGTAATCACAAAGTAAAAAATAATAATAAAATAAAATAAATTTCCCACAGGAAGCCTAACATTATTCTTCTATGAGAAATTCTATTTGCAGTCTCCACTTGGTGACTGCATGTGCAGACCCTTTATTAAAATAGAAAAATATCATTTTAGGAGTTATATTTTAGTAATTTTAAAAAATTTTAAAGATAAAATTACCTGTACTTATATTGCAATCCTCAAATGGGACTGTACGTAGCATTGCTCTTTTTCTATATATGTTGTTTACTTATTGGAGTAATGCACTGCAGTTCCTGGTTCAGCGCTACTTCGATTTTTTTTTAATACATTAGGCAAGGGGGATCGAATCATGGTCTCATTTTGAAGATATGGATCTTGTGTCATCAAGCCATATAGCATACCCCTGGTAGCCCTAGTTCGATCTAGGTCTCAACTGTAGGACTAATTTTTGTTGGCAATACTTCTACACACAATCGGTAAATGTAAACGGGGTGCTATTTATTATTTAAAAAAAGAAGAAGAAGAAAATGAAGTAAAATGCGGAAGAAAGGTATTGAAACCATTTTGGCTTGTTTCCCGCTTCTGGTGTGCGACAGAGAACGAAGAAGCAGTGGTTCTCATTTAGTTGGCCCAGCTTCTTCAATCCTTCGTCGTGGGTGTAGATCGATTATTGCTGGGTTGGGCATCTGGTTTGGGTGCGTTAAGTTCGAGCCGGTCTGCGTTGGGTGGGTCAAGCCCGAGCGTTGTTTGGATGAGCTTGATGGGCTGAGTTTGGGTCAGATCCGTGGGCCATCACCTCGGATCACCTTCATGGGCCATCACCTCGGGTCAGCTTCGTGGGCTAGCATATAGGGTCAGCGACGTGGGTTGGCATTTCGTGGGTCGGTCTGCGTTTCGTGGGTCATCTTCTCACTTGACCGTCAGCACCACCACGGCCAGGTTCTGATTCACCATCGATCTATCTCATTATGCTTCAATAAATGTTTTATTTGCATAATATATAATTTGATATATATGTACTTAGTTTCGTTGCATTTGCATCAACATGGTAAATACATATGTGGCTCTGTTTCATGGCATTTGCATGAACATGGTAAAGTGAGATGTTGGAGCATTCATATGAGGAACAAAAATCTTTGTTTGAAAATGTTGTTTACAGTTGTGGTTGGTTTTTGGTCTGGTTTGTTTCGTGTAGCAAGCCGATGTAAACTAAATATAGAGAGACTTCGAGAAGAAAAGGAATAAAAAACAAAAGCTCACTTGGGAGTGTTTACAAAGATATGAATAATGTAAACATGTGATACACTGTTAATGCAAGTTCAATGCTTATTATATCACTCATGGAATGGCAGTCTTATATGCATTTAGTTGATAAAATGAAGATAACCCAATAGGCTAGAATGGAGATACATAATATTGTTCTTGAAAGACTTTATATATTTTTTAATTATGTTGACTGAATTAAAATAAAACCAATGAAGAATTAGAAATTAGAAACTTTTAGAATCACATATTGCTGCAAATAGTTACTTAGCTGTAGGTTATTTGTACTTGATTCCTTATTTCTCATCGTGGTAAATGAGAAAGTGTTTTACTTGCACTAAAACACTTGAGTTTGGTGCTTTCGAATTGCCATATTATTGGATCTATGTATTGGGAAACCTTTTCCTTGGATTGCCATATCATTGGATCTTTTGCACTCGAAGAGTTTGAATGGAATTTATGTATTTTCCATTTTTCCTTGTACTTTTATGTTAACCCTACCTTTATCGTGTTGACATATCATTGGATCTATGACACTATGTGTTGGTTAGTTAGATGATTGGAAGATTTAATAATTTTAAAATTGGTTTGATAAGTCCACTGAAATAGTTGCAAACAAATTATGTATAAACAGAGCAACATATAATCACCATGCAAATAGACCTGCCATATTATAATGTCCATTTTCAATGTGGCTCAAATTTCATATTTCCTCTTTTGAAAGAGGTTTTTAAGTGAAAATTGTTGGCATTTGTGTTTCACATAAGGAAAAAACAATTCACTAATCTCATGAAACTTGATAATTTAAAGTATTGTTATACTTGCTCATATTTTTTTCCTTTAAATTGAAAATGTTGAGGGTGCGATGTACAAGTTTAGTAATAAGAAAATAAAATCATGGCTTCCAACATTCAGGTTTTAACTCCAAATGTAAGATGTGAAAATTGATTACTAATTGTAATAATTTAATTGCACTACAACTACTTCACTTTGATTTAAGCTATAACATTAACAAACTCACAGTTGGTTAAAATCTATAACCTTCAAGTTCTACATGGTTTAGTTGCATTGCCTAAATTATAAAATATGTGGATAAATATGCTTGCTTCACAACTGCTTTTTGAACATGTGATCATAAAAGTGAACAACTTGTACAGGGCATGGGAAAAGCGGAAGCACACGCATCTACCTTAAGACCATCTAGCTCAAATCACCCAACCTCAGTATGTTATTTCATAATTAAAAAACCTAATGCAACTCAATTATTTAGCATCGTAATTATTAATATTTCTTTTATGTTAGGATATCCCTCAAACTGGTCTACCAAACTTTCCAAAGGACATGCATGGTTACTTTGGATCAGTTCCTGCATGGTCACCAGCTTTCCTGCCATATCCAGATGGCAACATTAATCTAAGCAACATTGTGGTGCTTTTTCAACTTCGTTCTTGTGTTTGAGTTCTAAGTTAATTATAACTTATATTATTTGTATGTTTTTTTTTCTGATAAGCAAACCGTTGGTTATCCATTTCAATATGTGATGGGACCTCCAAGGCCAGTTATCACTACAAGCTCTGCGACAAGCGCAAGATTTGGTGAAGAAGATAGACCCGATTGTTCAGAAACTGAAGCACCATATACTTTCGCTAGAGTTTATGAAGAAATTCTGTTGGATAGACCAGATGATGGAGTAACTGAACTTGTTTCCCCCGGTACACCACATGTAGTTACATCGTTGGATGGTGATGATAGAATTGAGGAGCCAAAGTCAGGAATGGAGTTCAGTTCGTTTGAAGATTTGTTGAGTTATTATAAGAACTATGCAAAAACATGTGGGTTTGGGGTGATGACACAAAGGAGTGAGAGGTCTGATGATCAAAGTGTCAGATATGTCATCCTTAGTTGTGCACGGGGAGGGAAGGCCCGGATTTAAGAGTTCCAATCTTGCAAACCTATGTCTGATGGGAAAGACGGATTGTAAGGCCTGGATTAATGCACTAAGAATTGGGGGAAAGATGCGGTTGACAACAGTGAATAATTCACATAATCATGTAATCAGCCCACAGAAATTCCGCTTCTTTCGATGTAATAGAGAAGTTAGTGAGACCGTTAAAAGAGTCATAGACACAAATGACTTAACTGGCATCCGAATGAACAAGAGTTATAAATCTCTTGTGATTGGCGCAGGTGGCTTTGAGAACCTCCCATTTTTGGAAAAGGATTGTCGCAATTACATGGACAAAACCGATCATCTGCGACTTGCTGCAGGTGGTGCTAGAGCACTTCGTGATTATTTTATGAGGATGCAGTACAAGAATAACAAATTTTTTGTGTTAATGTATTTAGACGATGACGGGAGGTTAAAAAATATTTTTTGGGCAGATCCACATAGTTGGGCAGCCTATCAATATTTTGGTGATGTCGTCACATTCGACACCACATACGTGACTAATAGGTATGGGATGCCCTTTGCACCATTTGTTGATGTAAACCATTACGGGCAGTCGATTCTTTTGGGAGCTGGATTGATTTCCAGTGAAGACATGGAGACATTTACATGGCTATTCCAAACCTGGTTGCAATGTATGGATGGAAATCACCCAAAGGCTATTATTACTGATCAAGACAGAGCAATAAAAAATGCAATTGCTATAGTCTTTCCGGAAACTCGACATAAATTTTGCCTATGACATATACTTAAGAAAGTCTCCGAGAAGCTTGGATCATATGCTAGCTACAAAAGTGGGCTAAAAACTGAACTGATGAAGTGTGTGTACGACACACAAACTATTGAGGAGTTTGATAACTGTTGGGCCAGTTTTATTAACACATACGACTTACATGAGAATGCGTGGTTGAAAGTTTATACAATGAGCATGAGCATTGGGTATCGGTTTTCCTAAAAGAGCACTTTTGGGCTGGAATAAGTACAACCCGGCGAAGCGAGAGTATGAATGCTTTTTTTTACGGTTATGTCCATTCAAAGACAAACTTGAAGGAGTTTGTCGACTAGTTTGACAATGCATTGAAGAAGAAAATTGAAAATGAAAATCAAGCGGAATTCCAATCATTTAGTGGCACCATTCCCTACGTATCTAGATCTCCAATTGAAAAGAAATTTCAAGAGTTATACACCAACACTAAATTTAAGGAACTTCAACAACAAGTAATTGGTGTGCTTGATTTGGAAATTAAACTACAGACATCTGATAGTGTAATGAGGAGTTATTTGGTAGAGGATGAAGTTCGTATTCAGGAGTTCACAAAACATGTTACATATTCAGTTGATTTTAATGTGGATGATTGCAATGCAAAGTGTTCATGTCTGTTATTTTAGATGAGGGGGATACTGTGTAGGCATATTTTGGCTGCATTCAAATCTAACAGTATAAAATCATTGCCAACCCGATACATTTTAGACCGATGGAGGAAGGACATCAAGAAGAGATACACGTCAATTCGAAGTAGCTACGATGCAAGGGATCAGAGGCCAAATGGTAATAGACACACAATTCTTTTGAATATGTGTTATGAGATGATAGATTATGTGGTGGATTCTAATGAGCAATTTGAATATGCAAAGAAGAGGATAAATGAGATTACTGGATTATATCGTTACAACCAATGCCCCTTATCTATGACCCAAACAGGTTCGGAGGCGACGAACCTGCATATTGTGTATTTACTACAATATTTCTACAACTATTATAATTATATAATGTCCTATTTAACATCTCTTTGCCCAAAAAAGGTTCGGAACCTGGTTTTACGACACTGAATACTGCAGTTGGTAGTTCACAACAAGTTAAGAGTCTACTTATTGTCAGAGGGACAGGAATACCCCCATCTCTTAGAAGAGCATCTAGGATGGAAATAGACATGCGGAAAGTTAAAGCCAAATAGAAGAAAGCAGAAGTTGGAGGAAAATGCAAACAGGTGCGGGTTTATAGAGCAATTTGGGAGAATTAAAATTTTTTTGATGACAGAGTAGTTTTTAAAAAAAAAAAGTTTCACTTTTTTCAAGTAATGTTTTTTTTTTGGCTTAATTGTTAGCGAGATGAAAGAGATATAGCATCCATGGGCATGCGCATGAATTTATTTGATGACAGAGATACAGCAGCATTGGACACGCGCAGGAATTTATTTGGGCCATCAGAAGTAGATATCACCAATCATGGACAAGTGCAGGTATCAGAAATTGATTTAAGAATTGTAATGGTTTAATGGTTTTTGAATATTTGTATTGTGATAAAATAGTTTATTCATAAACATGGAGTTCTAGACAATTGGGTTTTTAACAGTAGTGGAACCACGCAATCTCATCCCATGATTGGAAGTCAAGAAAGTGTATGATTTCTAAACTTTGCATATATGAATTATAATATTTACATAAGATTAATATTTTCAACATTTTTCCTATCAAATATTTGTTGATTGGATGGCGCACAGCCAAAGCTCTTTGGGTGGAGATGGATCACAAGAGTGGCAATAATGTGATTAATGGTTGAGCGACATTGGGTTTTTTTGATATACTTGAAGATTTTCATTAAAAATGTTAGGAAAATTTTTTAATGAAACTCACTAATTATTGGTTCATTCTACATGAGATATTTGTGTCAATCATGTAATTATGTATGTCGATAGAAGGAGGAGGTTATTTTTTGTATTTTTGTACATTTGGTGATATTTTGTGTATTTCATGTAATTATGTATGTGGCTTCGAAGGAGGAGGTTAGAAAATTTGATTGAATGAAAAATTGTAATATTTATGCAAATTAAACAGGTTGTAAGGATTGTAATATTTACAGAAATTAAACAAGTTATGGAGAAGTTGATGGAGAAGTATTGGGTGGAGGTTATACAAATTTTTTCTTGAGTTTGTAATATTTATGGAAATTAAACAGGTTATGGAGAAGTTGATGGAGAATTATTTAGAGGAGGTTTTACAAATTTTTTTAGGAAAATTGAAATATGGTTATGGAAATTAAAATGGTTATTAAAAATTGTAACTGCTTCTGGTGAATTCACAGGTTAGTTACGTAAGCAACTGCCTCACAGGTTGTTAATTAGTTATAAGTTTTGGTTGATAGGCCAACTTTAATCAAAGCTAAGCTTGGCTTGCAACACCACGAGTGACCCACTTGATCTCTACACGCATGTAGTGTCGGAACTCCGGCCTTTCTTGGAGGCCCTAGTGTTTTTTCTCTGATTCTCCACACTAGAACAGAAGAGAAGCTGTTCTATTTATAGTCCCAGACAAAGGAGGCGCTTTAAAACCATAAATTTTAAATGATCTGGAACATTGGCTCGAGCGAAATGTCAGGCGAAGGTCGAGCGACACATTCTATCTGAGTTCGCTCAAGCGGCATGTCGAGCGAGTATCGAACATTCCAATCTGCCTGAGTTCGCTCGATCTCAGTGTCGAAAGATTTCAAGCGTTCAACTCTGCTTGAGTTCGCTCAAGCAGCATGTCGAGTGATGGTCAAGTGTTCAACTTTGCCTGAGTTCGCTCGAGCGGCAAGTCAAGCGAGTGTGTCGAGCGTTCAACTCTGCTTGAGTTTGCTCGAGCACCATGTTGAGCGAGGGTCGAACGTTCAACTCTACCTGCGTTCGCTCGAGTGCCATGTTGAGCGAGGGTCGAGCGAAGCCATTTGTTTTGACCAATAATGAGCACATTTCAAGCCTTTTTGCTTCAACACTTGTTACAACACTATTTTACATAGGTTTTCACAAGAATATGTCAGTCCACTCATTTTTCCCTTAACAATAATAAACAACTAAATTAAATCAACTACTTTAAATTGTTCTTGCAGTTACAACTTAGAAGTTCCTAAGATAGCAAGAAATGATGAAATCAAAAATTCCTCACTACAATCATAAAAGTGAGGCCAAAATGACCAATCTGTTAATACATCAAAATGACCAATTTCAAAATACAATATCAGGATGTTCTCCTTACATATGACACATTTAGTACAATACATTCCAACTATTAAAGGAGGTTAAAAAAATATAACAGGCTACATCAGTCGTAGCATTGGCCGAGATTCATTAGAAGACACTAGATACATCAAAAGTACACCACAAACTATTACAAAAAAAAAAACCATGTCAACATTAATACATTCAAGACTCCCTTGTATTTCTTCTCCAATGCTTTAAATTTGGCTTCTTCGATGCGTAGCCACTCATGAAGTACCATGTCATGCCTCCGCTCAGCTAACTCCAACGTCATCTTACAGTAACTGTTTTGCTCACTTTGAATATCAATCCACTCAAAAAAGTCACATTGTTTTTTCATATTATAGTTTGGACAATTGAAAAATCTTCTATCAAAAGAGTTTACTTTTCCAGAAATCCTTAACTTCGCTTGGGAGCCACAATAGCAAAGTGGTCTCTCCAAACTTGACTCGGAATGAGAAGCAGAACTCATTGGCTATCATGGATATTGTAGTAAAACGAGCCCACAGATTAGTATATATTAGACTATATATATGCATGGGAGAAGAAATATACAGGGCATCTATGGCATATTATAAACATGTTCTGAAGATATATAAGACAGTATATATATGCATGGGAGAAGAAGTATACACTGTAGCTATGGCATTCAATAAACAGGTTATGAAGATATATAAGACAGTATATATATGCATGGGAGAAGAAATATACACTGCAGCTATGGCATATTATAAACATGTTCTGAAGATATATAAGATAGTATATATATGCATGGGAGAAGAAATATACACTGCAGCTGTGGCATTTAATAAACTGGTTATCATATTTGTTTTAAAAATGAAAACTACAAACATTACTTGGGAGTGTCTGCTCTGCAGCACCTTCTTGATGCCCACCCAGCCTTTCCCTTTTTAGACTGGTGGAAGATTATGATGGCACAATTTCAAATTTAATTATGCAAGAGTCAAGAGCTTCTACTTCATCTGGATTTATTAAAAGGAAGTTAAATTAATGCCTCATTTCCATCAGAAAAACAAGGATACTATATATAGGAAACAAGCAGTATATATGGTGCTCACTTCTGAAATTATGCAGACGTGACATCATTGGAAGTTACATTAGAAGAAATTTTCTAGATATATATTTTGACATTGACTTCATACTCTTCCTCTTCCAATACAATAATATATTTCCAGTGAAGGAATATTGTTATCCGACTAACATTTTTTGCTAACCTATCAATATGAAGCTCTGGTTCACAATATTGCAAAGGTTTTTCTTCAATACTCGCACACATAAATCAAGATGCTGAGCCAAATAAAAATAATGTTAGGTGGCTAGGCGATAAGCATGTGTGTGTGTACCTCTCCCTCCACCACTTACATTACTCATCAATAAAAACATACCACACGGAACCAAACAAATTTCTTTTATAAAATTAACAAAGTTTCCATTTTGCCCATTGACATTTATCAAATCCCAATATTCATTACAGAATATACTGTTTCGCAGAAACTACAGGAATACCAATTAACAAAAACTCAAAAATACTCAAAATACAATAATGCACAAATACAATAATATAAAAATATGAAATAACTAGGATAAGGGCGACTGATTGTCAGTTTCAGGATGAAGGTTAAGGTTAGATCTAGGCTGCTTAGGGTTAGGGTTTCGGTCTGGGATGAAGAGTTAGGGTTTTGCAAATGATTTGGGTTAGGGTTTTGCAAATGGTTAGGGTTAGGGTTAGATCTAGAGCTGCTTAGGGTTAGGGTTTTGCAATTGGTTAGGGTTAGTCGGTCACTTTTGAGACTTTGAAGGGATTGGGAACATGCTGGAATTGAGCTAGCCTTCAGAGACCATTTCTTCAAAGATCATGATGGACTCAAGCAATGGAATGAGAGAAGAAGAGAGAGGGAGAGGGAGAGGGAACTTCGAAGGGATTGGGAACATGCAGGAATTGAGCTAGCCTTCAGAGACCATTTCTTTGGAGATCATGATGGATTCGAGCAATGGAATGAGAGAAGAACAGAGAGGGAGAGGGAGAGGGAGGGAATTTGCTTCTGAGGGACTGAATCAAGAGAGAGGAGGGAAACGAATTTGCATTTGTTTTAAAAATAAAACGGAGCTTTTTCGTTTTATCCACGTCAGCGAAGCCATTTACACGCCGAATGCTCAAAACGACTGCATCCAGAGTTTTTCTTTTTGTTGGAGTTTTCAATTTAGTCAATCCTAGCTAGCTTCCTTTAAACAAAATAAGTATAAAGGGGTCATGAGACACATGGCCCTCGGCCTTCAACGTTAATGCCAACATTGCCAAGTGATTAGTCTACTCTACCAGCCTCTTAGGTATAATATTAAAGACTTATTCTAAATATAAAAGTCTAGTTTGCCAGCCTCTTAGGGATGATATCAAAGACTTATTATAAATATAAAAGTCTAGTCTGTCAGCCTCTTAGGGATAATATTAAAGACTTATTATAAAATCTAATCTAGGTAAAAAGTAATAATATAATATTAAATAATAAAAAAAATAATAAATAATAGTAAAAAGTATGTGAAAAGTAATAATAAAGTAATGAATAGTAGTAAAGTATGTTGAGAAATGTTGAGAGTATCTCAACATCCAAACACGCCCCTAGTCTAGTCTGTCAACCTCTTAGGGATAATATTAAAGACTTATTATAAATATAAACTTATAAATTAACATGATTTGATATAAGACGTCAGATTATAAAATTATTTTAATTGTATATATATAATAAATCATGTTTTAAATCATGTGACATCATTTTATAAATTTATTTTTGTAACATATATTTGAAAATGATCTAGCACTTCTCAATATTAAATCAATTTTTTAATTTGATTCATATCTTCATAATCATCAAATATTTACTTTATCATATTTTTCTATAAATAGCTAGAGACTTGATGTTGAATAGAATAGTGATTATTCTATAGGTTATTTTTAACAGATAATTCACAGGAAAGAACACAAGAGAATCATCCAAAAACATAGAGAAACACCTGATGTTCAATTCAAAATTATGAAATCAAAGAATGTCAAAATCATTCTACAAGCTGAGCTGTATAGCTTAAAATTGTCTTTATCATAATTTTAACAAAAATAGAAAAATCTCAATAATCAAGTTATAATTAAATATGCAATAAAAGAAGTAATCTGTCAAAAATCTGGCCAAAATCAAGTTTAGAATCACTTCCTAAATGATAAATGAAATATTACCAGCTAAAAAAAAAAGAAATATTACTATAAAAAAATAACTAAAGATAGGGATTTTGAAGGGAAAACAATGGATTTTGACCTCGAAAAAGATGCGCACCACTAGGTGGCCATAACATGCTCGCCGAAAAGAACTTTCCTAATTGGGGTCATGTGTACAGTTTTGGTATCTGTAGCTAAAGTTATTATCAGAATATCGAAACGTATCCAAAATTGCCCTAATTAGTAAAAGATCACGATTACCTGCCATAAACTCTAGATATCTTAGCACTATCAACGTGCCATCTAACAAGTTAGTATCATCTGACTCGAATCCTCGTACATCAAATCCTTTGTATTCAATTATTAATTAAGAATAATAAATACGTAGGTCTTAAGATTTTTCAATCTCAATATTATCCTTCTCTTTTATATTTCAAATTTCTATGTGGTATTGCTAAATTCAGTACAAGCTACATGCATGCAGTCCCTTTAACAAGAGGCACTTGCATATATACCCTAAAAATATATAAACAATTTTCCTATAGTCTAAATTCTATTATAGTCTAGGCCATGCATGTTTCATGAATAAGTTGAGGTATAAAGTTTAAATGTTTTTTTTTTTATTTTGGGTTGAACAAACAGGTACATGATGATGCAAGAGAATAAAAAAGATGGATCGATCTGGTTGAAATAATGTTAATTTCACTACGAAAAAGAAGAAAAAATAAAGGAAAAGAAAAAGGAAAGAGAGAGAAAGCCGCTCAGTTCTGATTATCTCTAATCTGTTGCTATTATGTCGGTGATTTTTTATTTGGATTTCGGCAGTACCATTTTACATGATGAACTTAATGTTTCTGTCAATCACGCAAAATTGTGGAACAGATTTGCCTCGTGGGTTGACAAATAAATGAAAAACTGACCAAACAAGTCCACGACATTATTCGTCATGCGTGATGGCGGGATGGAGGAACCGGAAATTTCCCGTGTCCTTCGAAGGGATCAGAAAATGCAGATTTTCCTCTGTACGTCGAAATATTGCATGGCTTTATTTGCCAGCTAGCTAGGTTTAGTTAACGTATTTTCCAATAAACAACCAAACGTTCTGGCTTTCAACTATATATTAATATCATATATGCATGTGCTTAATTAATTGGGGTCCTGGTCCAGACAGAGATCGACGACGTTGAAACTTCAGAGATCGATAAGAGTATTAATGGATTTTTCATCTGTTTTTAAGCAAACTGTCACGAATATTAGAGGATTTGGTAACATTGCACCTAGATATCTATGATAATATAATAAAATATTACAAGATTGAAGTGATGATGAGAGTTGCTGGCAGCCTGTTTCATGTCAGTTGAAAGAAACAGCTAGCGGACTGCACAATGTTTTGGATATATATTCATGCGATTGGCGCAGGAGCAGTTAATTCCCAACTGCTTTCTTTTAAAATAATGATTTAAATATGATTAGAAAATCCGCATGGATAGTTGGTGTAGAATACATGTAGGACAAAAATCCAACAACATTGTTGAATACTTTGATTTATTGCATTTTGCATTGTATATGGTTGGTTGTGCATGCTAGCTAGCTTCTGTTTGATGACAAATTTTATATTATTTTTCGTATGATGAAATACAGTGCGGATAAAGTCAATCAAGTGTTGTGTTGTACTTGCACACTTAATAGACCTTGAGCGGTGCTACAGTTACTGTTGATGGCTCCCGCTGAGAGTCGAGGCAAAAAATTTTTTTTTACTTTTTTGCATTTTTTTGTTTCAAATCATTTTTTAATAATTTTAAATATTTTAAAAATATAAAAAAAATTTATAATAATATTAAAAAAAATTTAATCATTAAGAAAAAAAATTAAAAAAAAATTTGGCCAGTGGTAGCCCCCAGCGGAGTTTTCCATAGACCTTTTCTTGTCTGATTCATTCTCAGTTTAATCAAAATCAATTATTCACTTACTATTCTTTTTATAACCATTTATACAATTAAAATAAATTTTATAAAACATGTTATTTTTATAAATTATTTTATAAAAATACATGGTCTTATTTAAAATAGGATTGTATAAAAGAATGTAAAAAAATATTGTATGTATATAATAGATCTTATCTCATCAATAAATTTTACCTGACTCCAGCTTTTCCTTTCTTTAATTACATTTTTTTAACCTCCCGTAAGCTTTTTGTATGTACGGAAAATGTTTGATCTATTGCTTTCCAGCTACCAAATAAATACACGCGCCACACCACCACCCTTCCCTGGTATTCATTTACCAGATGGGCTAAGAAATGTCATGGTACGTAAGCACGAGAGTGGCTCCCGCGATGCCTACGCCACGTTAGCTCTACAGGCCGTACGTTTTCGCGACTCCAACGTCCACAAGTACGATACGAGTGGATGGATTCCTTCACCTCAAATATTGTAAATGCGTCCCACCCCCACTCCGTTAATTCTGCTCTTGACTCGTGATCCTTAACCTCAAATCTTATATTCTTTGGGTGCTGCAAAGGATCAAGTTTTTGTTTTTTATCTCGGAATTTCATAATTTTCTTACATTTTTCAAATGGGAATATAGAGAAAATGAAAGTAGAGTTTTCTTTTAAATGTACCAAAATAGACGATGCAGTAGAGGTGAACATCGTTCATTTCGGTGCGGTTTCAGTCTAATTTCAGTCCAAAATAAAAACCGCACCGATATGTTTTTCAGGAGATTATCTTGACCAAAACTGGCCAACCGGGGTGGGTAAATCCGACTAGTGTAGCTTCGGTTGGTTACTCTCGATTCATTGGTGTCCTTGTCCATTTCACACCTTGACAAAAAAATCTCACAAATCTGAGATCTCAACTCAAGCAAATTCACAAGTCACAACAAAATTACAAATAATCAAACAACCAAAAGATAGAAAAAAGAATCGGAGAGTTGAGATCGTGTCGTTGCAGAGTACGTGTGTCAAAAACTCTATCAGAGCTGAGAGGGAGATGAGAATCATGAGAGATCTAAGAGGGAGATGAGAGATAGAGCAGAGACTGAGAGGAAAATGAGAGATTTGCCATGAAGATGGGCAGATCGTATCAGAGAGAGAGAGAGCTGACAGAGTGTCTGAGATGGAGATGAGAGCCTCTTAAGAGTGAAGATTCTATCGGGGAGAGAGAGAGAGAGAGCTTAGACTCGAGGGAAAGGAAGAAGAAACGGCGCAAGAGAAAATGAGGGGGGGAATGGGGTGGGTTCGGGGGTTAGGATTGAAGCCCTAATCCAAAAGGACTCCATTTTATGTATTATACCAAACGACACCGTTTCATATATTTTATTTTTTCAAAACTTTGAACTTAAAATAAAATCTTTTCATATATAACAAATAAACATATATAAACCATATGCCTGTTTAGTGATTTGACATTAGTTCAAACTAAAATTAAATTGGCTAACATCAGTTTGAGCAAATTTCTAGTGCTAGTCGATCGATTCTTCATTAATTTCAGCCGGTTCCTGTACACCCCTACGATGCAATGTCTTTGACAATATTCTCTTCATTGGCTAAACCAAGTAACATGAGCGCAAACCTATAGTTCATTACCCTAGCTATATCTCCTTTCGAGTACAGCATTCACTATAATGAGTGTCAACCCACACTCCCTCCACTTACGTATTTGATATAATTATAAATTTTCGAGCTTTTTCTTTTTTAATTATGAATGCATTGTAATTAAAAATTAAAGAAGCGATTTCTTGATCATCTGATGAATAAAAGGGAAGAAAGGGAGTCATGGAAGAATTAAAGGGATAAAAACTCTTCCTAGAATCATTTGGTATACCAATTAGGCTACATGCATTTGGCTTAACAGTCAAATTTTAATCGAGTGTATAAATAATAATAAAAAATTATGATAATTTAGAATAGAAATTGATAGCTTTGAAAGGCAAACCAGGCATTACCCAAGTACCCCACCGCCTCATGAATGGTCAAGTTCAAGTGAGGCCAAGATCATCATGAGTAACTTTTAATCAATAGTTTGATGTAAGGATCCTCCTACAGCCACATAAAAAAGTCACAGATGGTGACTACCGAAGAGGCTATTGATATTTTTTTTGCTTTTTTTCATATACTTTTTTATATCTTTAAATATTTTAAAAAAAAAAACAGATTCGGTGCCTTTTATTTGTAGGAGTAGCATTATCTTTTGACGTAATGCGCATGCTTTGACACTGATATGTGTGTGTATATATATATATATATATATATATGTATATGTATATAGTCAGGTTTTAACATTATTAAACTCATGATGAAAGTTGGGATTTAAAGTCAAACATAAAGTAAAACACAAAGGGAGTTCATTCTACACTAGTTTTCTTATAATCTTTTGAATTCCCAAAGTTACTTCAACTCTTCCCTTTTATCTTTTCTCTCTCTAACTTAACCTAACCCCATTAAAGGGAAGAAAATACCAATTCATGGAAAATTGATTAAAAAGTTTTTGGCATGAATGTAATGGCCGCGATAGCTATTCAAAACTCGCTCCATATTTATGTTTAGATGCATAATTTTTTTCATTATTTTATTTTAAAATATAAATATTTATATAAAATGATATTATTTTTATAAAATGTATTTTATTTAAAATATAATATATTTAAATAATATTATATATAATCTGAGATCTATTATTAAAAAATTAACTTTTTATAAATTTTACACTTATTTATTTTTAAATAATTATTACACAACGCTTACGGAACGTAAGTATCATTTCTCAATATATTTTTCTTCGTGCTTATCAATTTCTCCAACTTATCAAGATCTTTTCCTTGAGTTGGTCGTCTACGGCTCAAGCTAATTGGCTCACAAAAGTTTAATTAATTAATTAAGCTGCACGCGTGTCGAGAATTCAACACATGCTATCTAGCGACCTTTACAGGTAGGGAGTTAGGATATCAACAAAAACAAGCACCATTTTGTTTAGTGGAAAAATTTAATTACAAAAATAATTATGTATTAATACGTATATTAATTTAACGTCGTTGATTAAAAAATAAATTTTATTAAAAATAATATTAATTAAAATTTTAAATATAAATAAATTAGTATAAATATATATATTAATATACAATTTTATTTGTACGTAATAAAATTATATTCTAAAAGTTGGTGACAGGGAAATTACACATATATATTGATAGCTATAAATTTCAAATAGATCAGTGTTATATAAGTACTTTTTGTAAAAATAATAATAATAATAATAGACTTCACTGAGAAAAAATAATAATATTTTTTTATACATTTTTTTAAAAAAAAACTTTATTTTATTTTATTAAGATTTACACAGAATTTATCTATTCAAATCTGATAAGACATCGTTTCTCATTTTATATATATAGCTAGGAAAAATAAAATGGAAGACAGCCGAACAGGCGGGTCCAAGTTAACACCTAGGAAGATAGAATATTTGTGTATTTTATAAGAATCAAAGTTTCAGCCTGTAATATTCTTCTTCTGACTTGTTGATCCTTGTCTCTTTGACTATTGGAACGTTATGAACAAAGCCCCACATGCAGTTCATGGATATGAACTCTTTGACAAAGACCATCCAGAATTCAATTGTTTTAAATATGATATGCATGATGAGGCTAACGTTGGATCCAAAAATTCATCTTTGGCGGGAAAATTAGGATATTATTCTATCTTATATATATTCACCTTAATATTTATTTTCCTTGTTAATATTTTATATTTTATTACAACAACTATTTTTTTTTTCCTTTTAACAAAATTTTGGAAAGAAACTATTATTTTTAAAGAAATTTTTTTTTTATAAGATTTGTTAATAGATTTTTTATGAGATTTTAAATACATGTGTTGTAATT
Organism: Carya cathayensis; assembly: GCA_011037825.1. NCBI lineage: Eukaryota > Viridiplantae > Streptophyta > Magnoliopsida > Fagales > Juglandaceae > Carya > Carya cathayensis. The sequence goes on along the minus strand of QGSO01000284.1, from coordinate 1,063,546 downwards.
TTTTCTTACTTTTACTGAGAGGAAGCTTGGGGTTAAAGCAAGATATTGACTTATATGAAGGGTTCAAAGACAATTTAATCCACCTTTGGAAAATGACCAGCGGGCCCAAATGGGAAGTCCAATTCGTATTTGTTTTTTCTAATTAATCCACCAATATTTCCTCACAAACGTCAAATCAAATATTCCCCCTTTCACTTACGTTTTTTCCGTCAACTTATAATAATAGACTATCATTCTTTAAAAATTGAGATATGCGTCTACCTAGCATTTGCGCCGATGGGTGTATTTCATTTCTTAATATTTAAAAAAAATAAAAATAAGAATCATTCCATCGGTCACGGTTCGGTCGGTTTCTCTGAGCCTGATTGACCGGCTTTCACCCTTAAAACTAGGTATATCTTTTTTAACATAACTGTTTTTAAATATTTTATATATTTTCTTTTTAAATATACTCGAATATAAAATATTTTTTAATTTTAAATATTTAATATTTTCTTCTAAATCTTATAATTTTTACAAATTTTTAAATAGAATATAAAAAAATAATACTACTTTTTCAAATTTTAAAACAAATATAATATTAAAAAATATATTTAAATGGTTTTTTTTAACTTTATCAAATCTGTATTAATTTTTGTCTCTCATTTTTCAAAATCTAATAAAATATTTTAATTTAAATTATTTTTTTATTATTTATAAATATATTAAAATATTCTAAATATCTAAACGACACTTAAATTTCTTGGTTTCTCAATTTGTTAGATTGATAAGAGGCAATTCCTCTAAAAAGGTTGAAAAAGAAATTCAAGCGATTATTTTTGCAGTCAAAATTAAATTTGTATTATATAATAAATTATTAATTAATATAATATTAAATTTTAAAATTCTATATAAATAACTGCATATTATTAGTACTATAGTTTATTATATTAATAGTTATATTAATATGAAATTAATTGTTAATTGCACAGGCAACAAATATATGGAAAAGACAGAGAATGGAGTAAATAGTATTTTTTGTTGATGCACTGTTCATCTCTCGTTATTAATCTTTTTTTCATGTGTTGCATCAATCTTCTTGTTGAACCTAAAGATTTTCAAACCTACATATATCATATCATATTTAGGATTTCGTATGAACACGTATATATTATATTTTATATATATATATATATAATGCAGAGAGTCAAACGAATTCTTCATGTAAAGTTGGACACTCCTGATTTCCCACCTGGACTGATGCCGTGGTAATTAGCTAGCTTGCTTTTAATTAAATATCTGTGAATTTCCTTTTAAATATGTGCTTAAACTCAAAATCTCAGGTTATTGTCAAAGAAAGCATAAATTTTTTAACTTATTTAGCTCTCTCTCTCTCTCTAAATACAGTCATATGAAGATAAGGGACTTCACCATTGGCATGACTACCTAATTAAGGAGCACCCTTGTGAGTGTATTTAACAGGGAGTACTCCATTAGAGACTTGGGGATCATACCAATGGACAATAAGCTTTCTGTAATTTCTATTTTCTAATACGCAATCATGATAAGAATTTGAGGAGTATGAATACATTTGTCTTCAGCCACCACTACTAATGAGACTTGAATCGTGACCGACCTCTAATTCATTAAATTACATTGAAGTAACAATAGGGACAAAGTCAGGAATTTAATTTAGGGGCCGGGATATAATCTTAAAGAATTCTGCTACATACAATCTTTTTTGCATACTTCTTGTGCATTCTATTGATGTGATTGATTAAAGTAGCTATTTTATATTAAAAATGTGACGTAGTTAATTACATTAGTGGAATGCACCAAAAGTACGAAAAATTGATTACACACAAAATTTTTGTATATATATATATACATAAATGGTTATAAACTTTCAATTTTATATCCAGATGTAAATCAAATAATTTATACTCTTTGAAATCATTAATGTTTTTTCAATGAATAAACTCTATTAATTAATCTCATGAATAACAAAGGCCTGGCAATATCCAAAAATAACATTATTAAAAATATTTACGCACAAAAAAAATTAAAAAGAAAAAAAAGCTTGATAATACATGTAGAAAAAAAAAAATCAGTACTAAGGAAAAAACATTTTACTAAATTTACAAGTGGTACCTGACTTAAGTATCTTTTTATTTAAAAAGTGCATAAAAAATTTAGGCAAATGCATAGAATAACAAAAAGGTTATTATATATAAAAATTCTATGTGCAGTTATTTTTGTGGATTCCTTTGTGCACTCCAGTGATATGATTGGTTGTGTATTAAAAAAAAATTAATCCAGCCAATCATATCAGTGAAGTGTGTAGGCAGTACGCAAAAATGACTGTATGTAGCATTATATAGAAGTATTTTTTTATAAAAATAAGTTACTTATTAATATTTTATTTTCAGTTAAAAAATGATCTAAAATCTAAAAAATAAATAAGTAAAATAAAATAAAATCTTAATTTATAATATATATATATATATTTTTTCAAATTAAATCCTTGGACGTTGGCCCCTGCGTGCAGGGATTCGTTACTGGGAGTCTGGGAGTACTACGTTAGGAGATGAAACTTTCGTACGAATATATAATAATTGAGTGATGCATGGCCTGCATATATTTAATAATTGAAAATTAGAAGTTGAAATTAATTAGCTAAAGAGAATTAATGTAGTAATCATATCAAACACGTAATTAAGAGTTTTACGTAAGTATGTACGTATGATGTAAAAAGTTAAAGTTGTCTTGCACGTACGCGGTACATATATCCCACGTGAACTTTGTAATAAATATGACAAAAAAGATCAAGTACAGTACCTCAATAACTGTATATTTACGTGTGCGTATATATACATATTTCTTGAAAATTCTTATACATACTATATACACAATTAAGGAAATATATATATATAGCATGCCATGGTGATGAAGTCAAACAATTCAAATAACCTGATAATTATAATAAGCATAAACCTGCAGATTTCGGGCTGCATCCATATATGCATATTTTAGTAAAATTATGACAAGTATGCTTTTTTGTATGAGGGCTAATTAATTAGGAGAAAGACAGGAAAAAGACATATGAATGAAGTAGAGATCATGTCGATTTAGGATCTTACGATCCGGACAAGTTCATGTTTTTGTTTTTTGTTTTTGTTTTTTTTTAATCTTATACTAACGACATACTGCACATGATCCATATGCAGCTATATATATGCCACCGCCTTGGCGTTTTTGTTATTACATTAACAGAATTATGTACGATGGAGAGAGATTTTGAAAGAGAAATTGTTTTTGTAATTGTGGAGTACGGAAATGTTGTATAATTTTTTTTAAAAAAAGTAAATAAATATAAGATTTCACTTATTTTTAAAACGATTATACGATATTTATGCACTTTATGACTGTAATAACATTACTCAATTATAAATGGACGTCTATGCATAGTACTTAATTTTGACATAATGTATCTAATTTGAGATTGATTAGAGTTTTGTTACTTAACATACCCACACACTACATTCATTTTATTTTTAATTTATATTGGTTTTTCTCTTTCTAAATTAATTGATTTTTTGTACTCATTATTCATATACCACGCATTTGGTAAGAGAAAAATAAAAAAATTATGTATGGTGTGTGATGTGAGGATGATGAGTAGAATGTTTTTACTGATTTAGTAGTATTTTTACTAGCTAATTATATGCATTTACTTGCTTTATATGGGTCCTGTATTTATTCATTTTAAAAAAAAATTGCATGACGCTTGCGGACTTTATGATGGTAAATATGATTTCTTTTTATAATGTGTGTGTATAACATAAATACACACACATAATGATTGCACAAAAAAGAATCAACCAATTAATTTGTGTGTGTGTGTGTTTTTTTTTTTTGGGGGGGAGGGGGTGGGAGTTTAAGGGGGTCTCTTAAAAAAGAAAAAGAAAATTATTATGAGAAAATTAGAAATCCCCCAAAAATGAAACGGAAAATTGGCCAAAAGTAGAAATGGTATATATACGTATATCGTGGAGGCTTGTCATGAATAGCTTGTGGGTGGTGGCGAGTTTACGACTAGCGAGTCTCAACTTTCAAGTCCAAGAAATCGCCGAAAGCATCACGGAGTACGAGTACTCAAAGGTCAGCACCAACACCTTGATTTAATTTCTCTCTCGATCGTTCAAAGCGTGGATCGTATGGAGTTTCATGGAAACTTCATTCCCCCTTATCTTATAAAAGTAAAACAAACCGAACTTGGCTTCCATGATGCAAAAATGGTTTTCTCAATTACAAAACAAACCCCCCCCCCAAAAAAAAAAAAAAGGTACCCAAGATTTTAATTAATTACGTACGACCCCCACTAACCGCCATATATAGGAGCAAAATAGGATGATTTCCAATATAAAATCAAGAGCGCCCAAAAAGTAAAAAAGAAATACTGGTATCTTGTACGTCACGTGATCAAGTTTTCCACATCATGGACAACACGCAATTCCATTATATGTTGACCAAACACCCAAACTGGCCTTACGGTTTACTAGCAAATCTAATATTGGACTTTTCTGATCTCTTTGCTCCCTGGCTCTCGTATTCATATTTATCCAACTCCTCTTCCCCTGTCTATAAATTCGAACATTCCCTCCCTTTGTTTCTCACTTGCATGCATTCTTGATAGCTAACCAGGCATAACTTCCTACATTCTTCTTCTTCCCTAGCCTCCCTCCTTAATTTTGTTTCTCACTTCCCTAGCCTCCCTCCTTAACTTCCTAGATTCTTCTTCTTCCCTAGCTTAATCCTTCTAGTGATCATCAGCTTTAGAATCAACAACATTGCAAAATGGTCTTGTTGAGTAAGATTGCAACAAATGACCGCCATGGGGAGAATTCTCCATACTTCGATGGATGGAAGGCCTACGATATGAACCCTTATCACCCTACCGAAAACCGCGATGGAGTTATTCAGATGGGTCTTGCAGAAAATCAGGTTTGGTGGAGATCGAAATTTATTATGCTTATATATTAATGTTACTAACTCTCTCACTTGATATATATATATATATATATATATAGAGTAGCAGTAGTACTGCAGCAAGTAAACATACAAACTGATCAATGTCCTTTTTTGTACTTTATAATGCTCCAGCTTTGCTTTGATTTGAGTGAAGACTGGATCAGGAAAAATCCCAAGGCTTCCATTTGCACAGCTGAAGGAGTCAATGAGTTCAAGAATATTGCCATTTTTCAGGATTACCATGGCTTGCCGGAGTTCAGACAAGTAAATATATATAATCTTATTCTTAAACTTGACAGAATCATATTTCGATGGCTTATGAAAAAACAAGAATCATTTACATACATGGAAAAAGTACAGAAATGGATCAGAAATCTAGACGTAATAATGGCATTTTTTGACACCCGGATGTGTTTTTCTTTTTCTCAGGCTGTGGCGAGCTTTATGGGGAGAGTAAGAGGTGGTCGGGTCAAGTTTGATCCAGACCGCATAGTCATGGGTGGTGGAGCAACAGGAGCAAACGAGCTAATCATGTTCTGTTTGGCGGATCCTGGAGATGCTTTTCTTGTACCGTCTCCTTATTATCCAGCGTAAGGATACTGATATCTCTCTGATCTTCTGCACTCTGATGATCAATATAATTACCATTATCAATTTCTACCAATTTGGTTTATGTGCAGCTCTATCTGTTTTGTGTGTTTCTGCAATATAGATTTTCTTAAAACTCCATATTTTTGTGGAGTTTTCAACCTAGAAAATGGCCCATTTTAATTAATTAGAAGAATTGCAGGAGAGGAATTCCAAATTAGCATCCGGGTCATGGTCATTACCATGTGGTTCTGAACATATAAACAAACAGAGATTTTGTCATAGATCATGCCTACGGTCAATCAGTCTAGGTGGTAAAGTCTCATATACATATATGTGTGTGTGTATATATATATATATATATCCTGGCCTGGTACTCAAGGTTTTTGGTTTAAAATTTTCTTCATCCTTCCCTTTAAAAAAAAGTTCTAAGTTGCTTACAAAAGAGTCAATTGTTTGGTTATTTACTTGCTCCAAGGTCAAAATGTAATTTAGTCAGATGGCAACCACCCAGTTTTAAACCAACTAATTCAGTGTGTACAGCTGGATGTTTGGACAATTTCCACACACACACACACACACACACACATATATATATATATATATATATATATATTATAATGTCCTCCAAAATTCCAAATTAGCTAAAAAAGTTTCTCAACTTTGAAGTTATACCTGTAGTTGTAGTTGAAAATTCCACAAGTCAGCCTTAATGTTTTTCAGTCTCACTGCTCACCCAGTACATGACGACTTGGAGTCTTGGACCACAATTACTAGTACTAGCGTGGATGGCAAGTCGAGGTGGCTCAAAAGCACTTTGTCTTGACATGAATCTTATAAGAATAATTTTACACGTACGCTGATGTTTTATTACTCAGTTTTCTTTTGAGTTGAATTTTTTAATTAACTTTTAGTTGAGCCAAAAATAATAAACTTGCAAAACATTTCCTGTGTAGACGTACGTACGTAATAATTCTCTCTATCTATAATTTAGATCTAGATGGCTTTAGAATGTCAATAAGCTCGCTGTGTGACTTTGTTTTAAATTGAATGGAGATTTACTTACAAAATTTCAATTTAAATTTGATGAAAAAAATAAAAATATATAGCATTTTTCATGAAGTGATAAAATCATAATGATTAATTGTAAAATAATTGTGTTCATGTATATATATAATTACTCGTGAGTTGATATCGCTCAAATCGATTTCACTCATAAAATCCGGGATTTGCTTGCATGCAGATTTGATCGCGACTTGGGGTGGAGAACTGGTGTGGAGATAGTTCCTGTTCACTGTGATAGCTCCAATGGTTTCCTAATAACAAAAGGAGCACTAGAAACAGCGTATGAAAAGGCCCAAAAAGACAACATCAACATAAAGGGCTTGCTCATTGCAAACCCATCAAATCCTTTGGGCACTGTTCTAGACAGAGAGACACTAAAAAGCCTAGTAAGCTTCGTTAATGAAAAGAACATCCACCTTGTTTGCGACGAAATCTATGCAGCCAGTGTCTTCAGCACTCCAAGCTTCGTAAGCGTTTCCGAGATCATGCAAGAGATGGAGTACTGCAACCCTGATCTCATTCACATCGTTTATAGCTTGTCTAAGGACATGGGTCTTCCTGGCTTTAGGGTTGGCATAGTTTACTCTTACAATGATGCTGTCGTGAGCTGTGGCCGCAAAATGTCGAGCTTTGGATTGGTTTCCTCCCAAACTCAACATCTGCTTGCGGCAATGCTGTCTGACGAGGAGTTTGTCGAGAACTATCTGGAGCAGAGTTCGAAGAGGCTAGAGAAGAGGCATAACGTGTTCACCAAAGGACTTGCGAAAGCAGGGATTACTTGCTTGAAAAGCAATGCTGGCCTTTTTGTTTGGATGGATTTGCGTAGGCTTCTCAAAGAACAAACATTTGAGGCTGAGATGGTGCTGTGGCGCGTCATCATCAACGAGGTGAAGGTCAATGTCTCCCCAGGATCTTCGTTCCATTGCTCAGAACCAGGTTGGTTTAGGGTCTGCATCGCAAACATGGACGATGAGACGGTGGTAGTTGCACTCCAGAGAATCCATGCATTTGTGCGTCAAGAAAAAGATGGAAATAATAAGTCGCAGGGGAAGAGCACTAAATGTTTGCCAAAGAAGCTTCAGCTTAGCTTCTCCTTCCGAAGATACGATGAGGGGATCATGTCGCCACACATGATGTCCCCTCACTCTCCTGTTCCTCTCTCGCCGCTTGTACGAGCAAGGACTTAGAGCAGATATCATGCATGAAAAACTTTCATCTTCTTTCAAAATTTCGAGAGAACAGCTATAAATAATTATTACAAATCGCAGGTGATCATGGGTAAATTTTCCAAATTAACTCTAAATATCAAATTCAGGATCTTCTGCAAGAAGAATGTAGAGATCCTCTGCTAGAAATTAAGTCAAGTCATATATAAAGAGTCTACTGGCCAGATAAGGCTGGTTTTAGAAAATAAATATGTTTGATTCCTGATTTTAGGAGTAAATATTTTTTCCCACTTGTTGTACGTCGTGGGTACTGCTGTAAGTTTTTCATGGGACATAATCATGATTATGTTCCGTTTATCGTAATTTGGTCATGTACTGAAAGTTATTGCTTGATGTAACATAAGGAAGATGTTATCTATTTAATGAAATAATTTCTGAAGTTCAAGATTACTCAAGTTTTCATATAAATTGCTTCAAAAATAATAAGTAATAAATATTAGATACAGTTTTAAAATATATAAATTTTACGTTTTCTCTTTAAAAAATAATGAAGCCCATTATTAAAAAATAAATATATATGCGAGTCTTACATTTATTTATTTATTTTTAAATAGAGTATACAGGACTCGTTCATCTTAAAATTATATAAGTTTTTTTTTCAAAATAATAAATATCTCCCTTGCATGATTAAAAAATATTTACGATCTCCCTGATCATATACTCTATAAATGTTAGGGATGTAAAAATAAATCGAAAAATAGGAAAATTGGCCCGAACCGGTTGGTTTGGTCCGGTTTTCAACCGATTCGGTCCAGAATTAGTTTATTCATTTTAAAAACTGGTCAAATCCGATCCGAAATCGATTTTATGTTTTCTAACACCAGATCGGACTAGACCAAACTTATTCACATATTAAATATATTTTATTAATTTTTAATATTATATAAAATATATTTTATATTATATTTAATTTTTTATATATAATATATATAATTATGTATGAAATAATAGATTATAATTTATAACATAACATTTTAATTTTAAGCATGAATATTTATTTGATCATCTGTTTTAAACATTGTTTAACCTTAGGTTTCAAGTTTTGTGTAATTATATATTTACACATGGATTTTGATGATAACAAATGAATTCAAAGAATGAAGGAGTCTCAAGCTCAAGTTGTCCACACAATGGAGTCAAGCACATCAAGGAACCAAGCATGAGCAAGAAGGGAACAAGTTCACATTAAAATCATAGAGTAATGTTGTAAATCTCTTCAAAATTCGAAATTAGGATTAAGGCTCAAAAATTAATATTTTATCATAAAGCATTAAAATACATTTTCCACATGTGCATGAATATTTTGAAAGATAATTGATTGTCATCTTTCACATCTGCATGCCATGATTAAAGGTTTGAATTTTGAAAATATTAAAGATGATTGATTGTCATCTTTCACATGTGCATGTTTTATTTGAATATTTTCAAAAGTGATTGATGCTTTTCTTGACTTATGCAAAAGGAAGATGCCTTTGTTTGAAAATTTTGAAAAGTAAAGTGTGCTCCTTTTGTCATATGCAAAAAGTAAAAGATTAGGTTTGAATTTTTTGAAAAGTAAAGTGTGCTCATTTTGTCACATGCAAAAAGTAAAAAGATTAGGTTTGAAATTTTTGAAAAATGAATGATGATGTCTTTGACATGTGAATCTTTTTAAATTTGAATATGAAGTCTCATATGCCTATAAATAGATCATTTGAGAGCTTCACATTCACAACACCAAGAGCATACAACTCTCATTCAAAGCTTTCATTCTCTCTTCTCTAAGCATTGAGCCTTAATCCTTTTTCATTTTGAGAGATATAGGTTGTGCTGTATTGTTCTTATTTCACTCATTGAGGAGTGTTTTCTGATATTCTACCCACTATCAATTCTTGTATCAGTAAAAGGGTGTGTACAACCCTTGTGCGTGTAGAAAGTGTTCTACACAGGGAATCGTTGAATCACCACGTGTAAGGTGATTGCAAGTGTAGAGGGTGTTCTACACGGATCCTTTGTAGCGGTGTTGTTCAAAGGTGTAATAGGTTTTTACCTCCACCTGAAGGAGGTTGAATAGTGAATTCGGGGATCCTCAAGGGGTAGCTTGAGGCGAGGACGTAGGCAGTGGGGCCGAACCTCGTTAACATACTGAGTTTGATTCTCTCTTACCCTTACTCTTTATATTTATTGCTATTTCGTATTTTGTTTATATTTGATATTGTATATTTGATTTATAATTTTTTTTTTTTTTTAAATACAACTCAATTCACCCCCCCTCTTGTGTTAGTCATCTGGGCAACAATTGGTATCAGAGCTAAAGCTCTGTTATAAGATTAACTATCTTTTGAGTTAAGATCTTATGGCTAACATTGCAGCTTCATTTGGTGAAGGTCAATCTAGCAGTCGGCCTCCACTCTTTTGTGGAGACAATTATTCATTCTGGAAAGTTAGAATGAGAATATTCCTTCAGGCTCAAGGTCGAGAGATCTGGAAATGCATTGTAAATGGACCTTATATTCCAACAAAAGTGGTTGGTGGAGTAAAGGTCAAAAAGGAAGAAGAAGAGTTTGATCGTGAAGACGATAGACTTTATACTTTGAATTTAACTGCTATGAATTTATTATATAATGCTCTCAATGGTAATGAGTTTAATAGAGTAATGACTTGTGCTACGGCAAAAGAAATTTGGGATAACTTGGAAGTTACTTATGAAGGAACTTCTCAAGTTAAGGAATCAAAAATTTATATTCTTACTCATGAATATGAAATGTTTAAGATGAATGATGATGAATCTATTTCTAGCATGCACACTCGTTTTACTAACATCATAAACAGTTTGACAGCTCTTGGTAAAGTTTATTCCAAAGTGGAAATGGTAAGAAAAATTCTCAACTCTCTACCAAAACGTTGGGAATCAAAAGTGACAGCGATTCTTGAAGCTAGAGACCTCAAGAAGCTCGAAGTGAATGAACTCATCGGGTCACTTATCACCCATGAGTACACATTGAAAAGAGGAGAAGAAGAAGGAAAGCCAAAGAAGAGCTTGGCACTTAAAGCTGTTCCTCATGAAAGTGAAAGTGATGAAGATGAGGAAAATGACGATAAAGATGAAGAAGTTGCGATGATAACAAGAAGAATTCAGAGATTCTTAAAGAAAAATAAAACTCCTCCGAGGAAATCATTCAAAAAGTTTTCCAAGAAAGATTCAGGTAAAAATGATACTTTAATTTGTTATAAATGCAATAAGCCTGGTCATATCAAGCCAGATTGTCCCCTGCTAAAGAAAGATCGAAACAAAGGCAAGAAAGCAATGAAAGCTACATGGGATGATGATTCAAGTAGCTCAGATAGTGAAGCAAGCAATGAAGAATCAGCAAATCTCTGTCTTATGGCTAAAGATGATATTGAGGTAACAAATTTTGATAATATTGAAAATCCTTCATATGAAGAATTGCAAAATGTTTTAGAAGAGGTATATGAAGAATTTGAAAAATTGGGTATCAAATATACTGCTTTGAAAAAGAAAAATTCTTCTTTAACAAACGAAATTGATATTTTAAGAAAAGAAAATATTGTTTTGAAAGACGAAAATCTTGAGTTGAAGAAAAAGAAAACTGATTTAGAAAATATTGTTGAAAACTTTACGAATGGAAAAAGAAATTTTGAAAAACTTCTTGGTAGTCAAAGATGTGTTTTTGACAAGGCAGGCTTGGGATATATGCCAAAACAAAAGTTCAAACCTTATAAAAACTTCTTTGATAATCCTTCTACATCAAAGTCTAATATTCAAAATTCTTTTCATAATAAGTTTGTCAAAAAAGGATACTATTATAATCATTCAAGATTTTCATATATGTCACATGCTATTTGTAATTTTTGTAATAGAAATGGTCATAATTATCATACTTGTCCTATTAGAAGAAAACATACAATGACTATTAGGGCCATATGGGTACCTAAAAATCTTGTTTCTTCTAATACTAATAAATAAAGGACCCAAAGAACTTGGGTACCAAGAAAAATCATTTTAATTGTTTTTATAGGTATGCATGAAGTCCTCTACAAGCAAAAACAAATGGTTTTTAGATAGTGGATGTTCAAGACACATGACGGGAGACAAGACTAAGTTCTTTGATCTTAGATCTAAAGAAGAAGGACACGTGACATTTGGAGACAACTCGAAAGGGAAGATCGTGGGAATAGGTAAAATTGGTAATAAATCTTCTCTCATAATTGAAGATGTTCTACTTGTTGAAGGTCTAAAACATAATCTTTTGAGTATAAGTCAATTATGTGATAAAGGATTTACAGTTACTTTCAAAATGGATAAGTGCATTATTTTGAATGATCATGATTATAACATTTGTTTTACTGCCTTTAGAAGTAATAATGTTTATACAATCGATTTTGAAGAAATTACCTCACAAGATGCTATTTGTTTTTCAGTACAAAATGAAACTAATTGGTTATGGCATAGAAGACTAGGTCATGCCAACATGGAACTTATTTCCAAACTTTCAAAAAATGATCTTGTGAGAGGTTTACCAAAGGCAAATTTTCTTAAAGACAAAATTTGTGATGCATGCCAATTTGGTAAACAAACAAAAACTTCTTTTAAAACCAAGAAATATATTTCCACTACTAGACCACTGCAACTGATACACATGGATCTTTTTGGACCAAATAGAGTTGCAAGTCTAGGAGGAAAATATTATGCTTTTGTTATTGTTGATGATTTCTCTAGATATACTTGGGTCATCTTTCTTGCTCATAAAGATGAGGCACATAATGCTTTTACCAAGTTATGCAAGAGAATTCAAAATGAAAAGGGCTATACTATTTCAAGTATCCGAAGTGATAGGGGAAAAGAGTTTGTTAATAAAAATATTGAAACATTTTGTGATGAAAATGGTTTTGTGCATAATTTTTCTGCTCCTCGAACTCCTCAACAAAATGGGGTAGTAGAGAGGAAAAATAGATCTCTTCAAGAGATGGCAAGAACAATTCTTAATGAGAACAACTTGCCTAGTTATTTTTGGGCCGAAGCGGTAAGTACTGCATGTTATGTTATAAATAGAGTTATGTTAAGGTCTAAATTAGATAAAACCCCCTATGAGCTTTGGAATGAGAAAAAGCCCAACATTGGTTACTTTCATGTATTTGGATGCAAATGTTTTATTTTGAATGACAGGGATAATTTAGGCAAATTTGATGCAAAATCGGATGAAGGTATTTTTCTCGGGTATTCTACAAATAGTAAAGCTTATAGAGTATTCAATAAAAAGACTTTAACTGTACAAGAATCTATGCATGTAGTATTTGATGAATCTAATTCTCTACTCTCCAAGAAATCCATTGATGAAGAAACAGGAGGTATAAATAATACAGAAAGTCTCAATCTCAACAAAGAGAACACAATAGAGGAAGTCCAACATGGAGACATCAGGAAAGATCATCAAAATTTAATACGAGATGCAACCAAACAGTGGAAATTTGTGAAAGATCATCCAGTGGAACAAATTCTGGGAGAACCTTCACAAGGTGTAAGCACTCGATCATCTCTTAGAAATATTTGCAATCATACTGCTTTTTTATCTCAGATTGAACCTAAAAATATTGATGAAGCACTTCTTGATGAATCTTGGATTCTAGCTATGCAAGAAGAGCTTAATCAATTTGAAAGAAATGATGTTTGGACACTTGTTCCTAAACCCAAAAATCATACTATTATTGGAACAAAATGGGTTTTTAGAAACAAGAAAGATGAGTCCGGAGTCATTACTAGAAATAAGGCTCGACTTGTAGCCCAAGGTTACAATCAAGAAGAAGGAATTGATTATGATGAGACATATGCACCAGTCGCAAGATTAGAAGCTATTCGAATGCTACTTGCATATGCTTGTTATAAAGATTTCAAACTTTTTCAAATGGATGTTAAAAGTGCTTTCTTAAATGGTTTTATAAATGAAGAGGTATATGTTGAGCAACCTCCAGGTTTTGAAAATCATATTTCTCCAAATCATGTTTTCAAACTCACAAAAGCACTATATGGACTCAAACAAGCTCCTAGAGCGTGGTACGAGAGACTCAGTGGTTTCTTGATTAAAAAAGGTTTCTCAAGAGGAAAAATCGACACAACTCTTTTCATTAAATACGAAAATGATGATATTCTTTTGGTTCAGATTTATGTTGATGATATAATATTCGGTGCTACTAATGAAAATATGTGTCAAGTTTTTGCTAAGACTATGCAGGATGAATTTGAAATGAGCATGATGGGAGAACTTACATTCTTTCTCGGATTGCAAATTAAGCAAGTAAAAAGTGGGACATTCATCAATCAATCAAAATATATTAAGGAATTGCTGAAGAAGTTTGGGATGGAAGGTGCTAAGGAAACTGGAACACCAATGAGCCCATCTACTAAACTTGATAAAGATGAATCCGGTAAGACAGTTGACTCGAAAGTATATCGAGGTATGATTGGTAGCTTATTATATTTGACAGCCAGTAGACCAGATATTATGTTCAGTGTGTGTTTATGTGCACGTTTTCAATCATCTCCAAAAGAATCTCATTTAATTGCAGTTAAGCGCATTCTTAGATATCTTAGTGGTACAATTAACCTAGGGTTATGGTACCCTAAACACACATCTTTCGATCTAATCAGCTACACAGATGCAGATTATGCTGGTTGTAAAATAGATCGAAAAAGCACTAGTGGAGCATGTCACTTCTTAGGTCATGCATTAGTTTCCTGGTTTAGTAAAAAACAAAATTCTGTTGCACTATCTACTGCTGAGGCAGAATATGTTGCTGCGGGTAGTTGTTGTGCTCAAGTTCTTTACATGAAGCAACAACTTGAAGATTTTAAACTCATGTATAATCACATTCCAATCAAATGTGATAATACAAGTGCTATAAATCTTTCAAAAAACCCAATACAACATTCTAGAACTAAGCATATTGAAATAAGATATCATTTTCTTCGAGATCATGTGCAGAAAGGCGATATAGTACTAGAGTTCACAAACACACACGATCAGTTAGCAGATATATTCACAAAACCTTTACCAGAAGATAGATTATCTATGATTAGAAGAGAAATAGGTATGATGCATATTATGAATATCTCTTAAAAGACAGATCAAAGTTCATAAAAATAGATAGATTTTTCTTAAATACTTTTACATAAACTTGAGGTTCTTAGCCTCATGTTTGAGACGCTCATTCTCTTCATACAATATCATGTCATCCCTATTCATGGGAACTGGCAAGCGGAATGAAGAATCCAATAGAGATTTCAACTTTTTATTCTTCTGCCGAAGGATTCCTTCCCTTGTGTGAGACTCTTGAACAATTCGTTGAAGTACAACAATTTGTTCCTTAAGCTTTTCAACCTCATGGTTTTTTGCTTGAACCCGCTGGGAAAAAGCAACAATAGAGGATGAGTAGCGAGTCCCGAGACTCACCAAGTCGTAGATAGCATCGGAGTCTGACTTATTTGCCATACTATTATTTTCTTGCTGCAACATAGCACCAATGGCAGCTGCAGAAAGGACAGGAGGTTGAGATGTAGAAGAATGAGCCATTGAGAAAGGAATTGAAAACTTAAAGCGAGAATGTTGAAGGAATGCAGATGAGTTATAGAGATAAGAAGAAAACTTGATGCGGATTGGATGAACTTTAAGACTGTTTTTATAGAGATAGTATAAAGAACAAGACGAGCTATCATCCAAGTCAAAGAGCAATGTGTTTTTTCCCGATCAGTGAAAAAGACATTTTTTTTAGAAACTCGGAGCCTTCAATCTCGTTTGTCAACAACATCAGGCGATTTGTTTCTATCTTCAACCGCACTAAATTCATAGAGTTAGGCCTCGAGGCTTTGCAGGACTTGTCGGGTCACGGACGGCTCTCTTTTTCAACTATCTACAGTGTTTTTTAACGCACCGTTTTCTTCAGTCTATTTACTTGCTGTCGATCCTTTTTAATGATGCCAAAAGGGGGAGAAGTTTTAGACTAGAACATTAATATTGTTTAAATTGTTAAACTTGTTATATATGCTTGGAATTATTTTTTTTTTTTTGCTTGAAAAACTAACGCACATTCTCAGGGGGAGCTTAAGTATTAATACAGGCTTCAGGTTCTATCAAGTATTTGTCATCATCAAAAAGGGGGAGATTGTTAAACCTAAGGTTTCAAGTTTTGTGTAATTATATATTTACACATGGATTTTGATGATAACAAATGAATTCATAGAATAAAGGAGTCTCAAGCTCAAGTTATCTACACAATGGAGTCAAGCACATCAAGAAACCAAGCATGAGCAAGAAGGGAGCAAGTTCACATTAAAGTCATAGAATAATGTTGTAAATCTCTTTAAAATTCGAAATTAGGATTAAGGCTCAAAAATTAATATTTTATCATAAAGCATTAAAATACATTTTCCACATGTGCATGAATATTTTGAAAATTAAATTTGAAAATTTTGAAAGATAATTGATTGTCATCTTTCACATGTGCATGCCATGATTAAAGGTTTGAACTTTGAAAATATTAAAGATGATTGATTGTCATCTTTCACATGTGCATGTTTTATTTGAATATTTTCAAAAGTGATTGATGCTTTTCTTGACTTATGCAAAAGGAAGATGCCTTTGTTTGAATATTTTGAAAAGTAAAGTGTGCTCCTTTTGTCATATGCAAAAAGTAAAAAATTAGGTTTGAAATTTTTGAAAAGCAAAGTGTGCTCCTTTTGTCATATGCAAAAAGTAAAAAGATTAGGTTTGAAATTTTTGAAAAATGAATGATGATGTTTTTGACATGTGAATCTTTTTAAATTTGAATATGAAGTCTCATATGCCTATAAATAGATCATTTGAGAGCTTCACATTCACAACACCAAGAGCATACAACTCTCATTCAAAGCTTTCATTCTCTCTTCTCTAAGCATTGAGCCTTAACCCTTATTCATTTTGAGAGATATAGTTTGTGCTTGTATTGTTCTTATTTCACTCATTGAGGAGTGTTTTCTGATATCCTACCCACTATCAATTCTTGTATCAGTAAAAGGGTGTGTACAACCCTTGTGCGTGTAGAAAGTGTTCTACACAGGGAATCGTTGAATCACCACGTGTAAGGTGATTGCAAGTGTAGAGGGTGTTCTACACGGATCCTTTGTAGCGGTGTTGTTCAAAGGTGTAATAGGTTTCTATCTCCACCTGAAGTAGATTGAATAGTGAATTCGGGGATCCTCAAGCGGTAGTTTGAGGCGAGGACGTAGGCAGTGGGGCCAAACCTCGTTAACATACTGAGTTTGCTTCTCTCTTACCCTTACTCTTTATATTTATTGCTGTTTCATATTTTGTTTATATTTTATATTGTATATTTGATTTATAATTGTTATTTTTTAAATACAACTCAATTCACCCCCCTTCTTGTGTTAGTCATCTGGGCAACAAACATAATATATATATTAAATACATTTTATTGCCTAATAAATTCTCAACATATTTCTTTTAATAAATATATTAGTAATACTAATATACTTAATATATTAAAATCGAAAAATTGGATCGAACCGGATCGGAACTGGTAAAAATGGAAGTACCGGTTTATGGGGTAACTGGTACATAATCGGTTTTTAAAAATTGAAAACTAGTGCCACTGGTTCGATTCTAGATTTTGTTTAAAATCAGACTAAACCGGACCCGTTACACTCCTAATAAATGTATGTTATAATAGCAAACCTTGTGTGACTCCCATAGTTGACCGCTCTAGTTGATCGTCGGTAAAAAAAAAAAAAAAATAAAATAAAATAAAATTATTTAATGATTAAGAAAGTAATTTTAAATATATAGGTATATATATATATATATATTTTAAAATATTTAAATATACTTAAAAATATAAATAAAAAAAAATTTATAAAAAAGTTGTAAAAATAACTAAAGCTATAAACGAGCGGCGCTCATGTTATAATATTAGACATGATCGATCGATATGACTAGGGATGACTAATTCCAGTAGTGTTCGATCATGATCAGAATGTCGTAGGAATATTACAACTGGCAATTATCCCCACTTTAACTAATTAATGGGTTTGTTCGTAAAATAAAAGTAAGAAGTTAAATTAGTGATGCTAAATTGACTATTGTCATTACTAATAAACAAGCCATCATCTTCACATCATCATCCTTAATCTGAACATTATAATTATACAGTACGTAACGCATTAATTAAATATATAATTGAGGTATGACGTCCAATGACGAGACCGCCATCACAGCAAGCTGGGCTAGAAGCTTGGAAATTAATGAATTAATAATAGCATGAATACAGTTAATGGGCACGCCAATTATATATTAACGTTACAATTTCAATAACTCGATCACTTAATATATAGTTAATGGACATCACAGCAAGCTGGGCTAGCAGCACGTTAACATACAAACTGACCAATGCTTTTTTTTTTTAACTTTATAATGCCTCGGCTTTGCTTTGATTTGAGTGAAGACTGGATCAGGAAAAATCCCAAGGCTTCCATTTGCACAGCTGAAGGAGTCAATGAGTTCAAGAATATTGCCAATTTTCAGGATGGCATGGCTCGCCGGAGTTCAGACGAGTAAATATATATAATCTTATTCTTAAACTTGACAAAATATATAATCATATTTCGATGGCTTATGAAAAAACAAGAATCATTTACATACACGGAAAAAGTACAGAAATGGATCAGAAATCGAGACGTAATAATTAATCGTTTTTTTTTCTCCTCAGGCTGTGGCGAGCTTTATGGGGAGAGTAAGAGGTGGTCGGGTCAAGTTTGATCCAGACCGCATAGTCATGGGTGGTGGAGGAACAGGAGCAAACGAGCTAATCATGTTCTGTTTGGCGGATCCTATTGCCCAGCTCTATCTGTTTTGTATGTTTCCAGGATCCGCCAAACAAATAGACAGAGAGGCACAACAGATTTCCAGGATCCGTTTCCAGGATCCGCCAAACAGATAGACACAGAGGCACAACAGATAAGAGCTGCGCAATAGGATCCGCCAAACAGAACATGATTAGCTCGTTTGCTCCTGTTGCTCCACCACCCATGACTATGCGGTCTGGATCAAACTTGGCCCGACCACCTCTTACTCTCCCCATAAAGCTCGCCACAGCCTGAGAAAAAAAAATTACATCCGGGTGTCAAAAAATGCCATTATTACGTCTAGATTTCTGATCCATTTCTGTACTTTTTCCATGTATGTAAATGATTCTTGTTTTTTCATAAGCCATCGAAATATGATTCTGTCAAGTTTAAGAATAAGATTATATATATTTACTTGTCTGAACTCCGGCAAGCCATGGTAATCCTGAAAAATGGCAATATTCTTGAACTCATTGACTCCTTCAGCTGTGCAAATGGAAGCCTTGGGATTTTTCCTGATCCAGTCTTCACTCAAATCAAAGCAAAGCTGGAGCATTATAAAGTACAAAAAAGGACATTGATCAGTTTGTATGTTTACTTGCTGCAGTACTACTGCTACTATATATATATATCAACTGAGAGAGTTAGTAACATTAATATATAAGCATAATAAATTTCGATCTCCACCAAACCTGATTTGCTGCAAGACCCATCTGAATAACTCCATCGCGGTTTTCGGTAGGGTGATAAGGGTTCATATCGTAGGCCTTCCATCCATCGAAGTATGGAGAATTCTCCCCATGGCGGTCATTTGTTGCAATCTTACTCAACAAGACCATTTTGCAATGTTGTTGATTCTAAAGCTGATGATCACTAGAAGGATTAATGCTAGGGAAGAAGAAGAATCTAGGAAGTTAAGGAGGGAGGCTAGGGAAGTGAGAAACAAAATTAAGGAGGGAGGCTAGGGAAGAAGAAGAATGTAGGAAGTTATGCCTGCTTAGCTATCAAGAATGCATGCAAGTGAGAAACAAAGGGAGGGAATGTTCGTATTTATAGGCAGAGGAAGAGGAGTTGGATAAATATGAATACGAGACCCGGGGAGCAAAGAGATCAGAAAAGTCCAATTTTTGCTAGTAAAACCGTAAGGCCAGTTTGGGTGTTTGGTCAACATATTAATGGAATTGCGTGTTGTTCATGATGTGGAAAACTTGATCGACGTGAACGTACAAGATTACCAGTATTTCTTGTTTACTTTTTGGGCGCTCTTGAATATTTATATTGGAAATCATCCTATTTTGCTCCTATATATGGCGGTTAGTGGGGGTCGTACGTAATTAATTAAAATCTTGGGTACCTTTTTTTTTTTTTTAGGGGGTTTGTTTTGGTAATTGAGAAAACCATTTTTGCATCCATGGAAGCCGAGTTCGGTTTGTTTTACTTTTATAAGATAAGCAGGAATGAAGTTTCCACGAAACTCCATACGATCCACTCTTTGAACGATCGAAAGAGAGATTAAATCAAGGTGTTGGTGCTGACCTTTGAGTACTCGTACTCCGTGATGCTTTCGGCGATTTCTTGGACTTGAAAGTTGAGACTCGCTAGTCGTAAAGTCGCCACCACCCCCAAGCTATTCATGGCAAGCCTCCACGATATACGTATATATCTCCATCGTATATAATTCTGGTAATGTAATAACAGAAACGCTAACGTGGCATATATATAGCTGCATGCCACGATATAGCCACGATCTATATATCATATTGATCAGGTGCATTATGTCGTTAGTATAAGATTAAAAAAATAATGCCAAGAGCATGTGGTTCAGATGGCATGAGACCTAGCCTTTATAAGTGAGGTCCTGGTCAGATTTGATTTCCCTCCTAAATCCTCCTAAATCTTCCAATATAAATATAAAAAAATAAGATTAAAAAAATAAAAAATCCATCGACATGTCCTAAATCGACATGATCTCTTTTTCCTGCCTTTCTCCTTATTTAGAGACGTGGTGGGATGATTTTTCTTCTCATATTTCTCATACGCTTGATACACTTTTTTATATTGTTTTCTTTTATTAATAAGAAGTTTGGTTTCTCATTTAAAAAATAAAATAAAATAGCATTCATCTAAAAAGGCATCCTTGTCATAATTTTACTAAAGGAAAACACTATTTTGCTGCCCTAAGTTGACTACTCTAGTTGACCACGCCATAAGATTTTATTTTTTTTCTTAGTAGGTAAGGTATTGATTTTTAGTGAATTAATGTATTTTTTATAAATATTTAAAAATGATAAAAGAAATTGAATAAAAAATATTACTTTTACACTAACGGTCACTTGCAGCGGTAAGCTGCAAGCAGGGGGTAAACAGCTGCATACGTGGAATAAAAAAATGAAAATCAAAAAATAAAAAAAGGAAAAAGAAGAGCATAGCAAAGAAGGAGAGCAAAGTTTCTTCTTCGGCGAGAAGACCACCGAATGTAAAGCAGATGATCTTTGTTTGCTCTTTCTTAAATTCTTCGCCTTTAAGATCTCTCTCTTTCTATTTCTCTTCTCTCTCTTTTTTTCCGATTCTACTATTTAGGTTGCGCTAGTTCTGTATTTTTTAACTCGGGAGTTTTTAATAGATCCACTGTTTTTATTTTATTTTATTTGGGATAAGTTCTTTAGTTTGACATCTCCCTCGTATTTTTGAATTTATTTGTAAAACAAAATTTCAAGTTTTACTTTTTAATGCTATTTTAACTCTATACCAAATGATTATGAGTGTGAAATCTATTTTTGTTTCTTTATTTTTCTTGCTTTTAATTATGGTCTTCATATGTTTTTTTATTTTACAATCACTTTGATGACGAGCTGTTTTCTTTTTGTTATTCATTCTTTTCAAAGATGTTGATTTCGTGTGTATGATTGTGGGTTAACACCAAAACTTTAAATAAATAAATAATAAAAAAATTTATAAAAAAAAAAGAAAAAAAAAAAAAAGAAAAAAAAGAAAAAGAAAAAAGAGGAGGAGGAGGAGGAGGAGGAGGAGGAGGGGGGAAACGAAAAGGGAGTCTGTTAATTTTGTTGAAATAGTGTGGTACGAAATTATGCAGCTTTGAAGATTAGTTAAAATAAAAAAAATAAAAAAAATTACGCAACTTTGTCAGCAAGATTCACAGGCAATTGCTTAGACATGAGGGTAGTTCGGTCATTTAAGTAAAAAGTTGTTTATATGCAGAGTATCGTCACTATCACTGCCTAAAAGGGTGATTTGGTAAATTTGTTTAAGTATCGTGATATCAATGCACAATATAGTTCATTAAAGGAAAATGATAAACTTACTTTTTATTAACAACCTTTGTACAACTAAATAATATTATTTTAAATTTTATTTTCACTTTATTGATGATTTGATGTGTTTAAATATAATAAAAAAAATATTATTATATTTAAAGCTGTTTATAATTTGTAAATGGATTGATGATGTATCTATTACGGATACATATCAAGATCAAGATCAAGATCAAGATCAAGCTCAAGATTAAATCCTTTCTTTCTAGGCAACGGCTATAATTTGTACTTGAATTCATATGCATGTAAATTCACTCTATAAATATTCACGTACACCACCCAAAGCATTTACGGTGGTTTTTACAGAACGTTGTCATG
This sequence comes from Carya cathayensis, assembly GCA_011037825.1. Classification (NCBI taxonomy): domain Eukaryota; kingdom Viridiplantae; phylum Streptophyta; class Magnoliopsida; order Fagales; family Juglandaceae; genus Carya; species Carya cathayensis. The sequence continues at coordinate 1,041,116 of QGSO01000284.1, read as the reverse complement.
GTATCACAGAGCAGGTTTTAGGATTCACATCCTCTGATCCAATGGCCTCCGTCCACCCCTCTCTGCCTTTCTCCACCATGGTTCATCTTCTCACCATCAAATTATCATCCTCCAACTATCTCCTTTGGCGCAGTCAAGTCCTGCCGCTGCTGCAATCCCAGAATCTTCTCGGCTATATTGATGGTTCACTTGCTGAGCCCTCTGCCACCATTGTTTCCGATGACTCTGTTTTACCGAATCCGAAGTTGGCTGAGTGGCAACGCACTGATTCACTTGTGCTTAGTCTTCTTCTCTCCACTTTAACAAAGGAAGCCATGTCCGCTGTCGTTGGATTGCCCACGTCCCGTGCTGTTTGGTCTCGGCTGGAAACTACATTCAGCCATCGATCGAAGTCTCGAGAGCTTCGTCTGAAAGATGATCTTCAGACCATGAAAAAGCATGATAAAAGTGTTCCTGAGTTCTCCCGAGATTTCAAAGCCATCTGTGATCAACTTGCTGCAATGGGGCGTCCGGTTGATGATCTTGACAAAATCCACTGGTATTTACGTGGTCTTGGTTCATCTTTTTCAATTTTTTCAACCACTCAATTGTCTCTCTCTCCTCTCCCTACTTTTGATGACGTTGTGCCCAAAGCCGAGAGTTATGAGATTTTCGTCCGTTCTTTGGAGTCGACCTCTCCTTCGGGCCCCCCTACCGCTGCCTTCACTGCATCCCAAAACATCAAGACTATTTCACATACCGGTGGACGAAGAGAAGGCCGTTTCTTTCGTGCAGGACGTGGTCGTGGTGCTCGCAATTATCGAGATCGGAATCGCCAAATCCGCTGTCAAATCTGCCGTGGAGAAGGTCACTATGCCTCCTCATGCCGAGATTGTTATACCCGGTTTTCCACTGCTGCCAACTTAGCCGAGGCTTTCACTTCTTGTTCACTTAATGACGTACCAGATTCCGATTGGTATACGGACACCGGCGCTACCGCTCATATGACTCATGATGCTGCGCAGTTGGACAACGCAAATACGTATTCTAGTAAGGACTATGTTGTAGTCGGTAATGGTGCCTCTCTTCCAATTTCTCACACTGGTACATTTTCTCCCACATCCTCTCTTCATTTAAAAGATGTTTTAGTTGTGCCGGGCCTCACTAAAAATCTCATCTCCATTAGTAAACTCACTTCTGATTTTCCCTTCTCTATTACTTTTACTAATGATCACTTCACTGTGCAGACTCGCGACACAAGAAGCGTGGTGGCAACCGGTCGACGTGAAAATGGCCTCTATGTGCTTGAACGTGGCCATAAATCCTTTCTTTCTGTTTTTCCTAATAATTGTCCACGTGCATCCTTTGATGATTGGCATGCTCGTTTGGGTCACGTTTCTCATAATATAATTTCTCTTTTGAATAAAAATCGCCAACTATGTGTCACTTCTTTACTTCCAAATCCTATTGTGTGCTCTAGTTGTCAACTTGCCAAAAGTAAAAGACTTCCTTTTTCTCTAAATACAAAACGTGCTTCGCATGTTTTGGATCTTGTTCATTGTGATTTGTGGGGACCATCACCTATCACTTCCAATCTTGGATTTCGATATTATGTTATATTTATTGACGATTATTCCAGGTTTACTTGGCTCTATCCTCTGAAACATAAATCTGACTTCTTTCGAATTTTTCTCCAATTTCAGAAATTTGTTGAAAATCAATTTTCGACTAAAATCAAGATTTTCCAAAGTGATGGAGGAACTTAATTCACTAATCATCAATGTCAAAATCACTTAATTTCCTCAGGCATCCATCATCAAATGTCGTGTCCATACACTCCATCTCAAAATGGTCCTGCCGAACGTAAACATAGACATATAACCGAAACCGGTCTTGCTATGCTTTTTCACTCTCATGTCCCTCTTAAATTCTGGGTTGACGCGTTCAGCACTACCACTTTCATTATTAACCGCTTGCCCACACCTCTTCTTGATAGTCGCTCTCCTTTTGAGGTTCTGTTTGGTAAGCCTCCTTCTTACTCTCATTTTCATCCTTTTGGTTGTCTTGTTTTTCCATATTTACGTGATTATGCCCCTCACAAATTAGCTCCCCGTAGTCGTTCTTGTGTTTTTCTTGGCTAAAGTATGTCTCATCATGGTTTTCGCTGTCTTGATCGCCTTACAAATCAAATATTTATTTCTCGGCATGTTGTCTTTGATGATCATGGCTACCCGTACAAAAATAACAATTGCTCTAGGCCTTTACCTTCTACCCCAATTTCTACTTTTCTAGAGCCCACTGCACCCCCCTCCTCACCACCAGTCCCATCAGAGGCTTCTTTACCTTCTCAGCCCGGTCCTTTCCCGAATTTGTGTGGCCCATGCTTAACTGATTAATCTTGTAGTTTTGTGTCATCTTCAGTTTTGCAGGAATCCGCTGTTGATGGGCCAAGCTCCCCTTTTGCACCCATTCCTATTGCTCCAGCTCCATCTCCCGCTCCGGCTCCAGCACCTGTCCTTGGCACTCACCCGATGCAAACACGGGCCAAATCTGGGATTTTTAAGCCGTCTACTCGGGCCCTTTATACGTGCACAGCTCCAAATTCCAAACTCATTCACTCTTTACTCACCATGCGCGAGCCCAAAGGTTTCAAGACCGCTGCCAAGCATCCCGGATGGATTGCTGCCATGGATGAGGAGCTTCAAGCTTTGCATCACAATAAAACTTGGGATTTAGTGCCCCGACCTTCAAATACAAATATTGTGGGCTCCAAATGGGTCTTTCGCATCAAGTATCTTGCCAATGGTTCTGTTGATCGTCTTAAGGCCCGACTTGTTGCTAAAGGCTACACCCAGCAACCAGGCCTTGATTTCAATGATACTTTCAGCCCAGTCGTCAAAGCCTCCACTGTTCGAGTTGTTCTTTCCCTGGCGGTATCTAATCATTGGCCACTTCGTCAACTTGATGTGAAAAATGCCTTCTTGAATGGAATTCTTCAGGAGGAAGTTTATATGGAGCAACCTCCGGGTTATGTTGATTCGAGATATCCCTCTCATGTCTGCCGGTTACGTCGAGCTTTATATGGGCTCAAACAAGCTCCACGAGCCTGGTTTCATAGATTCAGTACTTTTCTTCTTGCTACTGGGTTTTCTTGCAGTCGGGCTGACTCATCCTTGTTTGTGTTTTCCAAGGGTGCTGACCTAATTTATCTACTATTGTACGTTGATGATATTGTCGTAACCAGCAACAATTCAGCTCTTCTTGATGCTTTTATTGGCAAATTATCCAAGGAATTTTCCACCAAGGATATGGGCTCATTGAGTTATTTTTTAGGCCTCGAAGCACATCGGACTTCCTCTGGCCTTTTTCTCAGTCAGGCAAAATATGCTCATGAAATTTTGCAGCGTGCCAAACTCGTTGATAGTAAGCCTGTGAGCACTCCCATGGTTGTTGCACGTCATTTGTCTACTGATGGTCCTGACTTTGATGATCCTTCACTCTATCGGTCTCTTGTTGGTGCTCTTCAATATCTCACTATCACTCGGCCGGACCTTGCTCATGCTGTCTCTGCCGTGAGTCAATATATGCACAAGCCTTCTCTTTGCCATTTTCAAGCTGTTAAACGAATCCTCCGTTACATCAAGGGCACCTTGCGATATGGCCTCTCTTTTACTCCATCTTATTCCCGCAATATTCTTGCTTACTCAGATGCTGATTGGGCCGGTTGCCCTGATACACGACGGTCTATCTCTGGCTATGCTATTTACCTTGGTGATAACCTTGTCTCTTGGCGTTCCAAGAAACAACCAACTGTGTCTCGTTCAAGCTGTGAATCTGAATACCGCGCGCTTGCTAGCACCGCTGCCGAAGTCAAATGGCTTGGTCATCTTCTTCGTGATCTCAAAGTGAATCTTCATCTTCTCCGATTCTCCTTTGTGATAATCAAAGCTCCATATTTCTTGCCACAAATCCCGTCTCTCACAATCGCTCCAAACATATTGAGCTTGACTATCATTTTGTGCGCGAATTGGTGGCTTCCGGAGAACTTTGGCTTCAATATATCCCTACCAATCTTCAGCTTGCCGACATACTTACTAAGAGCCTTGGTCGTCCTACATTTATATTCTTTCGTTCCAAGCTTTGCGTTCGGGACTCTCAAACGCTAGGCTTGCGGGGGGTATTACGGATACATATCAAGATCAAGATCAAGATCAAGATCAAGCTCAAGATTAAATCCTTTCTTTCTAGGCAACGGCTATAATTTGTACTTGAATTCATATGCATGTAAATTCACTCTATAAATATTCACGTACACCACCCAAAGCATTTACGGTGGTTTTTACAGAACGTTGTCAGTATCATTACCTTTCATTAAAAATAAAAAGGCTCAAACTGACGAGGTACATCGATTGCACGGCGCTTGTATCATGCACCTATCATTAGCATTTTCTCTTACCCAATATGCATATATGGATGCCGTCTGAATGGTTTATACTTATTATAATCAGGTTATATGAATTGTTTCACTTCATGATCAAGATTTTTTTCATCTTATTATTTAAAATATATAATCAAAATTTATTTTTTCTATTTTATAGACTAACTTTTACAATATACCATACATCATCTTATCTATTTTTTTCATATCATTTAAATATTATATTTTTTAATATTTTTTATTCATTTTATATATTTTCTCTAACCACCAATAACATCTTCAAATCTTTTAATATTTTCAATATCTCTCAATATATAATATTATATAATTATATTCTATTTTAAATCAATCTAAATGTATTAGATAAATCAAAATATAAATTAATTCAATAAAATAGAGCGTGGTATATATATACTACTACGTGTAAACAGTATAAACCATTTGTAAAATTACGTTTTAGTTTCTGGAAGAAAAGAGAGAAGTAGAAGGTAAGAGAGAGAAATTAATAAAATATTTAAACATTTGTAAACACTATTCATCAGATGTACGTAGCATTGATATTGTAGCAAACTGGATATTTATAGGTATGTACGTACAACACTTACGTGTTTGATATAATTACTGCATTTCTCTTTTGCTAATTAATTTGATCTTAATTTCAACTTCTAATTTTCAATTATTAAATATGCAGGCCATGCATCACCCAATTACATATTCGTACGAAAGTTTCATCTCCTGACGTAGAAAATATATATATATATATTATAAATTAAGATTTTATTTTATTTTTATTTTTATTTTAGATTTTAGATAATATTTTAACTGAAAATAAAATATGAATAAGTAACTTAATTAGTGTTGCCCAGATGACTAACACAAGAGGGGGGTGAATTGAGTTATATTTAAAAAAATAACAATTATAAATCAAATATACAATATAAAATATAAACAAAATATGAAACAACAATAAATATAAAGAGTAAGGTAAGAGAGAAGCAAACTCAATATGTTAACGATCTTCAGCCCCACTGCCTACATCCTCGCCTCAAGCTACCCCTTGAGGATCCCCAAATTCACTATTCAATCTCTTTCAGGTGGAGATAGAAACTTATTACACCTTTGAACAACACCGCTACAAAGGATTTGTGTAGAACACCCTCTACACTTGCAATCACCTTACACGTGATGATTCAACTATTCCCTGTGCAGAACACTTTCTACACACACAAGGGTTATACACACCCTTTTACTGATACAAGAATTAATAGTGGGTAGGTTATCAGAAAACACTCCTCAATGAGTGAAATAAGAATAATACAAGTACAAACTATATCTCTCAAAATGAACAAGGGTTAAGGCTCAATGCTTAGAGAAGATAGAATGAAAGCTTTGAATGAATATTGTATGCTCTTGGTGTTGTAAATGTGAAGCTCTCAAAAGATCTATTTATAGGCATATGAGACTTCATATTCAAATTTAAAAAGATTCACATGTCAAAGTCATCATCATTCACTTTTCAAAAAATTCAAACCTAATCTTTTTACTTTTTGCATATGACAAAAGGAGCACACTTTGCTTTTCAAAAAAATCAAACCTAATCTTTTACTTTTTGCATATGACAAAAGGAGCACACTTTACTTTTCAAAAATTTCAAACCTAATCTTTTACTTTTTGCATATGACAAAAGGAGCACACTTTACTTTTCAAAATTTTCAAACAAAGACATCTTCCTTTTGCATAAGTCAAGAAAAGCATCAATCACTTTTGAAAATATTCAAATAAAACATGCACATGTGAAAGATGACAATCAATCATCTTTAATATTTTCAAAGTTCAAACCTTTAATCATGGCATGCACATGTGAAAGATGACAATCAATTATCTTTCAAAATTTTCAAATTTAATTTTCAAAATATTCATGCACATGTGGAAAATGTATTTTAATGCTTTATGATAAAATATTAATTTTTGAGCCTTAATCCTAATTTCGAATTTTAAAGAGATTTACAACATTATTCTATGACTTTAATGTGAACTTGCTCCCTTCTTGCTCATGCTTGGTTTCTTGATGTGCTTGACTCCATTGTGTAGATAACTTGAGCTTGAGACTCCTTTATTCTATGAATTCATTTGTTATCATCAAAATCCATGTGTAAATATATAATTACACAAAACTTGAAACCTTAGGTTTAACAATCTCCCCCTTTTTGATGATGACAAATACTTGATAGAACCTGAAGCCTGTATTAATACTTAAGCTCCCCCTGAGAATGTGCGTTAGTTTTTCAAGCAAAAAAAAAAAAATAATTCCAAGCATATATAACAAGTTTAACAATTTAAACAATATTAATGTTCTAGTCTAAAACTTCTCCCCCTTTTGGCATCATTAAAAAGGATCGACAGCAAGTAAATAGACTGAAGAAAACGGTGCGTTAAAAAACACTGTAGATAGTTGAAAAAGAGAGCCGTCCGTGACCCGACAAGTCCTGCAAAGCCTCGAGGCCTAACTCTATGAATTTAGTGCGGTTGAAGATAGAAACAAATCGCCTGATGTTGTTGACAAACGAGATTGAAGGCTCCGAGTTTCTAAAAAAAATGTCTTTTTCACTGATCGGGAAAAAACACATTGCTCTTTGACTTGGATGATAGCTCGTCTTGTTCTTTATACTATCTCTATAAAAACAGTCTTAAAGTTCATCCAATCCGCATCAAGTTTTCTTCTTATCTCTATAACTCATCTGCATTCCTTCAACATTCTCGCTTTAAGTTTTCAATTCCTTTCTCAATGGCTCATTCTTCTACATCTCAACCTCCTGTCCTTTCTGCAGCTGCCATTGGTGCTATGTTGCAGCAAGAAAATAATAGTATGGCAAATAAGTCAGACTCCGATGCTATCTACGACTTGGTGAGTCTCGGGACTCGCTACTCATCCTCTATTGTTGCTTTTTCCCAGCGGGTTCAAGCAAAAAACCATGAGGTTGAAAAGCTTAAGGAACAAATTGTTGTACTTCAACGAATTGTTCAAGAGTCTCACACAAGGGAAGGAATCCTTCGGCAGAAGAATAAAAAGTTGAAATCTCTATTGGATTCTTCATTCCGCTTGCCAGTTCCCATGAATAGGGATGACATGATATTGTATGAAGAGAATGAGCGTCTCAAACATGAGGCTAAGAACCTCAAGTTTATGTAAAAGTATTTAAGAAAAATCTATCTATTTTTATGAACTTTGATCTGTCTTTTAAGAGATATTCATAATATGCATCATACCTATTTCTCTTCTAATCATAGATAATCTATCTTCTGGTAAAGGTTTTGTGAATATATCTGCTAACTGATCGTGTGTGTTTGTGAACTCTAGTACTATATCGCCTTTCTGCACATGATCTCGAAGAAAATGATATCTTATTTCAATATGCTTAGTTCTAGAATGTTGTATTGGGTTTTTTGAAAGATTTATAGCACTTGTATTATCACATTTGATTGGAATGTGATTATACATGAGTTTAAAATCTTCAAGTTGTTGCTTCATGTAAAGAACTTGAGCACAACAACTACCCGCAGCAACATATTCTGCCTCAGCAGTAGATAGTGCAACAGAATTTTGTTTTTTACTAAACCAGGAAACTAATGCATGACCTAAGAAGTGACATGCTCCACTAGTGCTTTTTCGATCTATTTTACAACCAGCATAATCTGCATCTGTGTAGCTGATTAGATCGAAAGATGTGTGTTTAGGGTACCATAACCCTAGGTTAATTGTACCACTAAGATATCTAAGAATGCGCTTAACTGCAATTAAATGAGATTCTTTTGGAGATGATTGAAAACGTGCACATAAACACACACTGAACATAATATCTGGTCTACTGGCTGTCAAATATAATAAGCTACCAATCATACCTCGATATACTTTCGAGTCAACTGTCTTACCGGATTCATCTTTATCAAGTTTAGTAGATGGGCTCATTGGTGTTCCAGTTTCCTTAGCACCTTCCATCCCAAACTTCTTCAGCAATTCCTTAATATATTTTGATTGATTGATGAATGTCCCACTTTTTACTTGCTTAATTTGCAATCCGAGAAAGAATGTAAGTTCTCCCATCATGCTCATTTCAAATTCATCCTGCATAGTCTTAGCAAAAACTTGACACATATTTTCATTAGTAGCACCGAATATTATATCATCAACATAAATCTGAACCAAAAGAATATCATCATTTTCGTATTTAATGAAAAGAGTTGTGTCGATTTTTCCTCTTGAGAAACCTTTTTTAATCAAGAAACCACTGAGTCTCTCGTACCACGCTCTAGGAGCTTGTTTGAGTCCATATAGTGCTTTTGTGAGTTTGAAAACATGATTTGGAGAAATATGATTTTCAAAACCTGGAGGTTGCTCAACATATACCTCTTCATTTATAAAACCATTTAAGAAAGCACTTTTAACATCCATTTGAAAAAGTTTGAAATCTTTATAACAAGCATATGCAAGTAGCATTCGAATAGCTTCTAATCTTGCGACTGGTGCATATGTCTCATCATAATCAATTCCTTCTTCTTGATTGTAACCTTGGGCTACAAGTCGAGCCTTATTTCTAGTAATGACTCCGGACTCATCTTTCTTGTTTCTAAAAACCCATTTTGTTCCAATAATAGTATGATTTTTGGGTTTAGGAACAAGTGTCCAAACATCATTTCTTTCAAATTGATTAAGCTCTTCTTGCATAGCTAGAATCCAAGATTCATCAAGAAGTGCTTCATCAATATTTTTAGGTTCAATCTGAGATAAAAAAGCAGTATGATTGCAAATATTTCTAAGAGATGATCGAGTGCTTACACCTTGTGAAGGTTCTCCCAGAATTTGTTCCACTGGATGATCTTTCACAAATTTCCACTGTTTGGTTGCATCTCGTATTAAATTTTGATGATCTTTCCTGATGTCTCCATGTTGGACTTCCTCTATTGTGTTCTCTTTGTTGAGATTGAGACTTTCTGTATTATTTATACCTCCTGTTTCTTCATCAATGGATTTCTTGGAGAGTAGAGAATTAGATTCATCAAATACTACATGCATAGATTCTTGTACAGTTAAAGTCTTTTTATTGAATACTCTATAAGCTTTACTATTTGTAGAATACCCGAGAAAAATACCTTCATCCGATTTTGCATCAAATTTGCCTAAATTATCCCTGTCATTCAAAATAAAACATTTGCATCCAAATACATGAAAGTAACCAATGTTGGGCTTTTTCTCATTCCAAAGCTCATAGGGGGTTTTATCTAATTTAGACCTTAACATAACTCTATTTATAACATAACATGCAGTACTTACCGCTTCGGCCCAAAAATAACTAGGCAAGTTGTTCTCATTAAGAATTGTTCTTGCCATCTCTTGAAGAGATCTATTTTTCCTCTCTACTACCCCATTTTGTTGAGGAGTTCGAGGAGCAGAAAAATTATGCACAAAACCATTTTCATCACAAAATGTTTCAATATTTTTATTAACAAACTCTTTTCCCCTATCACTTCGGATACTTGAAATAGTATAGCCCTTTTCATTTTGAATTCTCTTGCATAACTTGGTAAAAGCATTATGTGCCTCATCTTTATGAGCAAGAAAGATGACCCAAGTATATCTAGAGAAATCATCAACAATAACAAAAGCATAATATTTTCCTCCTAGACTTGCAACTCTATTTGGTCCAAAAAGATCCATGTGTATCAGTTGCAGTGGTCTAGTAGTGGAAATATATTTCTTGGTTTTAAAAGAAGTTTTTGTTTGTTTACCAAATTGGCATGCATCACAAATTTTGTCTTTAAGAAAATTTGCCTTTGGTAAACCTCTCACAAGATCATTTTTTGAAAGTTTGGAAATAAGTTCCATGTTGGCATGACCTAGTCTTCTATGCCATAACCAATTAGTTTCATTTTGTACTGAAAAACAAATAGCATCTTGTGAGGTAATTTCTTCAAAATCGATTGTATAAACATTATTACTTCTAAAGGCAGTAAAACAAATGTTATAATCATGATCATTCAAAATAATGCACTTATCCATTTTGAAAGTAACTGTAAATCCTTTATCACATAATTGACTTATACTCAAAAGATTATGTTTTAGACCTTCAACAAGTAGAACATCTTCAATTATGAGAGAAGATTTATTACCAATTTTACCTATTCCCACGATCTTCCCTTTCGAGTTGTCTCCAAATGTCACGTGTCCTTCTTCTTTAGATCTAAGATCAAAGAACTTAGTCTTGTCTCCCGTCATGTGTCTTGAACATCCACTATCTAAAAACCATTTGTTTTTGCTTGTAGAGGACTTCATGCATACCTATAAAAACAATTAAAATGATTTTTCTTGGTACCCAAGTTCTTTGGGTCCTTTATTTATTAGTATTAGAAGAAACAAGATTTTTAGGTACCCATATGGCCCTAATAGTCATTGTATGTTTTCTTCTAATAGGACAAGTATGATAATTATGACCATTTCTATTACAAAAATTACAAATAGCATGTGACATATATGAAAATCTTGAATGATTATAATAGTATCCTTTTTTGACAAACTTATTATGAAAAGAATTTTGAATATTAGACTTTGATGTAGAAGGATTATCAAAGAAGTTTTTATAAGGTTTGAACTTTTGTTTTGGCATATATCCCAAGCCTGCCTTGTCAAAAACACATCTTTGACTACCAAGAAGTTTTTCAAAATTTCTTTTTCCATTCGTAAAGTTTTCAACAATATTTTCTAAATCAGTTTTCTTTTTCTTCAACTCAAGATTTTCGTCTTTCAAAACAATATTTTCTTTTCTTAAAATATCAATTTCGTTTGTTAAAGAAGAATTTTTCTTTTTCAAAGCAGTATATTTGATACCCAATTTTTCAAATTCTTCATATACCTCTTCTAAAACATTTTGCAATTCTTCATATGAAGGATTTTCAATATTATCAAAATTTGTTACCTCAATATCATCTTTAGCCATAAGACAGAGATTTGCTGATTCTTCATTGCTTGCTTCACTATCTGAGCTACTTGAATCATCATCCCATGTAGCTTTCATTGCTTTCTTGCCTTTGTTTCGATCTTTCTTTAGCAGGGGACAATCTGGCTTGATATGACCAGGCTTATTGCATTTATAACAAATTAAAGTATCATTTTTACCTGAATCTTTCTTGGAAAACTTTTTGAATGATTTCCTCGGAGGAGTTTTATTTTTCTTTAAGAATCTCTGAATTCTTCTTGTTATCATCGCAACTTCTTCATCTTTATCGTCATTTTCCTCATCTTCATCACTTTCACTTTCATGAGGAACAGCTTTAAGTGCCAAGCTCTTCTTTGGCTTTCCTTCTTCTTCTCCTCTTTTCAATGTGTACTCATGGGTGATAAGTGACCCGATGAGTTCATTCACTTCGAGCTTCTTGAGGTCTCTAGCTTCAAGAATCGCTGTCACTTTTGATTCCCAACGTTTTGGTAGAGAGTTGAGAATTTTTCTTACCATTTCCACTTTGGAATAAACTTTACCAAGAGCTGTCAAACTGTTTATGATGTTAGTAAAACGAGTGTGCATGCTAGAAATAGATTCATCATCATTCATCTTAAACATTTCATATTCATGAGTAAGAATATAAATTTTTGATTCCTTAACTTGAGAAGTTCCTTCATAAGTAACTTCCAAGTTATCCCAAATTTCTTTTGCCGTAGCACAAGTCATTACTCTATTAAACTCATTACCATTGAGAGCATTATATAATAAATTCATAGCAGTTAAATTCAAAGTATAAAGTCTATCGTCTTCACGATCAAACTCTTCTTCTTCCTTTTTGACCTTTACTCCACCAACCACTTTTGTTGGAATATAAGGTCCATTTACAATGCATTTCCAGATCTCTCGACCTTGAGCCTGAAGGAATATTCTCATTCTAACTTTCCAGAATGAATAATTGTCTCCACAAAAGAGTGGAGGCCGACTGCTAGATTGACCTTCACCAAATGAAGCTGCAATGTTAGCCATAAGATCTTAACTCAAAAGATAGTTAATCTTATAACAGAGCTTTAGCTCTGATACCAATTGTTGCCCAGATGACTAACACAAGAGGGGGGGTGAATTGAGTTGTATTTAAAAAAAAAAAAAAATTATAAATCAAATATACAATATCAAATATAAACAAAATACGAAATAGCAATAAATATAAAGAGTAAGGGTAAGAGAGAATCAAACTCAGTATGTTAACGAGGTTCGGCCCCACTGCCTACGTCCTCGCCTCAAGCTACCCCTTGAGGATCCCCGAATTCACTATTCAACCTCCTTCAGGTGGAGGTAAAAACCTATTACACCTTTGAACAACACCGCTACAAAGGATCTGTGTAGAACACCCTCTACACTTGCAATCACTTTACACGTAATGATTCAACTATTCCCTGTGCAGAACACTTTCTACACACACAAGGGGTATACACACCCTTTTACTGATACAAGAATTGATAGTGTGTAGGTTATCAGAAAACACTCCTCAATGAGTAAATCAAGAACAATACAAGTACAAACTATATCTCTCAAAATGAACAAGGGTTAAGGCTCAATGCTTAGAGAAGAGAGAATGAAAGCTTTGAATGAATATTGTATGCTCTTGGTGTTATAAATGTGAAGCTCTCAAATGATCTATTTATAGGCATATGAGACTTCATATTCAAATTTAAAAAGATTCACATGTCAAAGACAACATCATTCACTTTTCAAAAATTTCAAACCTAATTTTTTTACTTTTTGCATATGACAAAAAGAGCACACTTTACTTTTCAAAAATTTCAAACCTAATCTTTTATTTTTTGCATATGACAAAAGGAGCACACTTTACTTTTTAAAAAATTCAAACAAAAATATCTACATTTTGCATAAGTCAAGAAAAACATTAATCACTTTTGAAAATATTTAAATAAAACATGCACATGTGAAAAATGACAATCAATCATCTTAATATTTTCAAAATTCAAACCTTTAATCATGTCATGCACATGTGTAAGATGACAATAAATCATCTTTAATATTTTCAAAGTTCAAACCTTTAATCATGTCATGCACATGTGAAAAATGACAATCAATCATCTTTCAAATTTAATTTTCAAAATATTCCAGCACATGTGGAAAATGTATTTTAATGCTTTATGATAAAATATTAATTTTGAGTCTTAATCCTAATTTTGAATTTTTAAGAGATTTACAATATTACTCTATGATTTTAATGTGAACTTATTCTCTTCTTGCTCATGCTTGGTTCTTTGATGTGCTTGACTCCATTGTGTGGACAACTTGAGATTGAGACTCCTTTATTCTTTGAATTCATTTGTTATCAACAAAATTCATGTGTAGATTTATAATTACATGAAATTTGAAACATTGGGTTCAACAGTAATAAAATATCAAATATTAGCGAGGAAAATAAATATTAATGTGACTATATATAAATATATAGCTAGAATAATCCTAATTTTTCATTCAGATATGAATTTTAGGATCAGCATTAGCCTCATGTATATCATATTTAAAACAATACTACGGCATCGTACTAGTGGTGGTTTCTAAATAGACGCCGTTAATTTGTCCACAAATGCTGGTTATGAGTTTTTCCATTTCCAACGTTTGGACAAATGCAAGAACATGTAAATAATGACCCCTCCATACGTTTGGTTGTGCCGATAAATAAATGCTGATAGTCAATTACTAGCGTTTATTTTAACCATTGCCAACACCTCTCAAATGCTAGTGCAAGAGGGTTTTTCCCTCCGAGCCTAAGCCCCAGGAACGTAAGCTGAGGCAAGGAAAGCCTGAACTAAACAAATACTCCTCTCTGCCAACGGAGGGCCTCTAGGTCCTAAAGGAGGAAGAACAAAGAGCATCCAAGTCCCATCGCTTTGCCTCCTAGCCCAGGAAGGTTTGAACGAGCAGGCAAACCGTACAGACAAGACACCCATAACCCTCTAGCTACAACAAGCAAGAATGAAAGGATGACTCGACGTATCACACTTGCCACAGGCAGACAGGATAGAGGGCCACGCCACATTTATGACACCTGACCGAGGGCGTGGAGGAGGCAACATGTTCCTCTGACAGGAGAATTGGACATCTAACTCCAAAATTCAAGTATATAAGCTGATCTCGAGCTATCAGGATTCTCTCTCTAGATTCTCTGAACTCTCTCTACTCACTTACACTACTCTAAAGGTGATACTAACTTTCGCATGGGAGCCTTCCAGACCACACCACGACCACCATCTCCTAGTGTTTTCTTTGTGTCTACAAGCCCAAGATAGAAGACCCGAGCTGCTAATGGGCCGGTCTAAAGGCGTACGAAACACAACATTCACAGTGGTGCCGTCTGTGGGATCCCAATAAACTTTACGTGTCTTTCGTATGCCTACAAAAAACCATTCTCAAATAATACAGGAATAGGACAGAACAACGGTGTTGGCAAGCATGGAAACAAGGACCATGGAAATAACACATCGAGGAGGGAAGTAGAAGGAGATGCGTGATACAGCCGTCAATGAGCTGAGAGACAACACGACGTTGAACAAATTTGTGGACTCCGGTGGTGCTGAAGGGGTAGCTAGCACCGTGAGAGAAAGGGAGCACACGCAGGGCATCCTACCACCCCCACCCAAGTGTGCCCCAACAGAGGGCAATGTCCAGAATGAATAGAAACTTAGGAAGGTGGAGCCAAACAAGCAGCTAGAACTAGTCTTGCTAGATCCAAGCTGCCCAGAAGCCATCGCTAGGATCGGCACCAGAATGACCCACCAGATGAGGGCCGCTTTGCAGTAACTCCTCACGAAGCATCACGACGTCTTCACTTGGAGTCATGAGAAAATGCCAAGAATCATCCCAGAGATCATGCAGCACCACCTGAGTGTGGACCCCAGAGCTAAGGGGGTAAGGCAGAGATGCAGAAGCTTCAGCACAGAAAAGAACGCCACCAATGCTGCAGAGGTCGATCAATTGCAAACAGCAGGATTCAAACGGGAAGCCCATTACTCGAACTAGCTGTCCAACGTGGTGCTAGTAAAAAAGCTGAGCGATAAGTAGAGGATGAGTGTGGACTTCACTAATTTGAACAAGGCCTGCCTGAAAGATAGCTTTCCACTTCCTCGCATCGACCTAATGGTTGACTCAATAGCAGGTCATCATATGCTGAGCATTGTTGATGCCTACTCCAGGTGTAACCAGATCCGCATGAACCCAGACGATGAGGAGAATACATTATTCATCACGGACTGGGGGTTATACTGCTTCTTAGCCATGCCGTTCAAGTTGAATAATGCAAGGGCCACCTATCAGCGGTTGGTCAACCTCATGTTCAAGGACCAAATTGGGAGAAATGTGGAAGTCTACATGGATGAGTTGCTAGTCAAAAGTGGGAACCCTGAGAAGTACCTAAATGATCTTCGAGAAGCCTTCACGGTTTTGATGCAATACTAGATAAAACTAAACCCAACATAGTGTGCGTTAGGCATGGGCTCTAGAAAGTTCCTGGGCTTCATGGTGTCAGAGTGAGGAATCAAAGCCAACCCGGAGAAGGTGGAGATACCCTCGATATGCCTGCCCTTCGAAGCATAAAAGATGTCCAAAAGCTTACAAGCAAGGTGGTGACACTCAATTGCTTTGTATTAGGCCTGCAAACGAATAGAGCCGCTCTGAACAATTTGAGATCGACTATTATAAACTCGATTCATTTAATAAATGAGTTGTTCGTGAACACTAATATTGGTTCGAATATTAAATGAGCAAAACTCGTATAATTTCGATTCGATTCGGTTTAGGCTGGTGAACAATATTCGTATAAAGTTGATTTGATTCGTTTTTAGCTCGTCACAATACTTGTAATATTTATAGATATATATATATATATTGACATATATACTTACATATACTTTTTTATTATATATATTTTCTATGTTATATATATTATCTTTGATACTTTGTATAAGTAATATATGTTGTTATTTTAACTTTATGTATAAGTAACATGTTTTATTATTTTACAATAATATTGTATCAAGTTCATAAAAGAATTATTGTGTCAGATATAAAATGTTTATAAAAATAAACAACTCTAATTAATTGCGACACTTTCTTAACTAATCTTATTTTGATCATCTGACCATATTTAATATTATATCAAAGATAATTGAATACTTTAATATTAAATTAATAGATTTATTATATAATTTTTTAAATAACTTTAATGTATTAGGCATTCTTGATGCCATATGTATTGGAAAGTGACAATGAATCAAGTTACATTGATATTTGATAGGCTTATATTTTAGTATGTGAATATGACTCATATCAAGTTAAAATTGATTAAGATAAATAATCTCATTCATTTATCCCAAAAAAAAAATCTCATTTGTGATTCAGCCAACAAAAAAAAAAAATTGTGGATCAGATTTAAACCAAGCTCGAGTCAAACTACTCGAGCTCGTATCAACTCGTATATTTTTTGTACTCGAGTTCGATCATCATTTATCTTAGATAAGTCAAGCTTGATCAGAAATTTTCAATATTTTTCGAGTTTGAGCAGATATATATGCTAAACGAGCTCTTTACCCCATGTTCTAATTCGACTCAATTCAGTTCATTTGCAGCCCTACTTTGTATCAAGGTCGAGCGACAAATGCCTCCCCTTCTTCAAAGTACTGTGGAAGGCCTAAAGTTGGAATAAGGAATGCGACAAGGCGTTTAACGCCCTAAAAAAAAACCTCACCAAACCCCCAATGCTAAGCCAACCTAGATGCATGGAGGTCCTAATCTTGTACCTGTTTGTCTCCTCGCAGGTGACCTCCTTGACCCTTGTACAAGACGACGATGGGGTCTAGCAGCCAATGTACTATACCAATAGAGCCTATAGAGGGGCAAAGGCCATGTACCCTCGCATTGAACAGCTCGTCTTTGCTTTGATAGTAACCACTCGAAAGCTTCACCACTATTTCCAAGCCCACCTGGTCAAAGTCCTCACCGAGAACCCCCTATAAAAGATCCTACAAAGACCGAACGCCTCAGGCCGCCTCACAAACTGGGCCATGGAGCTAAGCGAGTTCAACATTAAGTACGTCTCAAGGACCTAGATAAAGTGACAGGTACTGACAGATTTTGTAGTGGAATTCACGGGCTTCCCCGAGGAAGCTACCCATGCAAAACCCATGAAGTCCTAGCAAGTCTTTGTCGATGGCTTGTCTTACAGGGATGGAAGGGGAGTGGGAGTGCATATCATTACGAATAAAGGTGAGGAGCATGACTACGTTGTTAAGTTGGCATTCGACCTAACGATCACTAAGTTTCTAGGTGCCTAGAAGGTGGAGAATCAGGTTGACTCTCAGGTGGTGGTTAGCCAGGTGTGAGGGTAATTCACGGTGAAAAGCGAGAAGCTGAAAAAGTACCTAATGCAAATAGAGGCCGAACGCACTTACTTCAAGTATTTTCAGACAAAACAAATCCCAAGAGCCGAGAACCATAAGGTTAACAGGTTGGCAAAAATAGCATTTGGGCAAGATAGTGCCCTGCTCCCAGAATAAATAGTTTTCAGGATGGTTGAGGTACCTGTCATAAGGATCGAGGTGATGGAGATCAAGCCTGGAGCACCAAAATGGGCTGCAGACATCATCAGATATTTAGCTGCCAACGAAGCACCCGACAATAGACGAGGAGCCCAGAAGGTCATGAACCAGGCGGTGCGGTACACCATAGTTGATGGCATCCTATATCGAAAAGGATACAACATGCCCTTCTTGAGGTGCATTTCTTCCGAGCTGGCCCAACACGTATTAGCAGATATACACGAGAGAATATGTGATGACCATTCCAGAGGAAGGGTACTAGCAAATAAAGCAATGCGAGCAGGGTACTACTAGCCACACGCCCTGAAAGATGTCGAGCAATATGTACAAAGGTGTAAGAAATGCCAAGAATACTCTAGGGTGCCCCATCGCCCCTCGAAAGAGATGACGTCAATCACCTTACCCTGAACCTTCACCTGGTACAGGATCAACCAGGTGGGCCCCATTCCCCCAGCCAAAGGGGGCTGAAGTTCGTGGTGGTCACGATGGACTACTTCACCAAGTGGGTGGAGGCCGAGGCACTAGTAACAATCATGGTGAGTTACATCACTCGTTTCTTGTGGAAGAATGTCATCTGTAGGTTTGGCATCTCTTTCAACATCATCTCAGACAACAAGAGGCAATTTGAGTCGAATTACTACCCAGATTGGTACTAGGACTTAGGAATCAGGTTCTAATACTCCTCCCCGAGACACCTCCAATCCAACAAACAGGTGGAGGCAACCAAAAGGCAAAGGAACTCCTCGCGATTCTATGGGCAAATCGGGTTATAGTAAGGACGTCGACAAGGGAAACCCCATTCACCCTCGCATACCGGCCATGAAGCCGTGCCACCAATCGAAGTTGAGATCCCCACCTAAAGGGTAGAGCACTTTGAAGAAAAGCTCCAATGACAAGCGGCTTGAGGAACAACTTGACCGGGCAGGAACGGGTCCAATCCTAAACTGCCAAACAGACTACCTCTCAGCAAGGTCAAGAGACTGGACTAGCCTTGACAGCAGCCCAGCCTCCCCCACAGAAGAGAGCAGGTCTGGCCCCTTAACCCCCAGAACTACTTACCTCATCCTCGTCATGGCGAAGAGCAGACTGTTCCTCAGCCCTCTGATACTTACCTTCCATGTGGGATATCAAATGGATGGGTGTAATGCCTATGGTTACTTGATCCCTCCCGCAATGAAGTGCGGGTCAGTCATCAACTGCTCGACAACATACCTTCCTCACAGGTGTCGATAGGCGAAAGTGGGTTTAGTCAAGGACTGCCTGAATAGACTATCTTCCCACGAGGGTCAACAGGCGAGACTAGCCCCCGCGCCAGCCTGACCTCCCCCACTGTGGAGAGCGAATCCAGCCCCATAGCTACCTGAACAATTTACCCCGGCCCCATCAAGTGAAGGGTGGACCGGCTTGTCAACCGTCCAGCTAAATACCTCCCCTAAGAAACCCAAAGGGGAGGGAGGATGTTGTTTGAGGCACCCCTACCCCTCCATCAATGAAGTGTGGGCAATTCCATCGATGGCAAAACGGCCTGAGCTTACGCTACTCCCCTTCAGTCTGGCCAGGTTAGCGACTATCAAAGATCAAGTACAATGATGTATTCAACTTTTGTAGCGCAGGATAATATCCCTGACTTACCTTTTCCACGGGACGCGAAAAGGGACAAATGCAATGCCTGAGGCTGCTTGATCACTAGTTAATTCCTCAACTGCCCCACATCACTCCGGAAGGGCCATCTCCTCCAATAGAATGCCCGCGGCTTCTGCCACTCTCCAGCAAGACAACTCAGGTTCGTGAGTCCTGGTGATTATTTACACTAACCTGATCGACCTTTTTAGTATGCACAAACCTCAGTCAAAAAAGCAGGGTGAGCTTGACCTTAACATGCTGCTCGCCCACTCATGCCAAATGTAAGGGTCAATAAGGCGAGTTCAACCTTAACATGCGGCTCAACCTTCATCAAAGGATCAAGGCAAGCCCAAACTTGACATGCCACTTGGCCTCTCTCACCACACACGACAGTCAACGAGGCGAGTTCAACCTTAACGTGCTGCTTGACCACCACCAAAGGATCAGGGCAAGCTCAGCCTTGACATGCCGCTCGGCCCCTCTCTCCTAATGCGAGGGTCAATGAGGCATGTTCAATCTTAACGTGCTACTCAACCTTGACCAAATGATCAAGGCAAGCCAGGCCTTGACATGCCACTCGACCCCTCTTGCCAAACAAGAGGTTCAACGAGGCAAATTCAATCTTAACGTGCTGCTCGATCTTCTCCAAAGGCCCGGGGTGAGTTCAGCCTTAACATGTGAGAAAGATCAGGGACCACCTAATCTTCCAGGTGAGCGAATAGGTTCACAAATCACCTAACTGCCTAGCCATCTACGTGCAAGCCTCACACGAAAGAGTACAACCCTTGCCAAGCCGAGCTATGCACCCTACACGGTTGAGCTTGCCTCACAAAGACGAGCTACACGCACACATTTTACGTGGTCTAGCCCAACCCCTGCATGCACCAAATGGTCGGCAGCTCAATCGATAGTCCACTTGCACTCATGTGGACAACACGATGTCTTACCCGACAAGGAAACCGAATAGGCGGGGTGACTTAAAGCATCCATGCCTCTCCTCTCCCCGAAGCGTGGAAAATCACCTATCTACAAAAGGAAACAGGAGGTCAAGCCCGTGGCATCGACAGTGTCATCTTCTGCCCAATTTTCGACTCCCCTACCCCCTGCTGAGCAAGCAAGCAAGTAATAATAGAAGAAAAGCAATAAATTGAATGTATACGAACAAGAACATAAAGAATGCTTATTCATTGATGATCGAAGCCTTCACACAGAGGAAGATTACAACATCTTTACAAGGGACCCTATGAAAATGAAAACACTCTACCAAGGAACTTGCAAAGAAGGAAACAAATGCAAACATCTGAAAAAAAAAAAAGAAAACACTCCGCCGATGTGCTTGGAGTGGGTGGGGTTTGCCTGAAGGCACACAAACCCTACCCAATCCAAGCATCACCGCAAACCAAAGTAACAAAAGACGAGGTCTGGTGGGCCACCGTGTTTCATGCACCTCGAGACCATTGATTTTCAGGACAATCATCAAGGAGATCACCGCAGAGCAAATCATTTTCTAGTGGAAGTGGCAAATAGAAGCTCTTGGAGCATGATCATCATTGCTATCAAGGATGTCAGGGATAAGCGGACACTGAGCCTATCCCAGATGGGGCCTTCCCTCCCTGCCATAGAGAATTTGCCCAAACCCAAGTCAAGCCTAAGGATGAGACACCAGGTCAACCACTTCAGCCCAAGGGGTCGCGACGTTGGGATAAAGCATGAACTGGGCAATGAGTCATGCCACCCATGCACATGGCACGTGCTTGCGCCCAGCAGCCCCAATGCCCAGTCCCATGCTTAAGCCATGACACCCCTACCTATGTGCCATAGCAAGCCAATGCTCAGGCCACCTGCCTGCACCATGTGAGCCATGCTTAGTGCCGTGACAGCCTTGCTTACATGCCATAGCATGCCAACGCCCAAGCACATGCCTGGGCCATGCCAACCACACACACAGCCTACCCATGGCCCATGCCATAGGCCACCAAGGGCCAATGTCGTGGGCCCCTATGGGCCCCATGCCTCTATCATTTATTTATTTATTTATTTTTGTTATTTTATTTATCAATGGACCTATTAGGATTTTCAACTATGTAAATCTATAAATAGGGCCCTTAGCATCTTAGTTTACATCTTTTAGCAAATTTGTTAGAGGACAGATCATTTGCTATTGAGATCTCTTTTGTTGCTTGCATTTGGGCTACTTGGGTGCAATTCGTGAATCCCAAAGAAAGTATCATTACTTTACAATTCGTGAATATGGGGTGATTCATTTATCTTATTTCATCAACATGCAATTCGTGAATCGGTAGTGAATTATTTATCTATCTTATGAGTATTTCCTTTTTTCCATTCAATTACCTATCTTTATCTTATATATTTCCTAGTTCGTTCATATATATTTTCTTGCGTATCAAACATATCCTAAGCCTCATTCGTAGTGTTATTTGATTTCTCAAAATATCCTTATATACCAAAAAGAAAGTCTTCATTTTCCCTTGTTAAGGTCATTCATCCTTTGATCATAGATTTTCTTACTTGTTCTTTTAATTTCCCATTGATCTTATAATTTCTTGTGTTTTCCCATTCCAAACACAAATCACCCCTACCCTATACCAATTCCATAATCTCTATATTCTTCATTCATAAAACATCTTCAACCTACCATTCCCAAGTGATCTTGCTGAATTACCCATTACCATATACATTACATACACTTTCTCACCTACCAAACACTTCTTAAGCCTCCATAGATCCAAATTCCATCATAGATCTATTTCATAAAGTGATACAACCCTAGATCTATTTCTCCAACTAGCCGAGCCGAAAACCCTAATTCCATAAATATTTCCTATATTTTAGGAAACTCTAATCCTAGCCCTACACCAATTCCTAAATCTTAGGAGCTTTCCTAAAACCACTTAAATCCTAAAACCACTTAAATCCTAAAAACTCTATATCTTCTTACGTTAGCCGAATTCCTTTAAACTCTAAAACACTTCTTACACTTTTGGATTTCATCTTATAAACCCTAAATCCCTTCCTACCTTTTCGGATCTCATCCTACAAATTACTAACCCTAATATCCTTTCCATCCTTGACCTAACCAAAACCTTAGTCTTACCAAAATAATTCTTCCAAAATTCGCAGCCCTTTTCATCCACCACTCAAACCCTAACCTCACTTCACCATACCAACCTTAATCATCACCCAAGTGGCACCAACACCAATGGTCATCATCAAGCCGTCCTACATTGCATCTTACACACAAATTCATCACTTAGATCACCCAAACTCATTGTCATCATCAAATTCATCACTAAATACCATACCTTCATTAACCTAGGGACCCTTCATTACCATAATTTGCTCAAGACCAAGCAAGAAGAAGAGGAGCATTTGATCATCACAAGGCGAAGCGAGACTAAAAGATCATAGTGTTTAGGGATTTGACCGAGGTCCCTAACAGTATCCCACAGTATGCACTACACATATCTTGTAGCGGGCGCCTCACAAATCTAATAACATGTGCCACACAAATCTCACAGCGTGCACCACACAAATATCGCAGCGCGCGCTGCAAAGGCCAATTGGCACCATTAATGCAAGAAGAGCGTAACGGGAAACTATTAACATTTAACTGTCTAAAGCACATGAGAACCCATGCGTGTCACATCAGCTACCAGACAAGCCCAATAAAGGAGCCCCAAGACCTGACATGTGGCAAGCACACACAGCACAAGGGCCACCCATTTCAAAAAAAGAAAAGAAAAAGAGGTACGTAAAAACAATCACAAAGTAAAGCACGTGGCAATGTGGCAAAAGAGATCAAGATAAGAGAAGTGCTCAATAAAAGGCTCATCACATACTGGTCCATTAATAATCAACATTTCTACGGAATAAGAAATTTTACATCAAGACAGTGGTAAAAGGGAATACAAAACCAGGCAAGGAGGCATCGGGGTCCTCATCGGCCTCGACAAAGCCCGCCTCCGTAACGTCCAAGTCTGCCACCCACTTGGCAAGGTCATTCGAAAGAACACTCGGGATCAGGTTCTCCCCTATGTAAGATCTGTTCTCCAGGGCCGTCGGGTCAGGCTCAAGGGACTTGACGTCCAGCAGCCATAAGTCGCTCCTGAGGTCCAATAACGCATGGTCCTTCATTTCTTCAGACCTTCAAAGTAGCCGCTACAACACACCTCGTCATGAACTTGGCAGATGTGCGATAACTCCAAGCACAACTGGTGAAAGGATGAGTTAGCTCTGGCTTTCTCTGACTCTAACTTCATCACCTCCTTCTTGGTGGCCTTGAGAGACTCCCTCTTTTTCTTGAGAGACCTGAAAATCTTCTCAAACCTCTCTTCCAACCACTTGTAGGACTATTTGGCGGAGTCATGCTGTTTGATTAACTCTGAGTCCGCGGCTTGAAGCCTTTCTAACTCCTCTTTCTGGCGATCAAGCAACTCCTGGAGGTTGTCTCTAGCCTCTGATAGGAGTGCAGCGATGAGGCGTTATGAGCCGGCCTCTTCCCAGGATCTCTCAAGAGCAACCTTGTATTGGTTCTTGCGTAAGGAAACCTTAGTAAGATCTGTAAGGAAGACGCCACGAAAGCCTAAAAGAGAAGGAAGTAGGCTACATAGTAATACTATATGGCTGACCTCTAAGAAGAATTCTCGAAGGCCTTGGGTCATTGTATGGACTTGACCAAAGTGACCCCCCTGGAACCCTAGCAGCGAGGCAACCTCCTCTGCATGAGGGCCCTCGATCACAACCCCCTCAACCATTACCACCCCTAAACCCGAACTTGGAAAGGTAAGAGTTACTTCGACCCCAATGTTTGTCGACGCCAAGGCTATAGTAGCTGTAGTAGAGGAAATTGGGGAAGCATCAGCAAACCACCTAGTCGCCAAGGCTTCCTTGTCCACAGTGGCCCCAACACCAACAGAAGGAGACGCACCCTAGGATCCGTGGGAAGGGTGATCCCGAGAGGCACTAAGAAATAGAGCGGTGAGGTGTTTCCCATCGGGTGAAAGCCCCGCGACACTGCTGATGCCCTGTAGTTAAGAGAATGAGCATTTAAAGCCATCCTTGGTTTTGGGCTAGCTATAAGGGGGTGTTGCGGACCCATTGAAGGAGGGCAGCGCAATCTTGATCCCGAGGGACGGGAGGAGGTGTGGCTCTGCCTGGCTGCATAAAAACTGCCTCCCTCCTAGGCGGAAGTGGCTTGGGTCGCTAGACGAGCACCCTACCTAAGGATTGCCCTAGAGGGCGAAGGATGACGTCATTGGAATCCAGCTCGACCGGCAAGCTCCTCCTAGGTTTCTTTCCCTTCCCCTCGACTGTCGAGCTTGGGGAACACTTACGTTGTTGATGACCGACTTGCCCCGTTGGAATGGAGATTTCTGCATAGCGCAGCTGAGTGTGAAGAGGTAAGTATCGTCATAAGCTGTCGTTCGACAGCAAGGTGTCCGTAAGAACTTCAGCCTAGTGGGCAGCCACCCAAGTTGAAGTTCTTACAGGGTCGCTAGGGTCTTTACAACCTTATCATCTAGCACGACCCCCCAATTGGCCTGAACGATGCATTGCTGTAGGACGACCTGCCTGGCAGGTTATTCCCATCTATCTCCCAACACAAAGAAGAAGCACTTAAACAAGGGGACAACTTATCATACTGCAGCTCAGGCAAGCTAATGCCCGAATAGAAAGGAAGTTGTAGGTATTCCCACTCTTCTTCAAGAGATTGTGGGTGAGGAAAAATTATTGGCCAGTAAGGTTAGGCCAGTCGATTCCTACCTCCTCCAGGGCACGCTGCCAAATGATGCAACAGCTCACAAGGATCCTCCAAGCGTTAGGATGAAGTTGAGATAGAGCCACACCAGCCAGGTCCAACACGTCACGAACAAGGTGGCAAAACGGCAGTCGCAGGCCACTAAAGAACATGGCAGGATACAATGCGACCTTGAATGCGAATACCTCAAAGTCCACGGCACCTCGTCCGGTGGTGGCATCTTGAAATCAACAGCACTTGGCACATTATACTCCAACCCTAGAGACTCCAACGCGCCAGGAATCATTATCGACCGCCACAAGGAGCCTTCATATCTCTGAGCCATCGTGGAAGCCTCTGTAAGTTCGACGTCTAAGAAATCCTAAGGGGGATTCGAGGGCTTAGCGTGATGGGAACCAAGGTGGAGCTATCCTTAAAGATCATTTGCAAGTTCCAGATGGGCCAACTACAAGATCAAGAGCCAAGAAGATCAAGGAAGCAATGCAAGGATTGGTGCAATCCACTTGGGAAGAAGCTAGGAAGGGCCCAATACTCAAGATGGGCTTGAAGGAAGAAGAACCGATTTTGATCCATTTGATACAAGCTATGGAAGACATGACTTAGAGATAGGGCCTATTATTGTTAAGACTCTCAATTTGTTTTAAGGCTTTTTATTAATAGTTTAGAAGAAGTGGGCTTGAGGATGCTTGGCCCACGTATGTCTTATTTCTAATGGACTAGGGTTTTCTTTGGGAAGGTCTTGTATTTTGGCCAAGGGTTTATTTGGAAATTTATTATTTAACTAGGGTTTAGAAGTTACTGTAGCGCGGCGTACGACACTGTAGCTACAGTACCCGAGCGCTTTCATTAGGGTTTTTGGGGGTTGTCTATTTAAACAACTTATAGCCTCATTTGAGAGGGAGAATAGATGAAATTTCTTTGAGAGTTTGAGTTATCTCCTCTTGTTCTTCTTGAACTTTTGAACTTATCAAAGGTAAATCAAAACCTTTGTGGCGTTCCTCCTTTGTAATTTGGGTTCTTGAGACGGATTCTTCAATGGGTCTAGATTTTTATATAATCTAGGTTCTTGGAACGGGTTCTCATCGGGTCTAAATTCTCCATCCATAAATCTGAGTTTGGCTTTCTTGGGGTTGTTTGCCAATATTGTTGTTGGGTCTCAAAGCAAATCGATTGGGGTTCACATAATTTGGTATTCAGAGCAAGGTTTCCAACCAGGTGTATTTCTATCTTTTATTTATTGCATCTTTATTTCTAGAGCTTCATTGTTCTAAGGTTGCAAAAAAAAAAAAAAGTGCAGAAATTCGATTTTCCTAGGGCTGCTGGATTACTCTATCATTTTTGTTTCATGTTCATCAATATTGGGTGGCTAAATTGCTTGTTTGAGGGCTGCCAAAATTTGCACCATCTATAGAGTTGGAAATTTCTGGGGTTTCTTGCATCTCTAAGTTTGTCAATTGCTTGGAGTGTTGTTTCTTTGATTCTCTTCTATTTCCTTGCCAATTTTTATGTGTTTGAATTCAATTGTTTGATTATTACAATTGAATATTGCTGTTTGTGATTGAATCAGTGAAAAAAAAAGAAAAAAAAATTCGAATTTTTATTGAGTCTTATTTTCAGAGGGGCTGCATACATCATTATAGTCAGTATCTTGCCTTATAGTTACCATTCCATTCCTATATGTCCCTTGATTCTCTTGTTGTTTTCTTTTCCTTCCGTCCTTCCGTCTGTCTCTTGGTTTTGTTTATTGGATAATTACAAGTTGGGATAAAACAAGGTTGTATTATCTTACTTAAAGTTCAATTAGTTCTTCAAGAACTTGAGTGGGAAATCTCTTGAGGTAAAAGGCAAGAGAGTGTGAGACCATTATCAAAAAAAAAAAAAAAAAGCCAATTAAGAGTGAAACACGAGTGGAGTGCCCTTATTCGAGTGTAAACACGTAAGGGAGCGTGTGAGGTCTTTTTCACTAACATTTGTTTTTGTCAAGCACGTACGATGTCTCATAAAAGTGACTCATCACCAAAGGGGATGGCAGAAAACTCCTTTGTGTTGCAGGCCATGCAACAACAGTTTGAACGGTTGAACATGATGTTAGGGGAAGTGAGAGATAGGATGGATCAACAAGATGAAATAATTAAAACTTTGCATGATGGGAGAGATAGGAGGAGACTGAACCTAGAAGAGAACATGAGTATGAAGATGTAGGAGATGGCGAGGATGAGGAAGACCTAATATCTGAAGTTGGGATGGGATAGGCACAGAGGAGTCAGGCGTGAAAGAGGATTTAGGGGAAATCCACGGGGTCGTGATGGAGTGGATAGAAACCTTGAGAAACATCAAAATGAAAATACCATCTTTCCAAGGTAGAACTGACCCTGAAGCTTATTTAGAATGGGAGAAGAAGATAGAGTTGATCTTTGATTGTCATAACTATTCAGAGGAGAAGAAAGTGAAGTTGGCAGTAATTGAGTTCACTGATTATGCTATTATTTGGTGGGATCAATTAGTGACCAATAGAAGGAGGAATTATGAGAGGCTTGTCGAGACATGGGGAGAGTTGAAAGCTCTCATGAGGCGGAGATTTGTACCTAGCCACTACTATAGGGACCTCTACCAGAAATTACAAAATCTTACACAGGGGTCTAGGAGTGTGGAGGACTACCATAAGGAGATGGAGGTGGCCATGATACGGGCAAATGTAGAGGAGGATAGGGAGGCCACTATGGCTAGATTTTTGTGTGGTTTGAATAGGGAGATAGCCAATGTGGTTGAGTTGCAACATTATGTAGAAATAGAAGACATGGTGCACATGGCTATGAAGGTGGAGAGGCAATTAAAGAGGAAAGGGACATCAAGGTACACTTCGGTTTCTAGCACTCCTTGGAAACCAAAGTGGGAGAAAGATGATCGAGTTGTAACAAAGGCAAAGACCGAACCACCTAGAGGAAAAGATGAAGGAACTAGCAACAAACCCAAGATAGCATCCCAACCCTCTAGAAACAGAGATATTAAATGTTTTAAGTGTTTGGGTTCAGGGCACATCGCTTCTCAATGTCCAAACAAACTGTGATATTATGCGTGACAATGGGGAGGTGATGACTGCAAGTGGGATGATAGTGATGAGATACCCGAGTTGGAGGATGCTAGTGATGATGATGGAGTAGAATACCCCGTAACAGGTGAGTCCCTTGTTGCCAGGCGTGCTCTCAACACACAAATTAAGATGGATGATGCAGAGCAACAGAGGGAGAACATTTTTCATACTAGATGCCACATCAATAACAAGGTATGTAGTATGATCATTGATGGGGGGAGTTGTACTAATGTTGCTAGCACTACTTTAGTTGAAAAATTGAATTTACCTACCTTGAAGCATTCTCGACCGTACAAGTTACAGTGGTTGAATGATTGTGGGGAGATTAGGGTGGATAGACAAGTGTTAGTTACTTTTTCCATTGGGAAGTATCAAGATGAAGTGCTTTGTGATGTGGTGCCTATGCATGCTGGTCATATCTTGTTGGGGAGGCCATGGCAGTATGATAGAAGAGTGATACATGATGGATTCAAAAACATGTACAGCTTTTCAAAAGAAGGCAACACAATCAAGCTTGCTCCTTTAACTCCAAGACAGGTCTATGAGGACCAATTGAAACTAAAAAGTGAGGTTGTCAAAAAAAATAAGAGTGCAAATGAGAGTGATAAAAAAAGAAAGAGTGAAAAGGAGATTGAGCAAAAAAGAAAGAGTGAGAGTGAAAATGAGCAAAAAAGAAAGAGTGAAAAAGAAAGAGAGTCTGCCGAGAGAAAAGGAAAGACAAAAGTGAGTTTCTATGCAAGAGAAAGTGAGGTTAAGAGGGCTTTCTTCGCAGATCGCCCTATGATTTTTCTTGTTTATAAAGAGTCTTATCTTAATCTTGATGAAACTAACCAGCCTCTTCCTAGTTTGGCTGTTTCTTTGTTGCAGGAGTTTGAGGATGTATTCCCAGAGGAAATGCCTAATGAGTTGCCACCCATTAGAGGCATTGAACACCAGATTGATTTTGTGCCCGGGGCTGCTATTCCAAACCGACCAGCTTATAGAAGTAATCCAGATGAGACAAAGGAGCTTCAGAGGCAAGTTGAGGATTTGATGAGCAAGGGTTACGTGAGAGAGAGCATGAGCCCATGTGCAGTACCAGTGCTTCTAGTGCCTAAGAAGGATGGGACGTGGCGGATGTGCGTTGATTGCAGGGCAGTTAATAATATCACGGTAAAGTATCGCCATCCCATTCCTAGATTAGATGATATGCTCGATGAATTGCATGGCTCCTGTATTTTCAGTAAAATTGATCTTAAAAGTGGGTACCATCAAATTAGAATGAAAGAGGGTGATGAATGGAAAACTGCTTTTAAGACTAAGTATGGGCTTTATGAATGGTTGGTTATGCCATTTGGACTTACAAATGCGCCCAGTACTTTCATGAGATTAATGAACCATGTCCTACGTGCATTCATTGGCAAGTTTGTGGTTGTGTACTTTGATGATATCCTAGTGTACAGCAAGGACTTAAATGAACATATTGAGCATTTGAAATATGTGTTTAATGTGTTGAGATGTGAAAAGTTGTATGCTAATTTCAAGAAATGTACCTTTTGCATGGAGAAAGTTGTTTTTCTTGGATATGTTGTTAGTACAAAGGGTATTGAAGTGGATGAAGAGAAAGTCCAGGCCATTAGGGAGTGGCCAACGCCAAAGAGCGTCACTGAGGTAAGAAGCTTTCATGGTCTAGCTAGCTTTTATCGGCGTTTTGTTAAAGACTTTAGCACCATTGCTGCACCACTCACTGAAGTCATTAAAAAGAATGTTGGGTTTCATTGGGGGGCTAATCAAGAGAATGCTTTTGCCACTATTAAAGAAAGGTTGTGCTCTGCACCCGTGTTAGCATTACCTGATTTTAACAAAGCTTTTGAGATTGAATGTGATGCCTCAGGATTAGGGATTGGAGCCGTTTTGATGCAGGATAGGCGACCGATCGCCTTCTTCAGTGAGAAGCTAAGTGGGGCATCCCTGAAGTACCCTACTTATGACAAAGAGCTTTTTGCTCTTGTTCGTGCATTAGAGACTTGGCAGCACTACTTGTGGCCTAGGGAATTTGTGATCCACACCGATCATGAATCGTTGAAGCATCTCAAGGGTCAAGGTAAGTTGAATAAGAGGCATGCCAGATGGATGGAATACATTGAGACCTTTCCATATGTCATCCGTTACAAGCAAGGTAAGGAGAATATTGTTGCTGATGCTTTATCCCGGAGGTATGCACTTCTTACTTCTATGAGCGCTAAAATGCTTGGGTTTGAATATGTGAAAGACATGTATGCCGATGACACTGATTTTTCTGATGTGTATATGGCATGTGATAAGGCGGCATTTGGTAAGTTTTACAAGCATGATGGCTACTTGTTTAAAGAAAACAAACTGTGTGTACCTAGTTGTTCTATGCGTGAGCTATTAGTGCGTGAGGCACATGGTGGGGGATTAATGGGACACTTTGGTGTCAAGAAAACCTTAGACATACTGCATGAACATTTCTTTTGGCCTAAGATGAAAAGAGACATCAATCGCATTTGTAGCAGGTGCATCACATGTAGAAAGGCCAAATCTAAGGTTTTGCCACATGGGTTATATACACCCTTACCCGTTCCTAGTGAGCCATGGGTAGACATATCTATGGACTTTGTTTTGGGGCTGCCTAGGACAAAAAGGGGTAGAGATTCTATTTTTGTGGTTGTGGATAGATTTAGCAAGATGGCACATTTCATTCCCTGCCATAAAACAGATGATGCCACAAACATAGCTGACTTATTTTTCAGGGAGATAGTGCGACTCCATGGTGTGCCCAGGAGCATTGTTTCTGATAGGGATGTTAAATTCCTGAGCTACTTTTGGAAAGTGTTGTGGGGAAAATTAGGTACTAAACTCTTATTTTCCACTACTTGTCACCCACAGACTGATGGTCAGACTGAAGTAGTTAATAGGACTTTAACTCAGCTTTTACGCACTGTTGTTCATAAGAATTTAAAGATTTGGGAGGATTGTTTGCCATTTATAGAGTTTGCATATAATAGGACCATGCATACAACTACTTCATACTCTCCTTTTGAAATTGTTTATGGTTTTAATCCACTTACGCCTTTAGATTTGATGCCTTTACCTGTTAATGGCAGGAGTAGCTTGGATGGACAAAAGAAGGCAGAGTTGGTGAAGTCACTTCATGAGAGGGTACGCCTTCACATTGCCCAAAAGAATGAAAGGGTTGCTTCCCAAGCCAATAAAGGGCGAAGGCGTGTCATCTTTGAACCAGGAGATTGGGTTTGGGTGCACATGCGCAAAGAAAGATTCCCAGCCCATAGACGGACTAAGTTGCATCCTCGAGGAGATGGACCATTCCAAATTCTTGAGAAAATTAATGACAATGCATATAAAGTGGATCTTCCAGGTGAATATAATGTTTCTGCTACTTTCAATGTTTCTGATCTTTCTCCTTTTGATGTAAGTGAAGATTCGAGGTCGAATCCTTTTGAGGAGAGGGGGAATGATGGGAACCAAGGTGGAGCTATCCTTAAAGATCATTTGCAAGTTCCAGATGGGCCAATTACAAGATCAAGAGCCAAGAAGATCAAGGAAGCAATGCAAGGATTGGTGCAATCCACTTGGGAAGAAGCTAGGAAGGGCCCAATACTCAAGATGGGCTTGAAGGAAGAAGAACCGGTTTTGATCCATTTGATACAAGCTATGGAAGACATGACTTAGAGATAGGGCCTATTATTGTTAAGACTCTCAATTTGTTTTAAGGCTTTTATTAATAGTTTAGAAGAAGTGGGCTTGAGGATGCTTGGCCCACGTATGTCTTATTTCTAATGGACTAGGGTTTTCTTTGGGAAGGCCTTGTATTTTGGCCAAGGGTTTATTTGGAAACTTATTATTTAACTAGGGTTTAGAAGTTACTGTAGTCGACTGTAGCTACAGTACCCGAGCGCTTTCATTAGGGTTTTTGGGGGTTGTCTATTTAAACAACTTATAGCCTCATTTGAGAGGCAGAATAGATGAAATTTCTTTGAGAGTTTGAGTTATCTCCTCTTGTTCTTCTTGAACTTTTGAACTTATCAAAGGTAAATCAAAACCTTTGTGGCGTTCCTCCTTTGTAATTTGGGTTCTTGAGACGGATTCTTCAATGGGTCTAGATTTTGATATAATCTAGGTTCTTGGAACGGGTTCTCATCGGGTCTAAATTCTCCATCCATAAATCTGAGTTTGGCTTTCTTGGGGTTGTTTGCCAATATTGTTGTTGGGTCTCAAAGCAAATCGATTGGGGTTCACATCATAGCGGGCTTTTCATAGAGCTTTTCGGGGCAGTGATAGTAGAGTTCTTGGGAGCCATGAGTGGGTAAGGAAAAAGGGAGAAATGGGCAAGAAAAGGTTCAAAAAGAAAATGGGACAAAGATACTCAGTTTGCGTAAGAAGGAAGTAAGGGACTACCTACCACCCAGGGAGGAAACTTATATAAGCCTAAAGGGACGGTTTGTGTCCCAGGATCATGGGAATCTAAACGCTGCATGAAGACTGTAAACTCGGCATGAATCTAGCGACGTGAGCCCTATGAGGAAACTTGGCAGGAGTCACCTGATGTCATCAATGCGAAAAATACATAATGTACGTCATCAAGTACCTGAAATTAACCATTGAAACGTGCCAATAAGGCAGAAATGGGAACCGTTGCGTTGTACGACACAAAGGCGAAAGGACTTGGTAAAGGCAAATCATAGCCTGACACTTGGAGAGAGCCGAGAAACAAGCACTCAGCTCGCTAGAAATTCAATGGTGGGATTTCTATTGGCTTTAGGAACCTTGTGAAAACCTCATAAGTCTTTACTAATTGACCAATCATATCAGTTTTAATCTGTCAACACAGTCAGTGTCATCACTCACTATGGTGCCATAAGTGTAATTTTAAATATTTAAGATAGTTAGAAGTGTCAAAATGCGTTATATTCTACACCATTAGACTCAGTTGATTATTTAGAATTTATGGAGCAATAAGTCCATTTTCATATTTTCGGACGAAACGCTTGTTCGAAACTACGTTTTTATTTTTCGGGGCACTCGGGTTGAATGTTGGTAAACAAATTTCACTGTAAGTTCATATGAATATTTAGAATTTTTCAGTGCTAAATTTATTGTTCACTTTTTTAAAAAAGAATAGTAACCTCAATAAGCACACCAAATGCAATGTTTTCAAAATCACAATGTGGACTGTCCAAATTAGGTTAGAGAAGTTTTATTTGGATACTCGGCAAGATATTAGCCACACCTGGTGAATAGTATTAGATACTTGGCACTATAAGGAACCATTTGATGGAGTTTGAATAAATCAATGTTTGAGATCATGCCACCTAAGTAAAACGGTATTCTATCCAACCAATCAAATTGTGCCAAACCAAAGAGGATTTTCACCCTAGTAAAACCCCATGTGATTGGAATCCAATTGAGAACCTAAAAGCATGGTTGAAACCTAAATCATAAACGGTTTTATCCAAACCCTAAAGTTGACCTCTAAACTCTTACAGTTAGTAGCCAGTTGCATGGGAGGACAAAGGCACCAGAACAAAAAAAAATTCCTATCAAACCAATCCTGTAGAAATTGTTGGGGTAACTATAAGGGAGTTCCCCCCCTAGGCCTAAGGCCCAAGAGCAGGAGGCCTGAACTAAACAGATAATCCCCTCGGCCCACGGGGGGTGTCTTGACCCTAAAGAAGAAGAACAAGGAGCACACAAGTTCCTCTGCTGTGTCGCCTAGTCCTGGAAGGTTCAAACAGGTGGGCGGACCATATAGGAAAGAGACCCATAACCTTATAACAATAAACAAAGAGGGAAGGGCGACCCTACCGCACCTGCCACAAGCTACAGATGGGACAGAGAGCCACACCGTATTTATGACACCTAACCGAGGGTTTGGAGGAAGCAACATGTACATCTAACACAGGGAGTCGACATCTGACTCCGAAAGTCAGGTATATATGCCGATCCCCAGGTATCAGGATTCTCTGTTGACTCAGTCTCGAATGTGCTTCCAAGTGTAGAAATGTTAAGTTGTATCAAGGATAAGTCTAGGATCGTATTCCACAGGGACAAAGGGTTATCAAAGCATTTGTGAGATTTTTGTGTAACAAATGTGTCGACTATGAGAGATGAAAATAAAATAAAATAAAATGCAATGTAAAAAGAAATTGAAGATGAAGTAAAAAAAAAGTATGAATTTAATTCCCGTAAAAATTTAATCAAAGCTAAAATTAGAGTTTCTAATCAAAAACATTAACAAACACTTGGGTTGGGTATGAGACTCTCTTTATTTCGGATCCTAGATAATTTTCTCGATTAACAACCCAATCAATGCATTGATAAACGGAAGATAAAAAGTTATACTCAAGTTTTGCAATATTTCCCTAAAGAGTTCTCTACTTTACTAGCCAAACACACATTTACAATCAATCGAGAGAAGCCTTGATAATTTCAAGCTTTTGTTGTGCCTTACGTCAACAACAAATCAAGAACAAGAGCCGCAATCTATTTTCAATTTAAATTCGACTAGTAATATAGTGAAATCAACAATTATCAACAAAATATTGCATTAAACTAGAATCCCAAAACAAATCAAGTCTCATTCCACAACCCAAGTTTCATAAATTAGCTACACACGGTATCTTAAACAGTAAAAATTAATCTAAGTTGAGCCATAATAAAATCTGAGAGTAAATATCCAAAATAGAAATAAACACCAAGCTGAAACTAAACAAGAAACTGCCCCTCGTTCCACAACAACCCAAAGAAAAAAAATAAAGTGGAACCGACCGACAAATCTCAGAACCAAGAAGTAAAACCGGGCAATGAAAAAATAAAACTGAAATGCGAGAGAGAGAGAGTTTCGTCCTACCGAAAGAAACTGAAAACACAAAGCTAAAAAACTGAAAAAATAACTAGCCACCGCCCCCTAAGGTCTGCGTCTCTCCCTGCCAAAGAAAAGAAAAAAATAACAAAAATAATAAAACGAAAGTGTAAGAGAGAGCCTCAGGTCTGTCGACTAAAACGCCCAAAAGTCAAGCCTACCCCCGAGTCTTAGATGTGATCTGAACCTGATTCAAAGAAGCTTGTTTTCCTACTCCTAGGTTCTGGATGCAAGGTACAACCCAAATATTTGCTAGAGGATGATCCAAGTCTCCTTGTAAATGGGCTTCCAGATCCATCTGACTTTGAGTCCACATCGTGACAGTATGCTTCCTGATCTTCCATACAGAAGTTCATCACTTTTGATTCTTTATTCCTGAGTTTTATTCTTGGTATTGGGCACTAAATTTTTACCAACTTGCAGCTCGTCTGCACCGAATAAAT
Source organism: Carya cathayensis (assembly GCA_011037825.1). Taxonomy (NCBI): domain Eukaryota; kingdom Viridiplantae; phylum Streptophyta; class Magnoliopsida; order Fagales; family Juglandaceae; genus Carya; species Carya cathayensis. Next base: position 1,005,262 of record QGSO01000284.1, on the reverse strand, counting down.
CCAAAAAATTAAATGAATCCCCTTGCACATCATGCTGTCCATTGAGGCCACGATCTGTGTGGGTCTGCATCTTTCATCTTTTGGATGTTGTCTTTGCTGTGTATTGCCTAAATTACCCCTGTTATGAGAGGAATAAAATTGGTATATTTATTTTCATGTGAAACAATTGCATTATAAATCTTTTTAGGCACAAAAATACTAGAATTTATCAATTGACTCAAGTATCATAATCTACTACATAATTAAGTACTTAAATCAATTTTGGTTAAACAGTTTATTCACTTAAGTAACTTAATTATATAGTTTTAGCACTTCATCATCTGTCTAGATTCTCTGAAATCTCTCTACTCACTTACATACTTTCTAAAGGCGATACTGACTTTAGTATCGAAGACTTCTCAGCCACACCACGGCCATCATCTTGCAGTGTTTTTCTGTGTCCACAAGCCCAAGAAAGAAGACCTGCATTATTGAGGGTCCGGCCCAAAGGTATACAAAATCAGCATATCCCTATTTTTTTGTAATAAATATTGTAGGGAGATATTGACATTGATCATGGCATACTATTTAATAGCAAATCTCATATTAATCGAAAATGTGCAATGAAAGATTTATGTAAGAGTTTATATATATATATATATATATATATATATATATATTGGCGAATTAAATACACTAATAATGTGAAAGCAAATAAAATTTACAAATTAATGTGACTTGTTTTAATACATCAAATTACAAAACTGTGAAATAGATTTAACATATTACATGATCTAACCACATCAATTTATAAATTTTAATTTTATCAAATCTCTTTGAACCTAGCACTTCACTAAATTTATTTGGATTACGTTGCTGACGATGTAATTATTATCTCTTAAATAATGTTATTTATTATCTCTTAAGGAATGTTATTTATTCTCTCTTAAGGAATGTTATTAACTCACAACTCTGCTTACAATTCTTTTACAAATCTATATTAAAGCTAAGGAATGATAGTCTTGTAAAATTGGGATTCTTTTTAATGAATTGGCATGTTTATATTAGTTGATTATGAAACGGGTTGTAAATGAGTTGTAGCTCTATTATTATTCATCTCATGTTAAATTTTCAATTTTCTTTGAGTAATGTTACTATATCTCATAATTTAGAGTTTTGCTACATACAAGTGAATTCGCGTACTAATCTGCGTACTAATACTGATGTTTTCATATTCATAATTCAAATTGGCACTATTTTCAATAAAGTTTACTTTCTGACCAATCACATTAGATGCAAAAACTTGATTCACTCAAAAATGAGTAGCACAAAGGCTATCCCAAGTGCAGGAGGATGTCACATAATAATTATGAATAAATTCCTAAATCATCTCATCAGGGAAAGTTACTTAAACTCGACTCGTTAAAAAAGGTAAAAATCATCACAAAGAGAAAATAAAAAATGATGGTATGTGCAATGGATGGAAAATGATACTAGTCATGGACTAGATTCATATTTTTAGATTTTTAAGTGTCAAATTGAAATGTAAAAGACTAAGAGATTAAACTAAGAGATTAATAAAACTAAGATAAAAATTAAACTAAACTAGAAAGTAATTGACAATATATGCACTGAAAATTGAAAAGCCACAAAATCAAGATTCTAGGGTTCATACTTGTATTCAAATCACAAATTTTTAAAATTAATCCATAGAAATTGTAATCACTATTAATTGAAACCTTAACGAAGTGAGAAAAATCAATAACACGAAGTAAATAAATAACAAATAAATTGCTCAAACTTCTAAGCCAAAAATCTCAAAAATATTCCATAAACTTAAAACTAAAATTAAATAACAAGTAGGAAATGAAAAGATCAAGCCAACTTAATAGAGATCAAGATTTGACACAGTGGAGGAGGCTGGGATGCAGTAGCTATTGGACCCCTCAATGAGCTCTTCAATATGCTGTCGTGTGAGTGAATGCTCCAGAAGAATTTATGTTGCTGCGTGAATGATTGCTCGTGAAAATCCCCCTCTCCGGATCTAAGTGAAAATATCGAAGAAAAAAATAAATTATGTGTTGCTTGTAATCCAACAGTGTTTTTTAGACCAAAAGTCGGCCATATGATGTAAAATCTCATATATATATCCTAACGGCGGAATAAACCCTAAATCTGTAAAATACGATGTCCGCTCGAGTGGAGTATCGAGCGAACATCAAGCGTTCAACTCTGCCTGACTTCGCTCGAACGATCTCCTTTCCAGCAACTCACTCGAGCTCAGTGTCGAGCAGCATTCGAGCGTTTGAATCTGCCTGAATTTCGCTCGAGCAATGTGGACCAGACTCCACAGTAATCAACAGTTGGTAAAATTAAGCATAAGTTCATGATATTAATCAATTTAAATCACAACTTAGATTTATTCATCTGAATCATTTTTCCATATAAAACCAATGATAAAGTAATGAAAGAATTAAAATATATTAGTTCCAAATGTATTAAAATATGCAATAACTCAGCTCAATCAATGGGTGCACGCATTGGTGCGCATAATCGCTTATAACTAGAGTTTGCCCATAATTTATATCACTCATAACTTTATTCCTTGATGTGATGTCACAATTAATGTGGTGTCACATGATTTATTAAAAAAAATTAAAAATACAAACATAAAAGGGTAGAGGAAATTTATGATTTTAGTCTTAATCGTTTTATATATTTTACGAGTGCTGTTTTCAATATATATTTTCTAATTTATTTTAAAAAAAATTTAATAAGCCATTTAGCACGTCAAAGGAATAAAGTGAATGGTATAAATTAGAGTGTATAGTTGCATTACTTATTTTTCTTTGTTTTCGTTCTTGCAATCGCATGTGTGCAAGAAAAATGCCATACATATCATTGATAAAGTGGTCACTATTTTTAAGAAAAAATTGATGTGGGAGCTACCCGAGTATACAGCTGCGTGGTCATGCATGCAGTTGGCGATACTTGGCGTGATGCATGGCTGTTTCTTTATGAGATGGTTCTATGTGCGCGCATGCACGTACAGTGCGCTAAAATACAGCTAAGCCAAGGAATGACAGATACCTGCAGACCCACCTGCATGGATGGACAATATCATTTTTGTGTAGAACTGGGTGGGCCTGCCCTCGGGTGATTAATTTCCTCCTCCAATTTTTCTCAGCAAACAAACCGACCCTTGTATGTTGTTTAAAGACCTATCCTTTTGTTGGCATGCATAGAAATGATAGAATGGCAATCAAAATCTCGTCTCTTTGCTCTGCAGAAATTGACATGTTTTAACTTCTATTGGTAATTGCATTCATCAGTATGATGGTGATCTGTTAAGTAAGTTTTGAAAGCCACAGTGCCACACCATTCATTCAACTGATCATTACGTTCATGATATATATTGCAGAAAAAGCAATTAGGTCACAGGGCTGTGCAAGCTTCGACTGGTTTTTGAGGTTGTGGGGAATTCAAGTGCTATTTTTTGTCCTGAAGCGACCTAGCTATATATAGTGCTTTCTATTAAAAAATAATTCAATTAAAACCTCTATATATAGATCATACGAAAAATGATAAAACCATAGAGGATATCTATCGAGACTTCTATCGAATTCTATTTTTTTATTTTTTATTTAATAGTTAATTAAGGAATTGTTTTTTAATAAGTCACAATGAATTTTTTTTTAATGTTTAAAAAATTTTAAAAATACTTTAAAAAAATAAATAAATAACAAAAAATACAAAATGCAATGCCAGTAGAAAGCCTCGGTAGAAAATCTCAGTGGATATAGCACCATCCTTTAGATATATATTCATGAATCACCACCCAAAAATTCTTTTGAAGAGTGACTCACTCATCAATCTGATCTATTAATCCATAGTAGTTTGAGAAATTTAACATTTTTTATATAAATATATATAGAATAATTCTACTTAGCATACTACATACTACATACCATATATCTTTTAATTTTTTTTTTTCATAACAAGTATGTAATATATGAATGATGAGTAAAATAACTCAATTAGTTTAACATAAATAAAAATAAAAATAAAAATATATATGATATGGTCATGTGAGATAATGAGTAGCAAAATACATATCATGATTCTCGAACAAACAAGCCTGTTAATATTTTATAAGGAACTACAGCGAAAGCACAATCAAAGGAAAGTTAAAATAACATAAGAATGGTGACTTATGAATAAAGAGAGAAACTTTTGTGCTGGAAGCACAGTACAATCACATGAAGTACTAAGGTTTTCTCGCTCTAAGCATATAAAGATTATGAAAATTTGTGCATAATGATTAAATTATAGTGGTTATAGGCTTTGATCAAAATCCTCTTAAGACTTAGAACCTAGACACATGAAAATAAATAAATAATTTTTTAATAATAAATTTTACTATTTTTTAAAAAGATTATATAGTAAATTACATATTTCCCGACTATATGAAGCATCCCTTATAAAAACAATACAGCAATTTTTGCTAAAGCAAGACTCTGACGCTCGTTATGTCATCCGAAATTGTGTGTAACGTGCTTGAGTGGGTGTGATATGGGGAATTCCCTCAAATATGTGGGTCTCGCATGTGTCCTGCGAACTCCATATTTTTGCATTATTTTTAGCTCGTGATCTAATTTTCAGCTAAACTCTTCCTAACTTTTTTTTTTTTATATATCAGAAACTCTTCCTAACTTTATTAAAACTCAAATTGGCCAAGTTTTAAAGCTGAGAATGCCAACAGAATAGCTTCATATGAACAGAGTTTATTTAAAATTTGAAAAGAAAAAATGAGAAAAATTCAGACTCCTCTTTCAAAGTCTTACCTAACAAAAGTAATTGTTATTAAAAAATACTTTAGCTACAAATAATTTTATAAAAATAAACTCAAATTAGGAAGAGAACAACTGGGAGGAAATTATTTTATGATATAATTATTACCTCAGCAGAAATACAAGGGTGTATATATAATGTTTACAGCTCAACAAAAATATTTAGCATTTGGTTACATACGAAATACAAGTTGGAACTAGGTCTAGTTAGAACTGAACTAAAGTGACTAAGCACAAAAACATTGATCTATAAATCAAGTAAAAAATTTTAATACTCCCCATCGAGATCATGGAGAGTAAATAGATTTGTGACCTCCTATCTTGCTTATCAAAGTAGTAAACCAATGACCTTCTAGGGCTTTAGTAAGGACATCAACAAGCTAACGTTGAGAAGCAATCATGTGAAATGTCTTTATAACTCCAGTTTTAAGCTTGTCTCTTATAGAAAAGATAATCAAGCTTAATGTGTTTTGTGCACTCATGAAGTACGGGATTAGGAGCAATGTGTAGAAAAGTTGTATTGTCACAAAACAAATGAGCACTATCAATATGAGGAACCCAAAAATTTGAGAGTAAAGTGAAAAGCCAAACAATTTCACAAGTAATGGATGCCATCAAACAGTATTCAGCCTTTGTTGAAGAACATGAAACTGTTTGTTGTTAATTTCTTGAATTTCTAAGAAACCAAGGAATCCCTAAAAAAAATACAATACCCACTAGTGGATTGTCGAGTGTCGAGACATGAACCCCAATCAGAATCTGTAAAATCTTTAACCTGGAGAAGATTGTTAGCGGGAAAGAACAAACCATGAGCAAGAGAAGATTTTACATGCTATAAAATATTTTAGGCTGCTTGCAAATGTGGTTGCCGAGGCTTATCCATATATTGACTGCGCCTATGATAGAAAAAGTAAGGCAAGGTCTTGCAATTGTGAGATATAGAAGTCTAATAATGAATCTTCGAAAAACTATAGGATCCTCCAATAATTCACCAACTTCTTAGTTAATTTTCATATTATGCTCCACGGGAAAAGATGTTGGTTAGCACCAAGGAAACCAACATCTTCAATCATCTCAAGAGCATATTTTTGTTGGCATAAAGAAATGCCTTGACGAGATCGAGCAACTTCCAAACCAAGGAAGTATTTAAGCTATTCAAGATCTTTTAGTTTGAATTTTGTATCCAACAAAAGTTTCAATTGATCAACAAAATGTAAATCGTTGTTGGCAATCAAAATGTAATCAACATACACAAGAAAAGTAATAAAAGAATCACCATTAGTCTGAGTAAAAGGGGAATAATCAGCCCTTGATTGAATAAAACTCAGCTCATGAAGAGTGGTGGAAAACTTCGAAAACCATTGGTGTGAGGCTTGTTTCAAACCATAAAGAGACTTGTTGAACTTAAAAACTTTAGACTCCCCCTTAGTATGAAAACCAGGAGGCAGTTCCATGTAAACTTCTTATAGAAAGTCACCATGTAAAAAAGCAATATTCACATCAAGTTGTACCAAAAACCAATTTTGGACAACAACTATGGAAAGTAATATTCTAACAATAACCATTTTAGCCACAGGTGATAAGGTTTCAGAATAGTATAAACCTTCACATTGGATACAACTCTTAACAACCAATCGCGCCTTAATAACATTCAATAGAACCATCAGCTCTATAATTAATTTTATAGACTCATTTATAGTCAATGGGTCATTTCCTTGGGGGTATGGAGGTAAGAGTCCAAGTATTATTGGTTTCCCGAGCTACAATCTCAGCGGCCATGGCATCTCTCTAATGAGAGTGTAGGATTACTTGATGGAACTCAAGCTCACTATTAGCAGTAATTGCTAAGGCAAAAGATCTATGTTTAGGAGATAAACAATGATAAGAAATAAAATTAGTAACGTCATATTGACTACTTGCTGGAATAGAAACAGAAATTGTGGAAGTGCTAGAATTTGATGCAGGGCGTGTAATAAAAGAGTTACAATAATAATTATGTAGATAATCAGGGTCCAGGAGCTCCTCAAATTCGAGATGATTTACGAACTAGTAAAGAAGCTATATGTGAATTTTTGGGTAAAGCATCTGGATTTGTATTTGAGGTTATGTTTGGATCTATATTTGTTTTTGAGCATGTATAAGGAATATCTCCATTTATAGGGTGAGAGGGTAAGGTGTTGAAGGCAAAATCAAAAATTCAAATGTTGATGATTGACTTGGGGATGATAGTGGAATAATAGGTGACTGCATTGAAGTATATTTAGAAGGAGAAACAGAGGGTAGGGAAATAGAAACTTTATAAGGAAAGACATGCTCTTGAAAAACATGTCTAGAAATAAAAGTTTCTTTTGTAGCAAGGTTTAGGAGCTTGTAAACTTTTATACCAAAGGGGTAACCAAGAAGGACACATTGTTGTGTTCTAGGGTCAAATTTGGACCTAGATCTTGTTAAAAAAGAGGCAAACCAGAGACACAAAACCTCTAAGGTGATCATAACTAGGAAGGGAATGGAAAAATAACTCAGAAGGAGATTTATGATCCAATATAGATGTTGGTAATCTATTTATGATATGAGTGGTTGTCAAGATGGCATCACCCCAAAAAGGAAGGCGTAAATGAGATTGACACATCAGAGCTCTAGCTGTATTTAGAGTATGTTGGTGTTTACGCTCTACAACAGAATTCAGTTAAAGAGTTTTAACACAACTATTCTGACGTGAAACGTCTTTGGAATTCAGAAAAGAGGACAATGAAACTTTAGTACCATGATTAGTACAAATTTTCTTGATTTTGGTATTGAATTGGATTTTTATTAATTTGAAGAAGTTTGGAATAATAGCTTAAACTCAAAAGATATATTCATGTAGCACGTATGCAGTCATCAACAACAGTTCAGAAATATTTGTGGCCTTCAATAATGGGAGCGGAGAATGATCCCCAAACATCACATTGAATTATATCAAAGGGTAATTTAGAAATATGCGGGATTATTAGAAAAGGGTAAGTCTAGTTAGAACTAAACTAAAGTGACTAAGTACAAAATTAACGTTGATCGGTACATCAAGTAAAAATATTTTAACAACTTAACGTGGTTTGATGTATTACATCAAATTATAAAATTAATTTTATTATAAAATAAATCTAGCAAATTATTAAAGTTATGTCAATTTATCAAAAAAATATCTTTATAATTATAGCACTTTCTAATACTATTATTTAGTAACATTAATTGATTATACTTTTACCTTGCACGAAATCAAAGGTGGAAACTTGTTGGAGACATTGGCTGGAAGCTAGAACCGTGATACATACACCGAGCGGAGAACACACGCAAAAGATACGCAAGGTGGGTAAAGATAATGTGACACTGTTTATGCAACATTCATGTAGTAGTGTCAAAGACTCAACCTGTTGAGGTTTGAAAATAAACATGCATGTAAACAATTTTTAATAATAAAAAATTAAATAGAGGCACTTCTTGATTCTTGCAGTTCACCAAACTTTTCATTTAGTATTCACGTGGATAGTAAAAGTATTTTATCTCGTTTTATTAATATAAATTTTTTAAATTTTTATATAAAATATAATAAATAATTTAATTTTTTATTTAATTTTAAAATAAAAATAATATTATAATAATATTTTATTTAACTTTTATGTTAACTCATCTTATCTCATCCAAACGACACCTTATTTTTACTCCTAAAAATATAAAAATAATGAGTGTGTTATTTAGCCAATATTAGATGCCGTCCTATCTTCTCATACTGTCATTCATCTATTGGATTCTATTGTGTCTTAGCGTCTCTTTGAATAAAAACAATTAATTATAAAAACAAAACAAAAAAATATTTAAGACGAGTTGTTTATAAGAAAAATAATTATTTATTATAATAATAAACTTATTTTAACAAAAAATAATTATTTTAATAAATAATAATTGATAATAAATAAACAATTTTCTTCCGGTAATTTTCCATTATCCTTCGTGGCAAGTACTCGTCTATAATATGAAAAGGCGCTCGTACGTGCTTCTTGCTTGGACGTATATGCAAATGGCGACATCTCTGATTGAGAATTTCCACCATAAAACTTGTGCTCTAATGTTGAACTATTATCTGTTCTAAAAATTGAGTTAAATAACGTATATTGATCTCGACTAAACAACTTATAAAGAAATTAAAGGGTTTTAATTTAATAATGTGAAACTGACATAATTACGTAAGTTTGATGAAGAGTAGGCATCATTTAACTACCATTGGCTTTTGCCATGTCATAAAATTGTACTCAGTGCCCACTGACTAGACCATGACGTCGACGGATAGTATACCTTCTGGAGATCAGTATTATCAACTTAGCATAAAGTCTTTGATCAGGAATCAGGATGTAGAAACTTGAAAAGAGACGGCTGCCAGCTTTGATTCAGACACTTAAACTTTTAAGTTAATTCCTTTATTTTTTTATTTATTTAAAATTCTTCAGTACCATTCCTGCTTAAACCCACAGATTTTAGTAACTATATATATATATATATATTATATACATACACATCTAAATATTAATGTTATACATAATTTTAAAATTTGTAAATCTTGCATGTTTTTTAAAAAGTAATGAATACTATTACTAAAAAATTGATTATTTTACGTGAATTTCATATTCATTCACATTTTTAAATTGAGTATGCCAGACTTCCATACTTTAAAACTATACAAATCATTTCGTGTATGTACATAAAACACTTGAAAAATCTTGTTAACTTATAAAGGCACGCATTAACATCCTCAATCACACATGTCTATATATCGTATTTTAAGTAATCTTTATATCAGCCGTTTAAATGTTATCTATTTTAAATATGTCACATCATCAGATATAATTTATAAAAATGGGATTGAGAATGACAAGGATGAGGATCAAGAAAAGAATTCTTAGATTTAACTTATGCCTTGTTTGTTTCATTGGGTTAAATAAATAATTTGTGAACAGAATAATTACATGCTTTTACGGTATGGACAAGATGCACAGATCCATCATCTAAATTAAGTATGATTATGCAGTACAGTTGCAGCGGTTAGCCACATGCATGAATTTGCAGTTTAATTATTCTGAAAGCATAAAAAAAAAACAGCAAATGTATCCATATATCCATGTGGAGTACAGATCTCCAAATTAAGGTTTGCACTTTATACTCTTGTTTACACATTAATATATAATAATAATAATTCATTTGAAAGATTAGAAGCTTGTCTAATTGTATCAATTAAGAATTAGATCTGGCAGCTTATTAAATGACTTGACTACTTTTATAATGTAATGTTTGGTTTATAATTCTAAAGGAAACATTAATATATATATATATATATATATATATATATATATATATATATATATATGTAAATGCATTGGGATTTGGGATTTTAGAGATATACATCAACTCTAATCGCATACCAAAGAATGAGAAAAAGGTGGAAAGGAATGGTGGGTATCATTGGATGGGATTTTAGAGATATACATCAACTCTAATCGCATACCAAAGAATGAGAAAAAGGTGGAAAGGAATGGTGGGTACAGCATTTTTTGAAAAAGAAAAAAAAAAGAAAAAGAAATGAAGAAATAAACTTTTTAAATCAAAACACGATTCTTTAGGCAGAAAGCTCCATGAGCTAACTAGCCAATTAGCTTCTGCCACGCCCACTGGCCCCATGAGAAGAAGATTTATTACCAAGCTAGCCATAGATAGATCACCTCGACCAGTCACTCCAATTGTGGACCATGACCATTGAGTTCATGTACGAGAGAGACAGATCAATGAGACCCACAAATACGTCACTTTTCTTCTCTTTCGGTTTTTAGTTTTTCATATGGAAAGGAAAGAAACAGCTTCAATATGACCCACTTCACAAACTCTCCAAACCCGTGAGCGTACGTAATCTAGTTTGCTATGCAGCGTCTTGTCCCACAACCATGACTTTAAACCACTCGAGAAAAGAGGAAGAGATATATTTTTCTTTTTAGATCGATGGATTTAGAGAGAGATTTTACTAAAGAAAGTTTGATATACTGTATCAAGATCCATCAATTTAAAAGTTTATTTTTATAAGATTTTTCTCAGATCAATTATTTCTCTTCGTTTTAACATATAAGATGAGGAGAGAGGGTGGTTGTACTCCTCCTCGTTGGTAGGATGGAGAGGGTGTACCTTTCTTCTTTTAGAAGAAAGGTCGTTTAGCTCTATTTTAATAGAGCGCCTCTCTATCGACTGTTGTCGATAGAGTAGGTTTAGAAGTTTAGACAATGTCCGCTACCTTGTGTGCGGAGAAGCTCCTGAGCAGTTTGCGTTAGTTGGCTTACAGTCAGTTTATGTCTGTTAAGTTGCAGTTGTAACTTCGCTTTGATGAATGCTATGATGCTTTTTTCTCAAAAAAAAAAAAAAAACATATAAGATGAGAAGAAAATTAGGTTCTTCAGCTAGCTACATATAAGAACATGTGCAAAAATCAAAAAAGCATTACATACATAGAGATTACATAAAACTATAGTGTTCAAACCAAATTCAAAGATTTATTTATTCCCTGATCTCTGCAGTTTACTGATCATTAAGCTTTAGAACGATCAATGAAGCATTACCCCCGTCTTATATACAAGAGCTCCTGTCTTCTTGACTCTTGGACCTGAGTTGCCTGCATATGAATGCCGGCCTCCTCCTATACTATTTGACAAAACTCCAATACCATTTAACAAAACCGAGGAAGATTCATCTCTCACACTCAGTTTAAATTTGGTAGCCCATTTTATAAAACAACGCAGGCATTTGGGTTCTCCTCCACGCTTTGCACATAGTAATATGAGGTAAGGTGCGGATTGTAAGCTTTGTAAGCCTTAACCAGCTCTAAGACAGGGTCTGGCGGGGGCGCCGGTGTCTCTTTCTTCTTCTCTTCTTCCTTCTTTTCCTCCTCTTTCTTGGGTTCTTCTTTCTTCTCTTCTTCTTTCTTTGGTTCCTCCTTCTTTGGTTCCTCCTTTGCTTCCTCTTTCTTTGGCTCCTCTGCTGGCTTGGGTTCTTCCTTCTTTGGCTCCTCTTTCTTTTCAGGTGCTTTTACAGGCCCTACTGAGGTTATAGCTGTCATTGGCCAATATTTGCGCAATTTGCTCACCACATCTACCGGATCCACGGTCCCTATAACCGTTAGTTTCTTACCCTTCATGTCCATTGACATGGAATCAATCCCTACATATTATATTGCATCAATGATATTTGACTTCATTACTTCAAGCGAAAAGATAATTCCAGTCTAGTAGGTTCTAAAAACTAAATATCATATTTCTTGGACAATGTTGCTCTTCATCTTAAAGAGTTTTGTTAAATAAAGTCACTTTTATGTATTTTTATGTATTATACTGATGTGATTAGTCAAATAATTATTTTATATTAAAAAAAATAACGCAACCAATCACATTAATAGAGTGCACAGAAAATATATAAAAGTAATTGCACATAGAGTTTTTTTATATTTGTCTAAGAGAACTGCTACAAACACAGAGATTATACAAAATAAATCTACAAACTGATGTATTTTCATAGAATTTGTTAGATTCACTTTATAATAAAAGTAATTTTATAATCTAACGTATCACATCAAAGCATATCAATTTATAATTTACTTTAATAACCTATTTATGGTTAAAATATTTTCTTTTTTCTAATATCAACGTTTGTAATTTGTATATTTTCAAAATAGTCCCTAAACTCTACCAAATTCCAACAGTCATTATTTGCAGTGCAAATAGAGAGATAAATGTGACGAAATGTACTGGCTGACAATCTGTCACCTACTGGTGAGGAGTCGTACCGGAAAGGGCAAGACGCCACATTCCTTAATTACCTTAACTGCCGTCATTTATTTCTAATAAAATCCCAATTTATAAACTAACAACTATTAATTCAATTGTTTGTTGCGGCAGTTAATTGAGTGCCGTCTCAAGTCGATTGGATGATGCACAAAAAAGGCGCAGGCTGCAGAGTAACACACGAAAATATGCGTAAAGTTTACGCATCTTTCAATATTTCTCTTTTTGTTTTTTTTTTCTTAATAATAAAAACAATAAGGAAGACATGTTTCTTTAAACGTAAAAATATATTATAAAAATAAATTTATATAATTTCTAAACTTAAAATTATTTTTTTCCTGAAAAATACTTCAGCTACTTGTTTTCTTTGAGATAAAGGAACTAGGGACAACTTCAAACTAAACGAAACAACGATTTGATACCCGAAAGAGTAGAGACCGTCCTCATGGCCTTCTGCTTGGCTTTGTCATCGTGTAAATCCAGCTGCAATATGACAACCTTCTGCAAGAACAGTGAAATCAGTATCTGAACCACCAGATCTAGTTTGATTAGATTCAACAGAGTTTTTTTCCTTTTTTTGTCTTCTGGAATACAGAAGAATCAGACATAGCATATATCCTAAATCTGAACAAAAAAAAATGTTTCAGAAACCATTAACAATCTTTTGTAAAAACTCAGCATGCAGAATCAATCTAAGTAAAGCACTCAGGACCCATCTGAGAACTTGATCCTAGGAAGAATCATTAGAAAAAGAGAAAAGTGAATTAGCATAACCCATGAACAATTAACAAAGACGCCTTGGATTCTCCCTAAAGAACAAAGGATACCCAAAAAAGGAAAAAGGCAAGTTGTTCAGTTCATGAAGGAGGATTAGAAAATGAAGGAAAATTCAAAAAGTTGGTGGGGAATCATCAGACCTTCATGGTATTCGTATATCCTGGTTTTCAGGAATATGCAGATAAAAAACCAGAACGTTTGAAACAGATGGGAGAGGCAGCAAATGGCTGAGGTATGGAAAAGATGTGGGGGGGTGGAGGAAGCCAAGACCAAATTGAGTAATAATGCTTCCCTGAAATCAAAAGACAAGGGAGAGGTTCGGGCAGACTGGTACCAAGATACCAGAAAATTCCGAATCAAACAAGAATTGCTGAATCGGAGAGAGAATGTAAAGCTAGAGAGAGAGAGTGAGAGAGAGAGAGAGAGAGGAGGAGGGGGGGGGGACGTATGTAATGTATGAAGGTTGAAGAGGGAAACCAGAGGGAGTATATAGTCCATCTCAACCTTGATGGAACATGATCAAGCAGTGTAGCATCCTTTACAGAGTGAGGCCCACGCGAATGATACGAGAGTGACCATCACACGTGGCCTTGTGTCACACTTACCCCACCTCAATTATTTAAGTATTATCATATAGAAATTAGATATTAGAACCTGTAATGCAGATTTCAATAATTGGATAGAAATTCAAATAATTCAAATATATTAAATAATTGTTTTGTCATTGAAATTATGTTCTAATTGAAAAAAGAATGAATGATTCTCCATACCATTCATAAATTCTCTATTTCATTTATTAGGTAGAAAATTTTATTTTTCTATTAAAAGGTATTAATCATAGAATGAGTACTTGTTTTACAAACAGAAAATTAATAAGTTTTTACTCACACTTCTTTATGAATCTTGAGAGAACTCCCATTTTAATCATTCTATCATTCTCCGTTAATTTTTTTGAAGAAAAATTCTACTTATTATTCACACACCACACACACATAATTTTTTAATATTTAATTTTTTTTTTCTCTTACCAAATATATAGTATATGAATAATGAGTAGAAGAATTTAATTAGTTTATTAAGAATGAAATAAAATAAAATTAAAAAATAAAATAAAATAAAAAATTAAGTGTAGTGTTTGACATTGACATTGTATTTCGTGGCCCAAACAACTTCACCGATCCTCTAGTTCTCTTGCAAGAATGGAAGAAATGGGGGGTGGTGACGGTCACCTTTGATGCCCTTAGGGGGAGGAGTGGTCCTAATACTTATGAGTTGTAGCATGTTGGCGAATTGGGGAGGCCCTGGTGGCGGGTGATCTCCTACCAAGCCGATCATGGTCGTATCACTTTCATACCTAGATTGTACTGTCCTCCTTCCTTTTGTCAATTATTAAATGCGACGTGCCCCTATCCCGACACGCATCCTCTCGCTATTTGTCCTGTCGTTGGCTATCTGGGGGTGACAGTGGTTGCCTTTAACCTTGCATGCGTGGTTTGTCGGCCATTAAAGATGTTGGATCTTCTGGCTTGGAAGGCTCACACTTTGTGCGTACAATGTTGTTGTTCCTCCTTGTGTTTCTTGGGCCAGGCCCACCTCTCGGACGTGGCCCATTCTATCCTCTATCCTAATTTCTTATCGCTGGGCCATCCCAAGGCCCGCCTTCACCACCTGGGTCAAGATCTCTTGTCTTGGCCAACTGCGGGAGTAACAACCTCTCTCATATGTGGTGTGTGGAGAGATTATGAGTAATAAAATTCAATTTTTAATTATAAAGAGATTTTTATGTGTCATCATAAAAATATTTTATAAAGTTAAAATAAAATAGGTTAAAAAGATATCTAAAAAACCCTTTAAAAAAAAATTCTTGAAAGCAAAATGTAACAAACTATGAAGGCGACTGTGGGCCACTAACATCGGCCACCTGGGCCACCTGTGTGTTAAGCTCATGCTCCGAGGAGCCACCATGGTGGTGGCTCAGAACCTTCATGGATGCTAACGTTTTTTTTTTCAATTTCTTTAATTTGTATTTTTATATTATTTTTAACTGGATAGCGTAGGATGCCATGCGGCAATTTTTCTTGCTGGCAAATTAATGTTACGCGAATGTATTTATAATTTTTATTTAAGAAATATTAAATATAGTTATGTGTTAGGTAAATATTCCGTATTTTTTAATAAAAAAATAGATATATTATTAAAAAATTAATTTTTTATATAAATTTTATATTTACTCACATTTTAAAAGAAGTGTTTTACATTTGTGCACTATTTTTATTGTAAATATCATTGTTCTTTTTCCTCATATAATAGTATTTATTGATGTGTCAATTGGGCGTTACTACGTCCACCACTCCTAGCTCCCAATGTGGTTATGACATTGGTCTTTTTTTTTTAATATGTATTTTTTAACATTTTTAAATATTTAAAAAAATCATAATATTATTAAAAAATAATTTTTTAATTATTAAATAAAAAGAAAATATAAAATATAAAATATAAAAAATTCTAACGATAACACCGAACTGTAAGAATCAGTGATGAAAGTATCATTTTTTTAGTTATGAATATTCTGAAAATTATAAAATTAAGAATTAAAAAAAAAAGTGATTTTATCTACTTATTTTACTATTTAAAATGCAAGTAATAATAATAATAAAAGCAATCATGAAATTCACTCATCAGCCGGGAATCTCATGATTGACAAGAAGGGGTGAAAAAACAAAAACAAACAGAAACAAACAATTTAAAAGAAAAAACAGAGAGTGTGTGTATTTCGCAAATGATAATAATTATTATGCTTTTTCCACTTGCCAGGTGAAAAAAAAAATAAGTAAATAAAGAAATTGCCGACGCGATCTCAAAGTAGATTCAAAGGTGTGGGACCGGGCTCAGTGGGGCCCACTTGTGGTAGGTACAGCCCCCAGCCAAATTTAGTGGCGCGTGTATCTACCTCGGGCTTCGGTGTTTGTGTGGCGGTGGGCAAGCTGCCGTAAAAATTAGAAGGCGAGTGGGGTGTGGACCCCACAAGATCAAATTATACATCTCTGTTTGTGGCTGGTTTTACAACAGTCAACATCGTAACCGTAAGTCGCGAACGCAGCCGGTGTTTTGGTCTAAACCGCCGACAGATGTTCGCACGTCGGAGCCTCAGTAATTAATGCTGAAGAGTCGCGAAGTTTGACGCCTGTGACTGTGAGTTTGGTGTCTGTTTCAGGTGGGCGGCCATCTGTCTTGCTCCTATAATTCTAGATGATTTTTTATTTATTTATTTTTTCTTAAAAAGTATGTGATATATAGATAAGAAATAAAAAATTTTAATTAATTTAATAGAAATAAGATAAAAACAAATAAAAAAATCAATAATATGTAATATGTAAGATAATAAATAACAAAACTCATCGTCTAAACATCCTTTGGAACTGCAACACATATTTTAGAGACGACGGGAATGTGACAAATCGGTCATTTCTCATCGGAAAAATAGGGAAAAAGAGTAAAAAACATAATGTGAAATCTACCTAAATATTGAAGTATTAGAGACAAATGAGAGGAACCCAAAAAGGAGAGTTTGTTCGAGTGAGTTTAGAGAGATAGAGAGAGAGAGATAGGGCCTAATGGTTTTCTCTCTCCAACATATAAATATATATATAAATTATAATTATTTTTTTCAAGTAATTATTTCATTGTAGTACAAAAAGGACGAGGAAATGAGACCTCAAACCTAAAAGTTAGGTGTTAAACAGTAATCTTAATACAAGAAAAGGACCAAAGGGTACACAACCGACCAATATGCCAAAATGTCAGAAAAAGATAAAACCCTCTCACATGCTGCAAAGGATGAAGACTATGTCAATCAAACACTCAAAAGAAAACCACCAAACCTTCGTACTATAAATAAAGTTAATTATCATGAGCTACAACCTTACAAATTACAATAATTTGTCACGTTCGTCGATTGTTTCAGATCAGCTAGCTGTTAATTACCAACTTCATCATACTAATTCTCTCCTAAAACATGTGTGTATCACCTTATCGGGACAAATTTGGGTTTTTCTTTTAATAATTTTTATCTAGAACATATAATTAAATATGGCAAAACCACTACAACCTGTTAGTTTCACGCCAAATAACTTGAGAAATATAAGTTGAGACCGCATCCGAGTACATTGCAACATTCTCTACATTCCAACATAACGTGCAAGCTTATGTGCAGTATGATTCCCCAACCTATGTACATTTTGGATTTTATACTCAACAAAGAATCTTAGCAACCCCTACCCAGACTTGAATACGACTTAGCTTCTGCTTGTATTTCCTTTACAATCAGCAGACAGTCACTTTCTAAAATTAACTTTGAAAACCCCAAATGTGCACATAACTATAAGCCACGAAACATAGCAAGATGCTCAATTGTTTATGGATTATTCACTTCATTCTCAACTTTTGTGGCAGCCATCATAACATCACCTTTTTCCTTTCTGAGAACAGCTCCCACACTTGCCTTGTGATGATGAAAAAATATTGCTCCATCCACATTTTAAGGTAACCAGTGGGGGGTGGATTCCAGAAGTAAATAGTCTTTGGTTCTGTATTCGGTAAAGATTCCAGGTCCTTGTGAATTTTCTAAAGAGACAATGTATAGTCAATCACCTTTATAAGTTCAATATGAATTTGTTCAACCGTCATCTTGTTCCTCCTATACGAAAAGCAACAAGCTATTAAGAAAAAGATGGTTAGGTCATTTATATTTCCCTTCTCTAGCACAAACAGTGCAATATTCATTATATTGTTAAATAAAATATTGGGTTTGGATATTGGGTTGAGTTGAGTTGAGTTGAATAAAATATTATTAAAATATTAATTTTAAATATTATGAGTGTATTGAAATTTGAAAAAGTTAAATTTTTTATTATATTTTATATAGAAATTTGAAAAAGTGTATGGGGATTTGAAAAAGGTGTAATGATGAAATGAAATGAGTTGATGAGAATTTGGATTCCAAACGGAATTTATTGTCCCACAAATCTTGATGGAATTAAAGCATGCTGAAGATCTTCCACATTGTTCTTACAAAAACAACACTTATCCTCAACCTCCACTTTCTTTTTCCTAAGATTAGATTTGGTAGGAAGGTCCTCTCTACAAATTCTCCATACAAAGATCTTAATTTTATTGGAAACTTTCATTTTTCATGGCACCTTCCACAGTTTATTCTAGCTATGAGCATTGGAACTTTCGCCATGATTTCTTCTTAATTTCTCTCTAAAAAAACCTATATGCACTTCTATTACTGAATGTGCCGTTCTTTTCTTGTGTCCATAACCACTAATCTTCATTTCCTCTAGGACAGATAATTATTTTCTGGACATCAACAGCCACAATTAGACTGAATAGAGCTCTAATTTTATCATTATTCCACCACATTGAATTTATGTCAGTAAGAGAAGCCACCATATCATCACTATTGTCTTCCTCTATCATACTCATTTCCTTCTATAAAGCTTGATGCCCAGGAATCCATGCACCTTTCCATATCTACACTGAGTTGAATTAAGGGTATTAATTAATTATTTTACTACTAAGAAAACATACGGACACTAAGCCCTTGTTTTGGGACCATAGACCATCTCATCTTATCTCAAAGTTTATCATAATTTCCTTTCAAAATATCACTCAAACACAAATAATTTTCAATTTCAAATCCTTAACATTTTCATCTAATTATTATAAAATATCTAACTTCAATTTCCAAAATCCAATAAAATATCTAACTAAAATAATTTTACTATTATTTACAAACCATTTTATTATTATTCATAGGATTCTTATCTCAACTCATTCACCAAACATCCACTTAGAGTTTTCCATTTTGGGGGCTTTGGATATCCCTAATGTTTGCAAACAAGTTGTAACTAATTTACTTTCAAGTTCTTTTAGCAATGTATTTAAGTTGATTTGGTTTTGAGTACTTATAAGTGTTTTGCATATCATACCATAAACTATCAACATTATCACAATGTATTATTTAAGTGTAAAATATTGACATTTTGTACCATCTATATATAAAGATCTGATCACGCGTCAGTCACTTATTTTTTAAACATTTTAATTAGTTGTGTTTTATAGTTGAATGTGGATGCATAACGTAAAGTCTCTTAAAAATTGAGGCTACAAATGTACTTTTCTCTAAAATTAATTGAAAAGGAAAAGCAAACTATAAAAAGGAGAACCGCCAATATAACGAGTTTAATATGGTCCATAGATATTAGATATCCACCCGTGTCTACAAAGTGCTCTTTCCCGTCCGCAACATGAGTGGCTTGTAAGAGAGGGAGAGATGAAAAGCTAGATCAGATGTTCACATCCTTTTTTGTAAGTTTTTTTTTTTCTTTTGTCCTTTTTGGATAAAATTAAATAAATGCAAAAGATAGAAAAAGTAGACGAGGTTGGAACTTATATCGTGAAGAAAGAAAGCAAGCTAGCAATGAAAGAGATGAATGTCTAAGAGTATTGTTATTGGATTATGCACATGAAAATGACAGTTTTGATGAATATAAGATAAATTTAAATTTTGACTATTCCATTTATATTAGTCTCTATATTAGAATAGCTATTTTTTTTACTATATAACAATAAAATAATATAAGATGACTTTAACTTTGATTATTTACATCAAATCTCTACATTGGATATCAAATTATTTATTATATAGTAATGACTAATTAATAATTTAAAAAATATTTAATTTTTTTAATTATTAATTTATTTAATTTTATCATATTTTACTATTCTACCTATTATTTTTTATTAGCAATATTTATTTTATTATTTTATTATATTTTTCCAGATTTTATTCTACCCAAGATCCTTTTCCCGACTTTAGTGGCTTTCTGCGAGGGAGAGTTACAAAAACAATAAAATAAAGATTTGTTTACAGAATAGTATCCAACAAATTTTTTTTTCTTTACATATACTGTAACTCAAAGCTAAAATATTTGACTATAGATAATCCATTATAGTGGCTTTTATCTCTAATAGTTGAAAAAGTGACTTTATTTTTACATATGCATCAGCCAATGAGGATGCTCTAAGAACATATATATATATATATATATATATATATATGTATATGTATATATACTAGTAAGAATTCACGTGCAAGGCATGTATGTTCGGTTGAAGATAATATAATCGAGCAATATATCAATCGAACTAGTCTTGCTCGGTGGTCCCAAGTAAGGGTTATTTTCTTGCTATGCTTGGAATTTTCGAGTAGTATGTCCATCAAACTAGATTTGGTGAAGATTATGAGTGTATGTTTTGTTTTTGTAATGCTTATGATTTTCAAGCAATGTATCAGCCGGACTTGCCTTGTTTGGTAATCTCAAGAAAATGTTAAATTTTTGCGCTGCTTGATATTACCGATCAATGTGTCTGTTGGAATAGATTTGCTTAGAGATCCCAAGCAAGAGATACTTGGTTTGGTAATTTCAAACAAGGTTTATTTTCTTACGATGCTTCAATGTATCAGTCAAATTGGCCTTACTCGGTGACCCCAAATAAGGGCTAAATTCTTGCACAATGTGTAAGTCAGACTATGCAAGGCACACAATTCAGGTGAAAGTGTTGCTGCATTTTTTATACGGAAAAATATAATCTTTAAAATACACAAATTAGAACTAATCATTCAGACTAAAAATCATCGAGGAAAAATAATATTTGTTAATATGCTAATGAACTAAACAATGTGAAAGTGCTTCTTTTTCTTCTTCTTTTTTGTCAATTATAAAAAAAATAATTATTAAGTTGGTGGTAACACAGGTAGCAAACAAAGGCTAGATATGTGAATCAAAACATGGTTTTTGAATAAGTTAAATTAAAAGGCATACATACAACCATTGTAAAATTTAGTGCTTGTTAGTTGTGGGCATGTATTTGTTTCATGGAGATGGAATTTGTTTTATAAAGTTTAGGCTATCAAGAACATAGTTAACTTGTTTTATGGAGATGAAATTCGTTTTATTCATAAAATTTATCTAAAATTTGCCTAAAAGAATCTCAGTTGTAAAAATGTAATTTTATTTAAGAGACAATAATATTTAATTAAGGCAAAATAGACCGTAAGAAAAAGAAGAGTAAAAGCAAGAGGCAAGAAGCATCTAAATGAAGACCTTGGTATTTTCGTATGCAAAATAGAAAATATTTTAGAACCTTGTGGACAATATGGTAGCCCTCAAACACAAATCTCAATAATAAATAGGTGATTTTATCCAACAAACACACTAGACTCTTTGCTCATCAAGCACAAGCCTCAAAGTCAAAAAGTTCGTTTTTCTTTGCTCATCAAAGAAAAACCTCAAGGTCGGAAAGGTAATTTTTTCAAAATTACAAACTACCATTCACATGCTCATAGCTGCTTTTATAATAGAAGGGATATATATATATGAAAAATTCTATTTATCATCTTCTATATCATATATTTATATGTGATTAATTTGTCATTTTTGTATTTATATTTAAACACATACATATTAATGTGTAAATATATGTGTTTAAATAAAATGATAAAAATGACAAATGGTAAACAACATGCATTTCTCATAAATAAATAAATATATATATATATTATGGAAATTCTGACTTTCACATTTTTTTTCAATTCAATCAAATTCCATTTGCAGTCCAGCTAAAAAAATTCAGAACAGGTGAAAAAAGGCTGATCATTCTTTTGATCATCATCCTGAAATTAATAGACTGGTTGAGACATATTAGGGTTAAAAAAAATAAAAGACTTCACTATTTTAAAGGTCATTACAATGAAATTTGATCTTTTTTTAAATGTGAAAGGAAAAAAAAAACGAAAACAAACTTGTATTTTCCTTCAACTTTCTCCTCCATGCATGCCATCTTGTCTCCCAATATCATAAATTTCTTTAAGCTTTTTTTCTAATATATGCAAATAAGGCATCACGTACGGCTACCTCTCAATATATATAGCTAGTGATTGTCGTTATCATTGACCGAAATATGCATGATAGATAAATAAAAACACTTGAAATTAATGTTACCATACACATGCTGTGGGCCTAACGTACGTACGTAAAGCCCTGCATGCACTAATCACTCGAATCGATCATCACATCAGGCATATTCATGAGTTTATATAGAAAGAGATGGTAAAAAAATGAGCATTACTACTCATAAACTTCATGCACCACACATTTAACACACTTTATATTTTTTATTTTTTGAAATTCTTTTAAAAAAATTTTTAGATTTTTTCTTTTTAAACTATTTCAATTTTTCTATTTATTATTTATATATATACCTAACATTTGATAAAAGAAAAAAAAATAGATGGTGTGTGGTGTAGGGGCTTATATTTAGAATTTTTCTAAAAAAATTATTTATTTGTGGTCAGTTATTTTCTTTAAAAATGATAATTTTTTGTAAAAAATGAATATGTTTTCTTCTTAAATAGTTACACTCATCACAAATAATTCGTCATAAATATTCATTTTTCATATATGAATCTTCCTTATTGAAATATCCATTCAATATATATATATATATATATAACACCTCTTATGAATAGGTTAAAGTCATTAATATTAATGCAGGAGGGATATTTAACTTATATTCCAACCTAAACATGACAATTATTTGTGAGAACCCAAATGGTCATGTATGACCAATTAATTTCTTGAATGCTACTGGCCGCACAAAACCATTATGTTAATTTGAGTCGAACTCTCTATAAGATGTTTTCATTTTGATTGATATATATGATTTTTATTTATTCATTTTAAAATAAAATATAATAAATAATTCAAAAATTTTAAATTCTAAAATAATAATAATATTAAAATTAATATTTTAATAATATTTCATTTAATTTTTAATTTTTATCTTAAATTAATTCAATTCAGCCTACATCCAAATGTAAGCTTGATCGATTTTCATATAGTTGAGGTTAGTGTGCTTAGTTGTAATATAGAGAAAGTACGAACAGTAACGCTTTTCGATCCGCTGCTTGTGGGTGAGATTTGCTGAGAGGATCATGGCATTGATGTCCGAATCAAGTCTTGTCGAGCAAGTGGGGTAGTAAAGTAGCCGGCCTGCCTCTTTTGCATGGATAATATATATAGGCTTTGGCCCACCTGGGAACTCCCATTCACACACACACCCCTTGGCCTCATTCTAGAGGCTCAAAAATTTTCAGAATTTCAAGTAATTTTTATTTTTAATCTTGACTCTTATAAAGTTATAGGGAGCTTTCAATAATAATCGTTCAAAAACTTTCAAGAGTGACAATGATTCCTCTGGTTCGGCTTTCATATCGACTAATATAGTCTTGTGTATAATGATTATTATTACTTGTGGTAAGTGTTTACCAATACTCAACCTTCCTTTGTTTGTTTTTTTTTTTTTAATTGCACGTTATAATATTATATGCATGTGATCATCAGCTTCAAGTTCTCCATTGAGTGCGTGCACAAAGCTTTTGTTTAGGTCCTCCCAATATTTCTAGTGGAGTAGGAGAATTAATGCATTTAGTGGCTATTAAAAAAGAAATAAATTCTAGAAATGGAGTAAATATATATTTGGTTCTGTCCTATTCTTGACATGAAGATAAACGTTTGTAAAAGTAGATAACGAAAGCCTCACTTGCTCTAGGAGAATCACATGACCAACATGGGTGAATTACTATATATGGAGGAAAAGTAGAGACCTTTCTTTTCGTTCCCTCTAAAACCCATCTCCTATCTAGAACATTTTCATTGAATTGGCAAATTGCATTTTCAAAATTTTAAGTAATATCACATGAATTTACATTTACTTATTTTTATTTAAATTTAATCTCCAAATGCTTTATATGTTATAAATTGTTATTTTTCATATTTGTGTATAGTCTGTTTTTGTTTTGTTTAGGTAATCATAAAACCCTCTCCTCCTCTGAAAGATGGGGGTAGAAAACCCTATTCTTCTCTGGAGGATGGGGGAGGAAGGCACTCTCCTCTTCTGGAGTGAGTAGGACAAAAGCTATTTCTGCTTTCAGAATGTTTGTCTCTACAGTTTGTCTGTAGAGAATTATAGAAATTAAGATCATATCAACTTCAAAGAAATTTAAGTACTGGTAGGAGCTCCAACATAAATTAGTTGGCTTGTACTATGTATCAGGTCACAGCTATAATAACTTCACTTTCATGAATGAAGGTTTCTAATTATTAAAAAAAAAAAAAATCTCCCAATTGGATTATCTATTTACTTTCTATATAATAATAAAATATTATTAATTTAATAATTTTCTTATTTAATTTATTTTTATCACATTTTGTAGTTCTCCCAATTAAATATTGATAATAATTATATTCTAAATGTTAAACGATAATTATATTTTAATTAATTTAATTTATTTGCCTAGAATGAAAAATTAATATTTTAATATTTGATGAAAGAACTGTAATTAGTTATATTTGATAAAGCACTATAGTCTATAACTGAAATTCAAATTATTTTAGAGATGTCCAATTCAATGTGGAGTCTTTTTGACACAGATTATCTAAATTTTGGCCATCCTTCAACTTTAGTCAAGCTAATGAGAATACTCTAAAAATCCTATTCCTCCCTCATCTTCTCCTA
Source organism: Carya cathayensis (assembly GCA_011037825.1). Lineage (NCBI taxonomy): Eukaryota > Viridiplantae > Streptophyta > Magnoliopsida > Fagales > Juglandaceae > Carya > Carya cathayensis. The sequence continues at coordinate 980,166 of QGSO01000284.1, read as the reverse complement.
CCACAAGTCCATTGTTCATATAGTTTTTTATCCTCTCTTTTTAATTTTTATTTTTTTGAAAAAGAAAATTTTATTTACCACGTCAGAAAATGCATAATCTGTCACTTTTCGACTATCCAAAGAGTACAAATTACTACCACACTCTCGAGGTGCCAAGCTACAAAGATTGGCCAAAACTTTCCGTCCATTGACAAACATGTGTGACTTGCATGCATGCCTCTATGATTCTGTAACTCCAATGATCACACAAATGACACTGGCAAATTCCACTCCATTCCTGCTAGTGTGTGGTCTTCACGCACCAGTACAATGGGAAGTAATTTTTTAGGTGCAGCCAATGATCAGATTTTTCTATTTCTAACTATCCCACTTTTGAATGAATACACGAAGGTTTTGTAAGTAGAGTTATCCTACAAAAAGTCCCGAACAAACGACCATAATGTTTTTCTTTCGGTACTTGTTTAAAATCATAACCATTAAGGCTATTGCCCCACCTGATGAGGTGGCCAGTGACTCAGCATCTAAAGGATAGTACATGGCCTCTGCTTTAACTAAAGAAAAAATCTATTCATTATCTTAATTCTTATCATCCTATCATATGATATTAGATAATAGGTTTACAAGTAAAATATAATAAATAATTTTTAATTATTTAATGTCACATCATAAAATAATGAAAGGATGATGAGTAGTATTACTCTTAACCAAATGATATAAAATCATCTAAAAAAATAGTACCATTTCAGAATTGATGAGTTGTACTGTAAGGATTTAATCTCTAATTTGTAGTCTGTTGGGATTTTGTATTATATATGCACACACGAGAACAGTGCATTGATATATAGAAAAAGAGTCTGTAAACTATTCATGGAAGATTTGAAATTCAATCCTTTATGAGTCATTCTGTCGAGCACTTTCTGTGCATTACTTTCCTGTCATATCATCTTCCTCTTTTCCTCTTTAATAACCAATTCATCCACTTTGCTCGATCAAAACAAATTGCCTTTGACGATCTCCTCCTTAGCAGAACGTGGGCCCGAACCTATAGTTCATTGGCCATTTCTTTTTTATTTTACCTCTTCTTCCTTTGAACATTGCTGTCGCCTATAATATGGTTTTTGTATGGAGGTAGTGAGAGTCGGTAATTTCTTTTATGAAAAAACCAGAACATACAATCGCAATGTCTTTCTTATGTTGTGGTTTAAATTTATAAGCAGTTGATCCATTTGTTGGATCAAAGCAAACCACCTTTGATACTCCATTCCTTGATAAAATATGGACCCAAACCTATAATTTATCACCCATTTCTTTTTTATTTACCCCCTCTCTTCGAGCACTATTATCATATTTTTTATAATATGATAGATCACGTTAAATTAAATCAGTGTGTAAATTTTATTATTTAAGATTAATGCGTAGATAAAATATTTATAGAATAGTACTCTAAGGATTGGTTTGAGTGGTGACTCCGAATATTTCACTACTATTAATTATTTTATCATTATTTTTTATCTATTTTTTATTATTTTATACTACTATTCAATATTTATTTATTATTTATTATTAATATTTATAGAGTATTTCAGATTATCTCACTGTTCAAATATAACCTAAATATAATAGTCTTACAATGTTGTTTTGCGATTTGTGCTCCAGGATATTGTGGGCTTTATGGGTTGGTGAACTTGTTCGTACAAAGAAAGAATGGGCCCTGTCTTCGTGTGAGCCCAACAAGTTTTTGGCATATTCGTCGATAGATCGCACCAGCTCAAAACTGTCAAAACGACGCGTGTCTCAATATTCATTCTGCATAGTTTTTTGACTTCTTCCCCTAACTGACATCCCAAGAAAAGGAAAGTCCCAGAGATTCCTTGAAACCAAAACCCCCTCCACAGGCCACGCCACTCCCTCCACCTTCACCTCCACCCTCCACCTCACCTAGACCCCTGTTTGGCTACAAATATTTATTGTTTTCCTTCACTTCCAGAAAGCTTCATTTCCTGCAAGAGCGTTAATTCGTTTCTGTTGCTTTCATTCTTCTCTCATTTCCCAAAATTTTCACCTCCGGATTTTGGATTCTTTCCGACGCTTCCCAAAACTGCATTCCGAGAATTAAATTTTGCGCAACAACCTCTTTCCTTTTCTTTCGATCTCGTTTACCGCGAGTTCCAAGCAGGAAAAGAAACGACAAGTAGAGAACCTTTCGCTGTTTGATAACGTTTAGCGTCCGGTTTTGTTTTCGAAGCCCTACTTTTATATACCAACCATCAATTCTGGCAAGGCATGGACAATTTGGATGACGAATCGTCAACGGAGATCTCCAATTCGTACGGATTCTCTAACGGACCGTATATGAACCACTCGGCTTTGTTCGAAACCCGTCTTTTCTACGTGCGGATCGCTCCGTGCGTGATCAACAGTGTCCCGAGCCACCTCACACTGCGCCACCTCCGCCGCGAGATCGGTATTTCGCTCGAAATCAACAATTCCCGGGTACCTGCCTCAGAATCTCCGTCACTGACCCTTCGGCGCGACCGGCTCGACATGGAGTCATCGGAGGTAACCTACGTGAGCACTGATACTGTCAGGGTCGCTGGCGGGGTCGAGTTCGAAGTTTACGAGAACCAGGACTTGATTCTGTGTGGGTCTTTGGAGCGAATGGAATCGGATTGGGGAAATGGGTGTGCAGGGTTGGACAACAACGCGAGGACAGGCTGGAGTATGGACTGTTATATGTCAGCGTCGATCGGTTCTGGTTCCTCGGCGTTTTTCCAGCCGAAGCTCGGGGTTTCCTCGCCATCATTTGAGGTTTATATCGCCGGCTGTTGCTCGGGAGTGCCGGTGATTTTGACCAAGACTATTCAGATTAGTCCGAGGCGGAAGGCGGTGAGGCATCCTTTTCTTGATGCTATTCCGGAGGATGAAGAAATGGGGAAGGAACAACGCAATGCTAATGGCTTGGTTCGACATAGGAAAGGGCAGGTATTGATATTGTCTTTTTAGTTTTTATTGTTTATGGGTTTGTTTGATTTTAGACTGTACGTGCATCTAATTGAGTTACATTGTAAAACACTTCGTTAATTTTGTATATTGGTGCTTGAAGTAGCAATAAGTTCCGGGCAAAATTGATTCATTATAGAAATATTATAGTAACAGAACTAAGCCCTTTTCGATGCATTGGAAGCTTTATTTTTAGTTCCAGGTTTAATGCGTGACCAGAAACTGGACTTTTGTTTAAGTTAGGCATTGGTGTTGTAGGCTTGGAATTGCGAACTTGTAATGTATGGCTTTGTAGCTTATGTTTTATTCTGGATCTTATTGGTTTGGTTTGGATCCTTGTCGAGAAACGTTTCCTTGAATAGTTATTTTTGTTATTAACCTTCTTCTAGTTTCCTTAACCTTCTTCTAGTTTGGTCCAAGATTCAGCAAGTTGCAGTCTGCTACATGGAAACTTAGATTCTCTGCTATTTCGTTATGTGGAAAAATGGAAACTTGTGTTCGGATTGTGTATTGAATTGGTGTAAGGGTCTGCTTCAATCTGTATTTTTGACACTCCACGTCACTATGGCACACATTTTAATGGAAAAGAATCTTTTGAAAAATGCCCATAAATGTGCTAGTAAAGTGGATTAAACTGAAAATAGGCAAGTTTGAAATATAAAATTTTGAGAGTTCAATCTTGGAAAACGTTAATTCATTTTGGAAACTTTTATCTGTGTAGTTTGGGATGGAGAGATTTTTTGTCCTTAAATTCAGCAAAATATCATGCAATGCAGAAATGCACTTCAAAAACTTTATCCACATAATTGTTCATGTGATTTGGAGAACATCAAAATGATTTTTTTTTTTTTTTTTTGTTGGCAGTTTTTCTTATTTACCGGCAGCCATGTTTCATTTCCAGTCGAGGGAAAGAAAACATTTGAAATTTAGCTGAACTTTTGGTCCAGGAAAAATATTTTCTTTTATATGGAATGATTTGTAATCAATCCTCTCTTGGGAATTTTGCAGATCATGGACTCAGATGTTGAAGATTCTGAGTCTGATGGGAAAATTGGACATGGGTTTTACCCTGAAGATATGTACTATGGCGAGGATGGCCAACTCTCTTGGTTTAATGCTGGTGTTAGAGTTGGTGTTGGTATTGGTCTTGGGATGTGTCTTGGGATAGGAATTGGCGTTGGACTTCTGATGCGATCATATCAAACCACTACTAGGAATTTTAGGAGGAGGTTTATCTGAACTGGATCATTTGAAACAAAAATATTGTTATCCTGGTTTTAAAAGATGCAGAGGGAGGAAGCCTTTTGGGATTTTAAAGGAAGTCATAAAGGATTTCAAAATTCAGGAAGAGGAATCAAGAGATGTTATTAAGCAGTTAGCTTGTCTGTTAGGTATGGGCTTTTTGTAGGTGAGGTGGATGCTGTATAGGCCTTTGGTCGGGTAGTTTTTCTGATTACATGGGGGGCCACTTTCAGCCCCTTGTGAGTCTCTCATCCTAGACCCAATCGCTGGGGTATTATGCAATGCATTTCTTCTTTGAAATGAAGGATGGAGGTGTGCGCGGCGTCTTGAAGTGTGACTTCGCATGTGTGAAGATATGTCTATGTCCACCCCATGTAGAAGTTTCAGGTGGTTTGATGTTTCTCTGTGAAGCGTCATTTTATGCTTTTTTTGTTTTGTTTTTGTAGGAAAATGTTAGATGGTTTTCTTTTGTTGTATTAAATTGTAGAAGGTTCTCATAATTCTATTCAATTCATTAGTTGTAATCATCATTTTGTGTTTGAAATAGTTACTGTTTTTATACTTCTTAACAATCCGTTTACTGCGATGTAATTAAATGCATCTTTGCCGGCTTTGAAGCATTGACAGGGATCCCATTTCCTTGTAATCTTATGGGTTCAGAACCTGGAAACATGGTTATGTAAATGGTATTTGAGTTGAGAGTTACATAACTTTTTTTTTCTTGAAATCCTCTTGGGAACCCCCATTTTGATGTCATGCTTCGGCATTAATGTGATAACTAATACATGCTTGTTTGACTTGAAATTTTTTAGAAATATTTAAGATAGGGATACGTTTGGTTTGGATAATGAGATGAGATAAGAAATTCTAAAAACTTTTCAGAATTTTTTTTTCAAATATTATTCAAACACAACATTTTTTTCAATTTTAAATCTTCATTATTCAACTTTTTCATTTAATTATTATCTATCTATTACAATTTTTACAAATTTCAAAACAAAATATAAAAATCAATACAAAATTTTTAGACAAAAATAATAATAAAAATTTATATTCAAATAATTTTTTAATTTTATAATATTTTTATTCAATTTCTTTTCTTACATATTCTAAAATCTAACAAAATATTCTAACTCAAATAATTTCATTACTATTTAATTTTTGAGATACACCAAGGATTTTGTGAATTGAGAAGTTTTGAATAATTTTTTCTGTAATATGTTTTGTATTGGTACTTGTGAAAATAGACAGAAGAATTAAAACTTATTGGAATATAATTTTAAGAGTAGCACTTGTTTGTAATTTTGTGTTGAATTTTTTGTTTTTAATGTAATGATTAAATAAAAAGGGGAAAAGTTGGAATACAATTATGCAAAACTTGTTTAAAATTTGAATATGTTTGGTTTGTTTTTTTTGAACTCTTTGGAAAAGTTTTGAAGAGATGGAGAAACCCAAAGCAGAGAGGACTAGTTGTTTGTCATTACCGTAAGCATCTCTTGACCAATGTTTATTTTGATTCGGCAGCCCATTAAATTGCACTTTGTGGACAGACTCTCAGCTGAGAATTGAATAAGAATTGCTATCAAAGTCTCATCATGAAAAAGCAAGTAACGCATTCTATCTCTCCATTGAAAAAAATAGAAAATGATAGATATTTTTATGAAATCATTTATAAATATTTTAAATATTTTTATTTTAAAATATATTTATATAATAAATTTTAAAACTGATTACATGTATCATTATTCGTAAAAATTTGCCATCCTCAAAATGATATACAACGAATTTTAAGTAGTTATTTTTATCAACAACTTAAATATAAAGATATTTAAAATAGATTCCATCAATCAATAGGAAAAATGAAAATTATTGTACAATACATGTCGGTTTGATCTTTTCAATCACTTATGATTTAAAAAGCTTTAAAATAATATTTATATTCAACTTTTAAATTATTCCTTCGTCAATATAAATACTGATAGGATATGTCAACACCAATAAAAAAATATACATGACATAAACATTTAAAAAATATAAAAAAATAATATATTTTAATATTAGATATCAAATATATTTTATAAAAAAAATTTACACTTAATAAACAATAATATTTTTTCTTTTATCAAGAATATTCTACGGACTCGAAGGTATTAATATGAAAATAATTTTTTCATAATGATAAAAGTACAATTTTTTTATAATAATTGAGGAATGCTATAAATTACTTTATTATCTTATTTTTATTTTATTATTTATGATGCCGTGTATTTATTGTTATTTGATAATAAAAAAATATATAATAAATAATTATTTAATAATAATATATGTGTCATATATTATTTAATAGAATAGTAAAATGATATATAATATATATATAATTTTTTATTTAAAAAGTATTATATTATTAAAAATTATAAATTATTCAATATTCACTATTATTATTATTATTTTTTTTAAGTATTGACCGTCCCCGGAACATAAATGGGAATTCAGAAATATCCAAAGGACACCTTTACAGAGAGAGAGAGAGGAGAGAGAGAGGGAGAGAACACTGGGTTCGGTTCTGAGCGCTAGAAAGAGTGTTAGAACACTTGAAAGTATCCAAGAACACTGGAGCAACCCTAAAACGACCCCTCAGCTAAGCCCCAAACACTCTCTTTACCCACAGAAATGTCCCCCCAACAAATTGCATTTTCAGACATAAAACCCTAACTACCACACTCGCCTCAGATAGCAACGGCAATAACAACATTCTTCCTTGTCTTGGTCGTAGACGAGGTGAATCATGACCACCAATAATCTCATCTCCTCTACGACAATGTCCCACCGTAATAACCCTGCACCACCGCTCCCCTCCGTTGTCTCCCTTAACTGCATCGAAGATTGCGCTTTTGAGCAAGATTCCTTGGCCGGCGTCGCCTCCGTCGAGCACGTCCCTCTCAGCCGTTTGGCAGACGGTAAGATCGAGTCTGCCGCTGCCGTTATTCTCCACTCTCTTTCTTTCCTCCCACGCGCCGCCCAGCGCCGCCTCCGCCCCTACCAGCTTATCCTATGCCTCGGTTCCGCCGACCGCGCCGTCGAATCCGCCCTTGCCGCAGATCTCGGGCTCCGACTCGTGCACGTCGACGCGTCGCGAGCCGAGGAGATCGCCGACACGGTCATGGCGCTCTTCCTCGGCTTGCTGCGCAGGACGCACTTGCTCTCCCGCCACGCGCTCTCCGCTTCTGGATGGCTCGGTTCGCTGCAACCGCTTTGCCGAGGAATGCGACGCTGCCGTGGGTTGGTTTTGGGGATCATAGGTAGATCTGCAACGGCTAGATCTTTGGCTACAAGGAGCCTAGCCTTCAAGATGAGCGTGCTTTATTTCGATATTCACGAGGTTCGAATATCATAATGCCCCGTAATTTTTCACAATTTTCACTCAGTTCTGTTCTAATAAAATTTCTGTATCATTTTTATTGGTGCTTGAGAGCAGTTGGATTTGAGTAAATTTGGCTAATTTGAATTTCCTGTTATCATTTGAATGCGAACTGTTATGTGCTTTTGTTTGTGATGTTTCGGAGAAAAAGATACTTTGTTTTGATGCCAATGGGCTATGAATCAGAAGGAAAGTGAGTACATTATGTTCAAATGGATACTTTTGCAGCTTGAAATGTGCTTCCTCTTTTATGATTATGAAGTGAAAATCAGATCGAGTTGACATGTTCAGTGTTACAACCTGTTAAGCTTGCCAAATTTCACGGCTTTTGATTTTTTTGGGACTTCGGATGAAAGAATTAGTTGCTAAGAATGTGCTAATTTAGATGTTGAGAATTACATAATGTATAGAACAGTAGTCTTTTATAAATGCTTGAATTAAAATAGGAAGGAAAACACCTTGGACTCAAGTGGTAAAGGCCTTGGACTTGGTGGTATGCTCCCCCTAGGTCTAAGGTTTTCAAATCCCCTTGGGTGCAAACTGTTACGAAAACTGATGACAATGAAGTGAAAAATATGAAAAATGGAAGAGAAAACAATCACACACAACACAAGATTTACGTGGTTCGGCAAATTGCCTACGTCCACGGGAGTTGCAAAGGATTTATATATATAAGGGATCACAATACAATGGAGGAGGAGAAATATTGTTCTTCACAGAGTTCTTGAGGCACACACACGGCCAAATGAAGTATAAATGGCCTATTTATACTTCTCACGGCGGAAAACCCTAATTCTGGGCAAAACACAAAACATTCGCTCGAGCGGCGTGTCGACCGAACTTCCCTTCCGCATTCGCTCGAGCTCACTGTCGAGCGCACGTCGAGCGTTCGACTCTGCCTGATTTCGCTCGAGCGGCCAATGCCTTCGCTCGAGCGAACTTCCCTTCTTGGAGGCACCGCTCGAGCTCACTGTCGAGCGGCCTTCGAGCGTTTGAATCTGCCTGGTTTCGCTCGAGCGGCAAAAGGCCGCTGCTCGAGCGAAGTGGACCAGACTCCACTACTCAACAATTTTCCCACTTGGAGACTGGTACACTCGCTGCATCGTCCTCTTCCTCAAACATGATAATCTCCACTTCTGCAACTCACTGCCCTTGTCTTCATGCTAGAAGACCAACTGAAGTTGCACACAACTTCAGTTTCTCAAGTATAACACCCTTTGTCAACATATCAGCCGGGTTCTTGCTACCACAAATTTTCTCAAGTAACAACTGTCCATCATCTAACAATGATCGTATGAAGTGATACCTGATTTGAATGTGCTTTGTCCTGGAATGAAATGCTGGATTCTTGGCAAGAAATATGGCACTCTGACTGTCACTATAAAGAGTGCCTTTCTGATTCTTTTTACCCAATTCCTCCAAGAAGCCCTGTAGCCATATCATCTCCTTTGCAGCCTCTGACACTGCAACATACTCAGCTTCTGTAGTAGACAAAGAAACTGTTTTCTGCAGATTAGAACCCCATGACACTGCAGTACCACCAAGAGTATAAACAAAACCTGTGGTACTCTTTCTGCTATCAATATCACCAGCTAAATCAGCATCAACATAGCCCTGCACCTCTAAACTCTTTCCTGAGAAACACAAGCACGTTTCTGAGGAGCCCTTTAGGTACCTCAAAATCCACTTCACTGCTTCCCAATGTTCTTTTCCTGGTTTACTCATGTATCTACTCACAACTCCCACTGCATGGGCAATATCCGGTCTTGTGCAGACCATAGCATACATAAGTGAACCAATAGCTGAGGCATAAGGAACCTTACTCATGTAGTCTTGTTCCTCCTCTGACTCGGGTGACTGATTCTTGCTGAGTCTGAAGTGACTTCCCAAGGGTGTGCCAACTGGTTTGGCCTTGTCCATATTGAACCTGCTGAGTACCTTCTTCACATACTCAGCCTGTGAGAGCCTCAACGTACCTCTGGCTCTATCTCTGACAATTCTCATGCCAAGGATTTGCTTTGCAGCTCCCAAATCCTTCATTGCAAAGTGCTCTGACATCTGCTTCTTCAGATTATTGATCTCATCAATACTAGCCCCTGCAATAAGCATGTCATCCACATACAACAGCAGAATAATGTATGAATTGTCAAAATGCTTGACATAACAACAGTGATCTGCTTGACATCTAATGTACCCTGCACTGCACATGAAGTTGTCAAATTTCTTGTACCACTGTCTAGGAGCTTGTTTCAGGCCATACAAGCTCTTCTTCAGTCTGCAAACTGAATCTTCCTTTCCCTGTACTACAAACCCCTCAGGTTGGTGCATGTAGATGTCTTCTTCAAGGTCTCCATGAAGAAATGCTGTCTTCACATCTAGCTGCTCAAGGAATAAATCTTCAGTAGCAACCATAGACAGTACCATCCTGATGGTTGTGATCTTCACCACAGGAGAAAAAATCTCAGAGTAATCAATACCCTGCTTCTGCTGAAAGCCTTTTACAACAAGTCTAGCCTTGTACCTCTTACTGCCATCATGCTCAGTTTTCACCCGGTACACCCACTTGTTGTGTAATGCCTTCTTCCCCGATGGAAGTTCTGTCAACTCCCATGTCTGATTCTCTAGCAGAGAATCCATCTCACCTTTCATGGCCAGCTCCCACTTGCAAGAATTTTCATCTTGCAAGGTTTCTTCATAACTCTGCGGTTCTCCTCCATCTGTCAACAGAATGTAGTTCAAGGTTGGTGAGAAACGCTGTGGAGGACGTCTAGTCCTAGCTGACCGTCGAACTGCAGCTGTGGTAGTGGACGGCTCTGAAGCTGACTGCGGAATAATAGGAATGAGTGCACTGGACCCACTCTCCCCGTCACTCACATCTCCACTCTGCACTGTGACCTCTGGTAGGTCATCCAAGCTTACAAACTCGGACTCCTGAGGAGCTGTTTCAGAAGTTGTACTAGACTTGTCCTTGTACATAGACTTCTCATTGAAAATTACATTTCTGCTTCTTATGATCTTCCGACCCTGATCATCCCAGAAACGATAGCCAAATGCCTCGTCTCCATAGCCAATGAAATAACATTTCTTTGACTTCGCCTCAAGTTTACTTCGAGCATCAGAATCAATATGAACATAAGAAAGACAACCAAATGTTCTAAGGTGAGAAAATTTGACCTCTTTCTCACTCCAAACCTCCTCAGGCAATTCATGATTTAATGGAACTGATGGCCCTCTATTTATCAAGTAGACTGCAGTGCTGGCTGCATCTGCCCAGAAAGTAGGTGGTAGTCCGGCGTGCAGCCTCATGCTTCTAGCACGCTCATTTATGGTTCTGTTCATACGTTCAGCAACTCCATTTTGCTGTGGTGTCCCAGGAATGGTCTTCTCCATTCTAACACCCAGAGCTGCACAATACTCCTTGAACCCACCATCAATATACTCACCACCATTGTCAGACCTCAAACATTTCAGCTTTAGGCCTGTTTCTGTCTCTACCATGGCCTTCCAAGTTTTGAATACATTAAATACATCGGATTTATGCTTCAGAAAATAAATCCACACCTTCCTACTATGATCATCAATGAACGTGACATAGTAACGAGAACCTCCAAGAGATGCCACTGGGGAAGGTCCCCACACATCTGTGTGGACTAAGTCCAGTTTTCCTGTCTTAGGCGTCCTGCCATTTCTCAAGAAACTGACCTTCTTCTGTTTCCCCATAATACAGCTCTCACACATACTGAGATCAACTGTCTTCAGTTCTGGTAGCTTGCCTCTAGACAGAAGTTCTTTCAAACCCTTCTGACTCATATGGCCAAGCCTGCAATGCCACAAATCTGTTGTATTTTCTGCAACGGTAGTAGCAATAGTGTTAACCAAACCGGTAGTCATGTATAGTGTACCAGTTTTCCTACCCCGAGCCAGTACCAATGCCCCTTTTGTGACCTTCCAGGTACTATCTGAGAACACTACTGAGTGCCCACACTCATCCAGCTGCCCAACAGAAATGAGGTTCTTCTTCAACTCAGGAATGTGTCTGACCTTTTGCAAGGTCCATTTGTTCTTGTGAGGGAGTGCAATGTCAATGTCTCCCATCCCTACCACGTTCAAAGCTTCTCCATCAGCCAGATACACCTTCCCAAAATCACCTGCGACATAATTTCGCATCAGCTCCCGGTGGGAAGTTGTATGGAAGGAAGCCCCTGAGTCCAATATCCAATCATCAACTGGACTATGAACTGCAAGCAACAGTGCATCCTGTACTTCTTCAGTTACAACATTAGCACTATCATTCTCGGTCTTTTTAGGATTTTTGCAGTTCTTCCTTATGTGGTCAGCTTTGCCACAATTCCAGCAAGTAACCTGCTGACCAGGCCTCAACTTGCTCTTGCCTCTGTGGTTTGATTTTGACTTTCCTCTATTCGAGTTCCTATCATGTGATCTCCCTCGAGAATCAACATTCAGTGCTGAACTCGAACACGCGGTCTCGCCTGAATCTCTCCTACGCACCTCCTCAGTCAAAATCAAGTCGCGAATATCATTATATTTCAACTTATTTTTACCAGCAGAATTACTAACAGCCATTCTTATGGCTTCCCAACTATTTGGCAATGAAGCCAATAATATCAGTGCATGTATCTTATCATCAAATTCAATTTCAACAGACGACAATTGATTTGTGATAGTATTAAAATCATTCAGATGTTGTGCAACAAACGTACCATCTGCCATCTTTAAGTTGAACAACTTTTTCATTAAATGTACCTTGTTATTCGCTGACGGCTTTTCATACATGCCTGACAAAGCCGCCATGAGATCCGCCGTCGTCTTCTCCTTGATGACGTTGTGTGCAACGGATCTCAACAGGGTTAGTTGAATAACCCCCAAAACTTGTCGATCCAACAATTTCCATTCATCCTCATCCATCTTATCCGGTTGTTTTCCCAACAATGGAAGATGCAGCTTCTTCCCATAGAGATAGTCCTCTATTTGCATCCTCCAGTAACCAAAATCCTTGCCATCGAACTTCTCAATCCCCGATACCTTCACTTCATCTCCAGCTATCGTCTTCCTTCAGATCCGAACCACGGCTCTGATATCAATTGTTACGAAAACTGATGACAATGAAGTGAAAAATATGAAAAATGGAAGAGAAAACAATCACACAACACAAAATTTACGTGGTTCGGCAAATTGCCTACGTCCACGGGAGTTGCAAAGAATTTATATATATGAGGGATCACAATACAATGGAGGAGGAGAAATATTGTTCTTCACAGAGTTCTTGAGGCACACACACGGCCAAATGAAGTATAAATGGCTTATTTATACTTCTCACAGCGGAAAACCCTAATTCTGGGCAAAACACAGAACATTCGCTCGAGCGGCGTGTTGAGCGCTCGTCGAGCGAACTTCCCTTCCGCATTCGCTCGAGCTCACTGTCGAGCGCACGTCGAGCGTTCGACTTTGCCTGATTTCGCTCGAGCGGCCAATGCCTTCGCTCGAGCGAACTTCCCTTCCTGGAGGCACCGCTCGAGCTCACTGTCGAGCGGCCTTCGAGCGTTTGAATCTGCCTGGTTTCGCTCGAGCGGCAAAAGGCCGCCGCTCGAGCGAAGTGGACCAGACTCCACTTCTCAACACAAACAATCTCTAGGGGTTAGGATTGGAGACTTTTTCCGTTGAATTACCCGAGGTGTACTTGCGGAAAACTCATTGCTGAGGGCCTGTGCACCCCTGAGATTAGTCAAGATGCTATTCCTGAACACTCGGTGTCAATAAAAAAAAAAATAGAAAGGAAAAGAAACAGTTTTGTGTTTTACTTTACTGCTGGTTATGCTCTATGGAAGTGTTCACTAAAATGAAGCTATGTTTATACCGTTTTGTGTATGAAACATTCTTGAAAATTTTCCATGTTGACTTATTATGTATGAAACTGGATTTAGAACTTTATCCGCATTTGCTGCTCAGGGAAAAGGAAAAGTAAGCAGGACTTCAATAACTTTTCCTCCCGCCGCCCGGAGAATGGATACTCTTAATGATTTACTTGCAGCAAGTGACCTTATTTCTCTTCACTGTGCTCTAAGTAATGAAACAGTTCACATTATTAATGCAGAATGCTTGCAGAATATAAAGCCAGGTACATGTATTTTTATAATTTGTGGATCTTTCTTTACAGGTTTTGTGGTTCACCTTTCTTTTTTATTTAGTTTTTGACATGAACAATTCTTTTCTGCAATGCACAGGGGCTTTTATTGTCAATACTGGTAGCACTCAGCTGATGGATGATTGTGCTGTGAAGCAGCTTTTGATTGATGGCACCTTGGCTGGATGTGCTCTGGATGGTGCGGAAGGGCCACAATGGATGGAAGCCTGGGTGTGTAACTATTATAGATTTATGAATTTGTACAGGCATTTTCACACTCATACATGCTTGAGAATATCTTCAGCCCTTTACTTCTTCTTCCACATGGCCCAACTACAGAAATTATGTCCCAGTTGTCATGCTGGGGGTAACTGAAATGACTATAATGTTCGGTTACACATTCTGTGCCAGATATACTCATATTCCTGCACGTCTGAGGGTTTGAGGAAAGAAGTAAAGACTAGAGGGCTCTATTTTGTTTTTGCCATGGTCCTTTCAGCATCTCTAAATAATCATTTTTTTTTTTATCTCTTTGCAAATTTTGTGCAGAGGAAGTCTGGTATAGCGTAAGAAGTTGCATGATTTTTTTAATCTTCTTACACTGTAGAATATTGCCATATGTGACAGATTTTCTAAATAGAGCCACTGGGAATATGGTAACTCTGTTGACTCTAATACATCATATCATGTTGCATTTCAGTTAAAGGAGATGCCCAATGTATTGATTCTTCCACGAAGTGCGGACTATAGTGAAGAAGTATGGATGGAGATAAGGGAGAAAGCTATTTCTATGTTACACACATTCTTCTTTGATGGGATTATTCCAAAGAATGCCATATCTGATGAGGAGGAAGAGGAAAGCGAAATAGCTGATGAAAATGAACAATCTGATAAGCAAGACAGAGAAAGTGCTCTGCAAGGTTCAGTTGGTGAGCGATTGACAGATAATGCTCTTGTAAGTCCAGAAAGCTCTGAGAAAAAAGATACTATCAAATCCAAAGAGTCTCCTGGCCAGCACCAGGTTTCAAGTTTGTCTAGAAGCACCACTACCAGATCTGAAGTAAGGCGAAGCAGATCAGGTAAGAAGGCCAAGAAGAGACATACACATCAAAAATCACAACAAAAACCGGATGAACCCTCAGCTCTGGAAAAGGAAAGTATCTCATTTCGAGAAGATGATACTGCTATGAGTGGCACAGATCAAGCAGTAAGCTCTGGTTCACGATTTGCTTCCCCTGAAGAGTCAAGAAGTAGGAAAACACCCATGGAGTCAATGCAAGAATCAACTTCTGACCAGCGTCTAAAATCAAAAAAGAAGCTTGGTGGAAAGTCTGATGAACTGTTGAAAGATGGGTATGTTGTAGCTTTATATGCTACAGATCGCTCTACACTCCATGTTTCTAGGCAAAGAGTTAAAGGTGGTGGTTGGTTCCTAGATACCATGTCAAACGTAACTAAAAGAGATCCTGCAGCACAGTTCCTCATTGTTTTGAGGAGCAAGGTTTGTTGAATGGAACTTTTCTCTTTTATACTGGGCCAAATTCCTGCCTATTTTCAGTTAATGATAGGTAGCTTAAATTGGACATATTAACTGCAATCCTGGTTGGCTGATATGTCATGTGGATGCCTCTTCTTTAGGACACAATTGGGTTGCGATCATTTGCTGCTGGTGGAAAGTTATTGCAGGTACTACAAAATTGTACAAGGTGGAGTATGTGTTCTTGAAATTGAAATTGGAGTGGCTAAAAGGGTTGCTTGTTATTGTCTGATCTTTCATGCATTACTAATTTAATATGAGAATTGCTACAACCACAAAGGAATTATACAAAAATAATCTCACAAACTATCGTGGCTTTATATGATCCGTTAGATCTACTATACAATAAAACAATATGATGAATCACATGAAGCCATGTCAGTTTGTGGGATTACTTTTGTGTAATCTCTTTGTGGCTAAAATATTTCTCATTTAATATTTGTAAAAAGTGGCTTCGGCTATTTTTAATAAAACTCTTATTTACTTATAAAAAAAAATAATATTTGAAAAAAGGTCCTTAGTTATCAATGGGGTTTTGTCAATATATGCCAAACTAGCTGACTTCCTGACTATTTAAATGCACTTGTACTATGATTATTCTTGTTTTTTGGTAGTTGAAGAAGTTTAAATTTTGATATGGCAGATTAATAGAAGAATGGAATTTGTATTTGCTAGTCATAGCTTTGATGTTTGGGAGAGTTGGATGTTGGAAGGTCCCTTGGAAGAATGTCGGCTCATTAACTGTAGGAATCCTTCGGTAAGTTTCGAAATAGAACTGTTGTCTTTTATTTTCATTTTTTCTTAATATAATCCACTGGATTATGATCAATGTGCTCAAGACATTGTGCCTTGTCCTTGAATGTGCTTAGAATGTTACCACCACATTCCTTTGTCACAGGTGAGGGCTACATAAATAAAATGATGGGGGCTGTGACCTCTTTAAGAAAAATGATCAATGTGATGGGGGGACGTTTCTTCCCACGGTCTATATTAGTATTATGAAAGCTGAAGAATCAATGGGAATTCTTTCACTTTGAGGATCCTTTCCAATGTCTATATGAGGATTTCTCCGTCTATTGGTCGAGGCTACCTATTTTGCTAGGTTGTGTGCATAGAAATTAGCCCCTCTATGAATTCTCTTGGCCACACAATCTTGAGTCTGATTGAAAACAAGTGGATATCAATTACTACTGGGAAAATTCTCCAATTGCTTATGAGACCTGTTTTTTTGATTGCCAGCAAAACAACTATAGTCTCACCTTCCATCATCACTTTTTCCCAAATGCAACTTAGTTGCGTCAGACACTGCTAAGAGGGCAGCTTTGGCCTCTCCAATATTTGGAGCCAAAGGTGGGCATTTTTCTTTCCATCTATGGAGACTAAAGTCCGCATCATCCTTACATAAAGTTGTTGACGTGGATTGGCTTTCGCAAATGGAAAGATTATACTTGGTGGGAGTTACCAAGAGTGTATTGGGCGCATAGGGGAGGTGATTTGCCACTACATCAAGTTTTCCTACTGATTTTCTTGATCTGGCCAGCCTACTGAATGGAATTAGTCTAATATGTACACGAGTCCCTTTGTTCTTCGTTAGCCATATCGGGTCAATAACCCAATTGTTAGTGACAAGCAAGAGGAAATGTTGGATCACTTACAGGTTGATATTGAGGATTGGGTTGGGTTTAAGAGCTAATTCAACCCAATCAACTAGCAACATGTCCACAGATTGGAGTGTGTCAATGTTGGCATGCTTTAGTGGGGACAGTGTGCCAAACCACTTCCCAAGGTATGAGTTTTTAGTCTATGGTGCAAATTGGCCTGCCATAGGGAGTTTCCATTTGTAGGTGAGCCTTTTTTGGGGAGGGTTCGAGTCCTCAATATACCTTTCCAAATCCAAGGGCCTCTCTTTTTGGGCTGAATTTTAGGAAAGGTGGTATTTTTATGTTACTTATCCTTTAGTACTCTAATCCATGCATAAATATGGCTAGAAGCCACCCTAGTTTGGAAACTAAGGCTCTATTGGTATCATGCATCCACCTACTACTCCCCCCCCCCCCCCCCCCCCCCCCCCCTCTTTTTTTCTCTTCCCCTCCCTCCCAGACTTGGGACATTTTCTGATCTTCAAAAATGTGGTTTTTGGATCATTGCATGAAAATAGGATGACCCAGGTGTTTTTTCTTTGGCCTGTGTTAGCCTCAGATTAAGGAATCGGGACACTATACTTAATGTGTGACCCTGTATACTTACCAAATAAAAAGTGTGACCCTGTATACTGTTGCTTAAAATATTGATGTAAACTGGTCTTATTGAGCAGTTGCCTAGACTAGAGAGAATATGTTCAAGTCTTGATCTGGTCCTATTGAATGGAATTGGATTCCTGTAGTGATGCATGGCCAAGTATAATCTAATCATTAGTATATAGCAAATTGGTAATGGTGGCACATTGCAATTGATTTTGACTACCATAGAATTACATCGTTATCATCAGTAGGGAAAAATTTCTAACCCAATGATAAATGTTAAGACCTCTTCTTGGGGGAAAAGATCCACGTGGACAGCCATTAATTAGGGTTGAAAAGGTAGAAGTTATGGGCAGGAAAAAGAACTCAATTTCTATCATTTACGAACTGTGATTGAAAGGATGTATGGAGGCCGATTCCTTTATGTAACATGTGGTGTCTATGAATTGAAAGGAATGGTTGAAGCTTTGAAGATAAGGAGCGTTCCCTGGATGAGCTTAGAAGTTTACTTTCATACTTAATTTCTTTGGGCCTCATCTTGTGTTTTTAATGGAGCTTGCTTAAATGATTTTCTCGTACCACTTTCTAGCTCCTAATTTTGTAACTAGTTGTATGCTATTTGTATACCTCATGTATTTTGGCCATGCCTATTTACAACTTTCAATAAAATGTTATGTTACTTGTAAAGAAAAACATTTCTGAATTGTGATTGACTACAATTCAAGCCAATTTGACACATGCTCACTTGAATGTCTCTTTATCCCTTCCCTTGGGTGATTGAGAGTAGAGCCAAATCAAAGATTGCATGTCTGACTATCCACTTTTCGTAATGCATCGTATGGATTTCATTCCTATTATCGATCATTCTAGTTCGTGCATGGATATTTGGAGGAATGTATAGGGGAGTTTTCGCTAGCTTGTCATTTTAGAAATGTAGATGATGGTTTTGAATGGGCTTTTGCTGGTATTTATGGCCCTACTGTGGACAGCAGCAGAAGATTTTTGTAGGAAGAGCTTGCTGGTTTTATTAGTTGGTGGGATGTGCCTTGGTGTGATGAGGATTTCAACGCCATTTGTTTTCCAAGTGAGTGATCATCAGATTCCAATTTTACCTAGGTGATGAGGGAGTTCTATGTGGGAATCTCATTTCCCTAAGGTGTACCAAAAGTGTTTGTCTAGAATTTTTTCGGACCATTTCCCTATTCTTTTGGATTGTGGTGGCATTCACAGAAGTCGTATATATTTTTAAGTTTGAAAATATGTGGTTGTTGGCTGATGGTTTCAAAGATATGGTGAAACAACAATGGACTTCCTATCAATTATGTGGTACCCCTAGTTTCATATTGGCTGGTAAGTTAAAGGCTTTGAAGAAGGATTTTAAGGAATGGAATGAACAAATCTTTGGGAGTGTGGATAGACATAAGGAGTCTCTTATTGAGGAATTGCAGGGGTTGGAGAGTGATGCAGGCCACATGTAGCAACAACAAACGAATATAGATTTGCTAAAGTGATGTATGTGACTTGCAAGAATATGTGAGGATCAAAGGCACACAACCAAGCCAAACACTTGATGGAAAAAGGAGATGAACTCAACTTCAGATGAAAAACTTACAAGAGGGTTTTGAACTCAAAATGATATTTTCATTTTTTCCATTTTATCGTCCTTATATAGGAGTACATGATTTTGGTTTATTATAGCGTACAATAAATGAAAAACAGCTCCCAACACCCTATTAATTGCTGAAGACAACTTTTAACCACTTCTACAACCTCCAACAGCTATAAACATTAAATGTTCAACTACTTTCTATACCTAACACACCATTAAAGACATAAATGCTTAATTTCAAAATTCAAAATAAATAATATTCTAGGTCTTGTCAAGCACATTTTTTTTTTGATAAGTTGTCTTGTCAAGCACATATACCATCTCAACTACTAGGTTAGGTCTCCACGTCATTGTTCCACATCATCATGCCACTTCAGCTTCGATGAAATGACATGTAGGACTTTGATTGTGCAATTGCATTATTCTCCTTTTTTTTTTTTCAAAAATCAACTCAACCTCAAGTTGAAACCTACGTCCTCCCAAAATAGTTTGTCGATCATAATTACTCTTCATTGCAACCACAAAGAACGGGACATCTTCCCTATACTACTATGCTCGTACTTTTTGAATAGTGGATGTCACTCACACAACCAAGCCAAACGCTTGATGGAAGAAGAAGATGAACTCAACTTCAAATGCAAAACTTTCAAGAGTGTTTTAAACTCAAAATGATAATTTCATTTCATCCATTTCATGGTCCTTATATAAATGTGCGGCAAGAATGGAATGTATGAAATTTAATCCGGATGTTATTATTCGATCTGTTAAAATTCTAATTAGAGATTTGTTGAGTAAGATAAAAGAATTTTGGTGGACATGTGGCCATGAGAGGATGATCCTGGAGGAATTGGCGTGCCCAATTATTCCGGTTGTTGCAAGGAAATTAAAATTAATTGTGTGGCGACCACCGGAGAGGGGGAGGGTAAAATTGAATGTAGATGGCAGATCTTGCGGTAACCCGGGAAATTCAAGGGGGGTGGTATTATTTGGAATTCGTACGGTGGAGTAGTTGCGGGTTTTGCTTATTCATATGGTCATGCTACTAATTCCATTGTTGAATGTAGAGCTTTACTTGATGGGCTTCGGTTGTGCAAGGAATTGGGTTTGAGAGATATTTTGGTAGAGTTGGATTCAATGGTCATAGTTGGATGGTTGGCATCGGGAGTGTGCAATTGGTTTCTTTGGGATTTTTGGGAGGAAATTTTAGCTATTGTTGGGGAGTTAAATGTTCGCTTTCGTCATATTTTCAGAGAAGCTAATATGGTGGCTGATTTTTTAGCTAAGCAGGGGACGCAAGGGATCAATTTAGAGTTTGACGAAGATACTTCCATTCAAGGCCCTATTCGGGAAATTATTTGTATGGACAAGCTTGGCATTCCTTATCTTAGATGTGGTTGATGTATTGGTTTCCCGCGGGGGGGGGGGGGGGGGTTTGTGGGTTTTACCTGTGGGCTTTATGTTCTCAGGAGATTTGTTTTATAGTATTCCTTCGCCATAAGTGATGGACTTTTTAATAAAATTGGGAAGGGGTCAATCTTGGAAATGTGACCTCGGCTCTTTAAAAAAAAAAAAGAAAAAAATGGTTTTGGCTTATTATAGCCTACAATAAATGAAAAAGCTTTCCATGGAAGAGCATTTGGCAGACGAAAACTCATTCGAAAGCTCTGCTTTTTTTGTTTGGAAGGCAGCGTTGGGCAAAATTCTCAACACAGATTACATAAGAAAACGTTGGCTAATAGTGTTATATGTGTAAGAGAGATCGTGAATTAGTAGATCATCTATTTCTACATTGTGAGATGGCGAGGACCACGTGGGATTATTTTTTTATAGGACTCGGATTATCATGAGTCATGCATCTTAGATTGTTGGATTTTCTAGCTAGCTAGAGAGGTATTAAAGGTAATTCACAAGTTGCAACAATCTTGGGTCTCTATTTGTATGTGCTGGTGTATTTGGTGGGAGTGAAATGATAAAAGCTTCGAAAATTGTGAGAAGACAATGGAGGAGCTGGAATTTTTTTCTTTAAAACATTGTTCTCATGGGTGGGGGCCATTGTTTGTAACGGACTAGATGTCCATGACTTTTTACTATCGGTTGTAAACTCTATTTAGGCATTTCTCATGTATACTTCCTGTGTACTTGAACTTTGCCTATTCTTATGAATAAAATCTCTTGATTACTTAGCTTAGTTGGTCAGGCCTTGGGTTTGCTTCCCAATAGTCACTAGTTCGAGTCCCCTCAGGGCCACTGGAGGTTTATCTGGCCATTAATTTCAGGGCTCCGTGAGATTAGTCGAGGTGCATGCAAGCTGGCCCAGACACCCATGGATATTAAAAAAAAAAAATCTCTTGATTACCGATAAAAATAAATAAGCAAATAAATGAAAAACAGCTCTCAACACCCATATTACTGCTTCAGCCAACTTCCAACAACCTAATAAATGAAAACTAGCTCCCAACACCCTATTAATTGTTGCATACAACTTTCGAACACTTCTATAACCTCTAATAGCTATAAAACATTAGTTGCTCAACTACTTCCTTTACCAACACACCATTAAAGATAAATAAATGCTTAAATTTGAAATATAAAATAAATAACATTCTAGGTCCTGTCCAGTACATGTCATATGCCACCTCAATTGCCAGGTTAGGTCACCACGTCATTGTGCCACATCATCATGCCACGTCAGCTTCGATGAAATGACATTAAAACCCTCTTGCAAGTCATGTGCATCGCTTTAGCGAATTCATATTCGTTTGTTGTCGTTGTCTGTGCCCTGCATCAAATTGGTAACAGAGCTTTTGGTTCGAAATGGATCAAAAGCAAAATTATCTTATGTATTTTACTTTAGATGCTCATTAAAGTGCAAATGACGTTCTGACTGATTGGTCGAAGCTTCCAATTTATGAGTATCTAGAAGAGAAGAAACCAATCTACAATGAATATTTACCAATCTTTGATGAAAAAGTAGAAAGAGACCAATAATAGAAACATTGTGAAACTTTTGTGGAAGACTTGGTTTCTTGAATAACCAAGACTAGCCTCATATCCTTCTAAAAGTATGTGCAGAGTTGTATATGGGACGATGTCCCATTCTTTGTGATTGCAATGAAGAGTAAATCTCATTGGCAAACCATTTTGAGAAGATGTAAGTTTCAACTTGAGGTCAAGTTGATTTTTGAAGAAAAGGAGAATGATGCAACTGCATAATCAAACTTCTACATGTCATTTCGTTGAAGTTGACATGGCATGATGACCTGACTTGGCAACTTAGATAGCATATGGTACATGTGCTAGACAGAACTTATAATGTTATATATTTTGAATTTAAGCATTTATGTGTCTTTAATGGTATGTTAGGTATTGGAAGTAGTTGAGCATTTAATGTTTATAGCCGTTGGAGGTTTTAGAAGTGGTTGGAAGTTGTGTGTAGCAACTAATAAGGTGTTGGGAGTTGTTTTTCAATTATTAGGTTGTTGGAAGTTGGATGAAACCTCAAGGGGCTGGCCCAAGTGGTAAAGGCATTGATCTTGAGGTATCACTCCCTTCAAAGTCCAAGGTTCAACACCTCATGGGTGTAAACAATCCTTTGGGGCCACACTCCTTGTTGAAAAGCCAGTAATTTAACTTGTTCCGTGTGGGGAAATTTTCGAGGGTGTGATGCACAGGACCGGGGTTTACTTTGTAGGGTGGGTCCAAAGAGCCCTGCCTTGGAGAGGTTCCCCAACATTTAAAAAAAAGTTGGTTGAAACATTAATAGGGGTATTGAGAGCTGTTTTTCATTTATTGTGGGCTATAATAAGCCAAAACCATGTACTCCTATAGAAGGACTATGAAATAGGGATCAAATTTTGAGTTTTAAAATCCTCCTGCAAATCACGTGCATCGCTTCAGCGAATCCATGTTCGTTTGTTGTTGCTGCCTGTGGCTTGCAAGAATATAGGAGGATCAAAGTTCAAATAAAATGAGGAAAAAGCTATTGAGTATGGAAAAGAAATAAAATAAACAAAAGAATAATGGAAAGTATAAATGGATAGACTTGGATGTCACTCAACCAAGGGATAGTCGATGTCACTCAATACCATCTAATTGTGAGTGTCACTCACTTAACCAAGCCAAACACTTGATGGAAGAAGGAGTTAACTCAATTTCAGATGCTAAACTTGCAAGAAGGTTTTAAACTCAAAATCTAATCTTCATTTCATAGTCCTTATACAGGAGTACATGATTTTGGCTTATAGTAGCTCACAATAAATAAAAAACAGCTCCCAACCCCCATATTAATATTTTAGCCAAACTTCCAACAACCTAATAAATAAAAAATAACTCCCAACACCCTATTAATTGCTGTAGAAAACTTTCAACCACTTCTACAAATCTCCAATAGCTATAAACATTAAATGTTCAATCACTTTCTATACCTAACACACCATTAAAGACACATACATGCTTAAATTTGATATTTAGAATAAATAAGGCTTCGTTTGCTTAGACAGATGAGATGAGATAAGATAAAAGTTGAAAGTTGAATAAAATATTATTAGAATATAATTTTTTTATATATTTTTTTTTGTTTTGAGATTTAAAAAGATGAATTGTTTATTATATTTTGTGTAGGAGTTTGAAATAGTTGTAATGATTATATAAGATAAGATGAGCTTTGTAACCAAACCAGGCCTAACATTCTAGGTCTGTCCAACACGTATGCCATATGCTCAAGTGGCAAGTCAAGTTGCCACATCATACACATTAGCTTCGATGAAATGACATAAAGGAGTTTGATTGTGCATATGCATCATTATTTGATACAAGCTATGGGTAGCGGCAACAAACGAATTTGAATTAACTGAAGCGATACACGTGACTTGCAAGAATATGCGAGGATCAGAGGCAAAATAAAATGAAGAAAAACTATTGAGTATGCAAAGAAGAAAATGAACAATGGAAAGTAAAAATGAATAATCCTAGGGTGTCACTCAACCAGGGGATAGTGGATGTCACTCAACACTATCTTATTGTGGATGTCACTCATACAACCAAGCTAAACACTTGATGGCAGGAGGAGATGAACTCAACTTCAGATGCAAAATTTGCAAGAGGATTTCAAAACTCAAAAGTTGATCCCCATTTCGTCCGTTTCATAGTCCTCCTATAGGAGTACATGGTTTTGGCTTATTATAGCCACAACAAATGAAAAACTCCTAATCACTTCTACAATCTCCAATAGCTATTAACATTAAATGATCAACTGCTTAAATTTGAAATTCAAAATAAATAACATTGTTGGTTTTGTCCAACACATATTTCATATGCTACCTCAGCTGCTAAGCCTAGTCGCCATGTCATCATGGCACGTCAGCTTCGATGAAATGACATGTAGGATTTTGATTGTGTAGTTCTATCACTATCCCTTGGTTGAGTTTCTTTTCCTTAATAGCTTTTTTATCATTTTATTTTGCTTGATTCTCACATATTCTTGCAAGTCACACGTATCGCTTTAGTTGATCCGTATTCGTTTGTTGTTGCTGCTTGTGGCCTGCATGAAATAGTGGATGTCACTCACACAACCAAGCTAAACACTTGATGGAAGAAGGAGATGAACTCGACTTTAGATGCAAAACTTGCAAGAGGGTTTTAAACTCAAAATCTTATCTTCATTTCATAGTTTTTATATAGGAGTACATGGGTTTGGCTTATTATAGCCTATAATAAATGAAAAACAGCTCCCAACATCCATATTAATGTTGGAGCCAACTTCCAACAATCTAATAAATGAAAAACAACTCTCAACACCCTATTAATTGTTGCAGACAACTTCCAACCACTTCTACAATGTCCAACAACTATAAATATTAAATGCTCAATTACTTTCTATACCTAACACATGACTAAAGACACATAAATGCTTCGATTCAAAATTCAAAATAAATAAAATTCTAGGGTCCAGCACATGCTATATGCCACCTCAGCTGTCAGGTTAGGACATCACAGCATCATGTCACATCATCATGCCACAACAACTTCGATGAAATGACATGTAGGAGTCTGATGCAGGCCACGGGTAGCGATAACAAACGAATTTGGATTCACTGAAGCGATGCACATGACTTACAAGAATATGTGAGGGTTAAGGCTAAATATTATGAGGAAAGACTATTGAGTATAAAAAGAAATAAAAGAGCAATAGAAAGTAAAAATGGATAATCCTAGGATGTCACTCAACCAGGGGATAGTGGATGGCTTTCAACACTATCTAATTGTGGATGTCACTTACACAACCAAGGCAAACAATTGATGGAAGGATGAGATATTGTCCTATTTACAACTGTGCTCCTACTACTAGAAGGATATGAGGCTAGTCTTGGCTCTTCGAGAAACCAAGTCTTTCACAAAAGTTTCACAATGTTTCTGTTCCTGGTCTTTCTACTTCATCAAAAAGTGGTAACTATTCATTGTAGATTGGTTCCTCCTCTTCTAGATACTCGTCATAGATTGAAAGTTTTGACCAATCAACAGAACATCATCTGCACTTTCATGAGCATCGAAAGTGCAAGACATAAAATAATATTGCTTTTGATCCATTTGAAACCAAAGGCTCTGATATCAATTTGATGCAGCCCAAAAGCTACAAGGATGAATACAAATGGATTTGGTGAATTTTGATAAGGGAACAAATGAAGAAAAACAAGGATTGGTAACTTGGGATGTCACTCAACACTATCTGATAGGCATAAGAAGACTTTTATTGAGGAGTTGCAAGGGTTGGAGAGTCAAGCAGAGGGTAGTATTCTTTTAGAGGATGAGATTTTGAGAAAGAGGTTTATTGGGTCTAAATTAGCGAAGGTTATTCTGATGGAGGAGACTTCGTGGAGGCAGAAATCAAGGGCCCTATGGTTAAAATAAGGGGATATATGTACAAAGCTTTTCCACAGGGTGGCAAACTAACTCTCATTGAAGAAACAATGCTATTGAATTGATTGAGGTTGAATGTGCTGTTTTTTCTGACCAGGCTAACATTAGGGAGCATATTTGCCTTTTCTATGAGAGGTCTCATTTGATTACACAGATGATATAAGAAGAGATAAAAGTTGAAAGTTAGAATAAAATATTGTTAGAATATAATTTTTAATATTATTTTTGTTTTGAGATTTAAAAAAGTTGAATTTTTATTATATTTTGTGTGGGAGTTTAGAAAAGTTATAATGATTATATGAAAGCAGCTCATCTTGATAACCAAACCAGGCCAGAATCTTTTTATGGAGCAATATGATTGGAGGCCAAAACTAGAGGTTTTAGAGTTTGATACTATTGATCCTCTTAGAGCCCAATGGCTTGAGCGACCTTTTGATGAGATATGACTCCTGGTCCAGATGGTTTTATTAAGCTTTCTTTCAAGATTTTTGGGACATTCTGAGGGAGGATGTGATGAAAGTGTTTAATGAATTATTCTCTTTTGGTAAGTTTGAGAAGAGTCTAAATGCTACTTTTATTGCACTAATCCCAAAAAGGGTGAGAGCTTTTGATGTGAATGATTTTCGTCCCATTAGTCTGTCTATAAAATTATTTATTAAGTCCTGGCCAATCAATTGTGTAATGTTATGGAGATGATTATTTTGAAATCGCAGATTGTGTTTGTTAGAGGGAGGCAAATTCTGGATTCTGTATGAATCACAAATTAATGTCTAGATAGTAGAATTAAATCAGCTGAGTGGTTTTTTATGTAAGCTTGATATGGAGAAGGCTTATGATCATGTCAATTTGAATATTCTATTTTATGTTATGGGGAAATGTGGCTTTGGGGGGAGGTTTGGTTGGATCAAACACTGTGTTTTGATTGCTTGTTTCTCAATTTTATTGAATGGCTCTCCTGAGGGGGTTTTTAATAGTTTAGTTGGTTTGAGACAAGGGGACTCATTGTCTCCTTTTCTTTTTGTCATCGTGATGGGTTTAGTTGTATATTGGGGGCTGTGATTGGCAATGGTTTGTTGTTAAGCTTCATGGTGGGAGGGCCTCAAGAAGGTTTGGTTACGGTTTCTCATCTTTTGTTTGCAAATGATACTTCACTTTTTTGTGATGTGAATCCACTCCATATGCAAATCTATGAGCGCTTCTGCCTTGTTTTGAAGTTGTGTTGGGCCTTAAGGTCAATTCGGGGAAGTTCAAGCTGGTATCGGTTGGCGAGGTGAGAAATATGAGTGGGTTGGCAAGTATTCTGGATTGTCCGGCTTCCTCTTTGCTGATTAGTTACCTTGGGCTTCCTTTGGGGGCTACATTCAAGGCCAGTATGGTTTGGGATGGGGTGTTGAAGAAGGTAGAGAGAATGTTGGCAGATTGGAAGATGTTGTATTTGTCAAAAAATCACCCTTATCAGAAGTACGTTGTCTAACCTTACTAAATATTTTCTATCTTTTATTCCCATTCCAATTGGTGTGGCTAATTGGTTGGAGAAATTATTTTGAGACTTTTTGTGGGGTTGTATATGGGGAGGAAGCTAAGTTTCATTTGGTTAGTTGGGATAAGTTTCAAAGCATAGAGACCCCACAACGCACACAAGCCTAAACAAGAAAGGGACTTGAGGCAAAGAGATATTTGAGGTCAGATTAGATAATTACCCATAGTTGATTGCAAGTGAGTGCTTTGGCTACTAGGAGTTGGGAAGAAACTATATATAAAGGAAATCTAGTTGAGAGTGCTTCGGCCACTGGGAGTTTGGAGTTAGGTGCATCTCTGTCTCTATCTCTTTCAGTGAACTTACCATATCAATGATTTCATAAACTATGATTGATTGACGGAGAAAAAAAGTGAACACATTGCCTTTTCAAATAATTGATTATGATCTTGAGTAATTAACTACGAGATTATCATGGTTTTATTGAAAGAGGTTCTTATAGAATCTAAAGTTTTTGCATTAACTAAGGAAGGTAGCTGATGGAT
Source organism: Carya cathayensis (assembly GCA_011037825.1). Taxonomy (NCBI): domain Eukaryota; kingdom Viridiplantae; phylum Streptophyta; class Magnoliopsida; order Fagales; family Juglandaceae; genus Carya; species Carya cathayensis. Next base: position 952,041 of record QGSO01000284.1, on the reverse strand, counting down.
TCGCATAATAGAGAGAAGTTGGAAGGTTACGAAAGCACTAGTCCTGGAGATGTCCACGATGAACTGGTTTATTAGAGTCCTTGAGGTATGCTTGGCTAATGTTAAGGAGTTCTTTGCAACCTATCAAGACAGTAACAGAAGTTACATTGCCCAGGGATGGTCCAATGCTTGGGTAGATATATGGCAATGGTGGTCGACGAAATTTCATCTTCATACCAGAAGACATGGAGGGAAAACGGTGGAACAAAATGGTATCTGCATTGCGGGAAGCTTACAACAGCTGGGGGAAAGGTTGGGCTGTCAAGGTCTCAAAAATCAACCTACGATGAATTGGTGAGTTTCAAAACTCAAAACTAAACACTATGCCTAAGTCTTATGCAGGGGTGATTCAATCATCGGGGCTAACTGCAGGCAAACATGAAGCTCAGTAGATACAGCAGCAGTGGTACCCAGGGTGGAGGGCAATATTGGGATTTTGAAAGTAAAGGAGACAGTCATTGATGGACATGGAAGGAGACGTGCTTTGATTAATCAAACCTGCAGAAATAACACTGAAATGGAAGGTAGCTCTCTGACCAAGAGAGGATACTTTGTGAGGGATGAAGATCTTTCCCTTAAAACAGATTTGCTACAATTAAAAAACTTGGTAAATTTTATGATTTAGATGGTGGATAAATGACTGGGCTTCGGCTTGAGCCCAACATCCTTAGGTTTGGGCAAAAGCAGGTTGAACAAATTTAAAGGGGGCTAGGAGAGGCATTATTCTTGGGCCAAGAAAGGGAAAGCCCTAGCCTAGCCTAGCCTTAAATTGGCGGGCTAAAACTGGAGGGCCACACAGCCCAACCCTTGCTATCGGCAAGGATATGCCATCCTTGTCCACACATTGACCGACGACCACAGAAAACTGACCATTGGGAGAGAGTGAACTGGTAGGTGAAGCCCTGACTGATGGGTCGTCAGAGATGATGCCAGCGATAGAGTTCATAGCCGAGGCAGTTTGTTTCAAAGGTATGAGAAGCTCGTCGGTAACGGAAAGGGCCAAGAGGAGCTGGTGACATCCCAGACCAAGAGCAAGAGATGTGGTGGGTGGACTGATGCTTGACGACCTACAGGAGGTGACGCAATCGATGGAGATTGACGGTGCTTGCACAGGAACCTCAAAAGGACTTTGAGATGCTACTGGAGATCAGTTCTGAGAGATCAGGTGTTGAGAACAGGCCTAGCACCTTGGTTTTATTCAAACCCAAAGTCTTTTAAAACGAGGGGGAATCTTTGTCAATAAGAATGAACAATGGTGCTGAAGTCTGAGCCAACTCCTTTGAGTCAATGCCCTTGTTGCAAGAACGGACACTTGCATCAAATTGGGTCCTAGGTAAAGCCAAATAGATTCAATTGTGCATTGGACTCCCATGTACTGGTTATGAAGATCAATTCTTGGCCTTACTTGCTGCCATCAAAGATGGGTAGCCTAATTCAGCCATGAAGAGACACTCAGCCAAGAAAAGGGAAAGGGAATTAAAGCGACTTACATGTTCGGTCAATTATGAAGGAAGTGCGAGTCGTGGTGGAACGAAGGGTAGGGTAAAATCGGTAATTTTATGAAGTTGTAGATAGTCTCATGGAATGTCAGGGGGTTGAATGAACTAGAGAAGCTCACCAAAGTACGAAATCAGCTTTGCGGATGAAAAGTTGATGTCATATATTTACAAGAGACAAAATTGGAAGTCATCTCTCGAAGCACCATACGGAGTTTGTGGAATTGGTACCATGTGGAATGGTTGTATTTGTCGTCTAAGGGGGCTTTGGCAGGCATCTTGGTAATGTGGGATAAAAGAGTGGTGGAAAAGATGGAAGAGTGTGTGGGGGAATATATGGTGGCTACTTCTTTCATGATGTGGAAGATGGTTATCAATGGTCCTTTGTCAGTGTTTATAGACCCAACTATAATATAGCGAGAAGAGGCTTGTGGGATGAATTGGTTGGTCTTTGTAGCTTATGGAACCTTTGTTGGTGTATTGGGAGAGATTTTAACGTCACTCGCTTCCCAAGCGAACGAGTTGGGGGTCCTAGCTCTAGCAGTAATGATGGATTTTTCTGAATTTATTTGTGAGCAAGAACTTCTGGACATTCCGCTAGTGGGTGGCACATTCACATGGTCCAGTAATAAAGAACAACCAGCTTGGTCAAGATTTGATAGATTCCTTATTTCACCCGATTGGGAAGCACGCTTTTCGGACCTACTCCAAAAACGGCTTCCAAGATTATATTCGGATCGCTTCCCCATTCTCATTGATTGTGTTGGCATCCAGGGAGGTAAAAAGTATTTTAAATTTGAGAACATGTGGCTGAAATTAGAAGGCTTCATTGAGTGAGTGAGACAATGATGGTCTTCATATATCATACAGAACATTCCGAGTTATTTGCTGGCTTGTAAGCTAAAGGCTCTCAAAGTGGACTTGAAGAAGTAGAGTGAGCAGATTTTTGGGAATGTGGAACACCGTAAAAAGTCCCTACTTGGTGAACTATAGGGCTTGGAGGACATGGAGGAGGAGAGGGAGCTTTTAGAAGAAGAAAACGCTCACGAAAAGCATATCATATTGGATATTGAAATATTGGCTTTAATGGAAAAGATTTCATGGAGACAAAAATCAAGGGCTTTATGGTTAAAAGAAGGGGATAAATGTACCAAATTCTTCCATCGAACGGTGAATTCGCATAGAAGACACAATATCATTGAGTCCTTATTGGTAGATGGGAGGATTACATCGAACCTTACTGAGATCACAGAGCACATTACCAATTACTATGCACAATTACTTTCGGAGCAGTTTTCTTGGAGACCATGCTTGGATGGTCTTGCTTTTGAGTCGATCGACTAGCAAGAAGCAAGTTGGCTAGAGAGGCCTTTTGAGGAGGTGGAAATCCGTAAGGTGGTGAGAAGTATGGCAGGTGACAAAGCTACAGGCCCGAACAGGTTCACTATGGCCTTCTTTAAGGCATGTTGGGAGGTGGTTAAAGATGATATCATGAGCTTCTTCCACGAGTTTCACAAACGAGGGAAGTTTGAAAGAAGCCTAAATGCTACCTTCATTGCTTTGATTCCAAAGAAGGCAGGAGCAGTGGAGACTAAGGATTTTCGTCCTATTAGCTTGGTGAGCAGTATTACAAAATCCTTGCAAAGGTATTGGCTAATAGATTGAGTATGGTATTGGAGAAGCTCATATCCAAGCCCTAAAATGCATTTATACAAGGTCTACCTTTGCTAATAGATTGAGTATGGTATTGGAGAAGCTCATATCCAAGCCCTAAAATGCATTTATACAAGGTCAACAAATTGTTGACTCGATGCTCGTTGCTATTGAATGTTTGGAGAGTGCATCAAGTCGGGCGAACCAGGATTATTATGCAAACTTGACATGGAGAAGGCATATGATCGTGTAAATTGGAACTTTCTGCTACACATACTTGAGAGGTGTGGAATTGGAGCGAAATGGCGTTCTTGGATCTAATTTTGCATCTCCATTGTCCGTTTCTCTATTTTGGTAAACGGGACCCCAATGGGTTTCTTTGGAAATTCGAGGGGTGTGAGGCATGGTGATTCCTTATCTCCATTACTATTTTTTTTCATAATGGAAGCTTTTAGTAAAATGATTGTAGTTCTCATGGAAGGGAGATTTCTATCTGGCTTTATTGTTGGGGATGCAAGAATCGGGATGACCCACCCCTCGAGATGACCCACCCCTCGGGATGACCCACCACTTATTTGCAGATGAAACACTTGTATTTTGTGGGGCTAATCATAACCACATTCAAGCTTTGCGGGCTCTTCTACTCTGCTTTGAAGCAACATCGGGCTTGAAAGTGAATCTTACAAAGTCAGAATTAGTGCCGGTTGGAAATGTTCCAAGTGTTTTGAGATTGGCTAATGTTTTGGGATGCAAAGTCTCCACTCTACCAAGGAAGTATCTCGGTCTTCCACTGGGTGCCTCCTTTAAGTTGCAATCTATTTGGGATGGGGTATTGGAAAAAATGGTGAATTGGGCTACGGTTTGTAACCCCATACGCGAGGGCAGATTGGGAATTCGGGATTTGTTGGTCTTCAACAAAATTTTGTTGGATAAATGGTTATGGAGATACCACCAAGAAATGGAAGCTTTGTGGAGGGTGATCATAGATTTAAAATATAGTGAATTGTGGGGAGGATGGAGTTCGAATGAGGTAAGTGGACCACATGGAGTGGGGCTTTGGAAACACATAAGAAGAGGTTGGACCAACCTCCATCGATCAACACACCTTGTAGTTGAGGATGGTTCTAGAACTAAATTCTGGGATTACTTATGGTGTGGAGATGGAATTTTTAAAGAAGCCTACCCAATACCATACAACCTTGCACAAAGAAAGACCGACTCAGTGGCACAACTTATGGATCTCTCTAATGGATCACCCCAGTGGAACTTCTTTTTCCTTAGAGATATCCAAGATTGGGAAATTGACACATTTATAGATTTCTTCAATCTTATACACAATTGTAGTGTCTAGAGGAGTGGACAAGATGATATGGTCACCATCCAAGAATGGAAAATTTACTGTACAGCTGTACTATAAGTCTCTTATGACACACTACAAGAAGCTTTCTATGGAAGAACATATGGAAGACTAAGGGCCCCCTAAAAGCTTCTTTTTTGTGTGGACAGCTTTATTAGGGAAAATTCTTACATTAGATAATCTAAGGAAACGCCATTTTATTGTAGTGGATTGGTGTTATATGTGTTAGAAAAGTGGCGAGTTTGTGGATCACCTATTATTGCATTGTGATGTAGCCATTAGTTTATGGAATGACATCTTTGCAAGAGTGGTGCTCATTTGGGTAATGCCAATGAGGGTTGACTTTTTGGCCAATTGGCAAGGCATTCGGGGTAATTCTCAAATTGCAGCTATGTGGAAGATGATACGGACTTGCTTATGGTGATACATATGGATGGAAAGGAATGGTCAGAGCTTTGAGGATCGTGAACGTGCAATGGACGAGCTTAAAATCTTTTTTCTACACACTTTATTTCATTGGTCAATTGTAATAGACTTTAATGGCATGAACATACATGATTTTCTTGTATCCCTAGACACTCATGCCTAGGTGTGACTCTTGTATATGACCCCGTGTACTTGGGCTTTGCCTATTATCTATAAAATCTCTTATTTATTGATTAAAAATTTTTTTTTGAGTTTGAAGTTTCAAGAGAGTGATGCACCCTGAATATCTAGTGCTAGGGTTTTGGGAAGAAAATATGTAAGTAGGGGAGCTCGAGTGATCTATGCTGAGCTTTTGAATATGAATATAATGTTCTAAATGCCACATGAAGATCTTTTTTTCTCTATCATTTTATTTAGAGAAGTGCTATAGACATAAAGAATTAAATCTACAAACTGGCATAGTTTGATGTGACACATTAGATCTACTTTATAATAAAAGTAATGTTACAATCTAACGCACTACATCAAAATATTTCAGTTTGTGGGTTTACTCATTGTGGGAATTCTTTGTGGCTAAAACATTTCACTTTCATTTAACAGCTAGAACACATGCTTTTAACATATAAGCTGTGATCTTTCCTCTATAATAAGTAATAAGCCCATGCATGTATGTAAAGAGGCATTCTCAACATAATTGAGGAATAGACCAGTAACTAGTTTCCAATTATTAAGGTCCAACAGTGGATTCATCTTTGGCTGGAAAATATTTATAAACACAAAATATAATTATTATTGTTGATGGAAAATATATAATTTATCCATATAACGACTATTACAAAATGTACCAGTACTGAAATATTTCGTTCAAGTACCTCAACCGAAATGGTCACTGGAACGGAATTTAAAATTTTGGTGTGGTGTATTTGTTTTGGGAGGAATGGTCAATGCTTCGAAGATAAGGACTGCTTGGTGGATGATCTTATATATCTTTCTTTAATTCCTTATTTTAGTGGACTTCGGCAATTGTATTTAATGAAACTAGTGTCCATGATTTTCTTGTTTCTATTTTTAGTTCCTGACCTGTAATAGGTTCAGTTTTTGTATACTTCCTGTGTAATTGCTTTGCCTTATTACTTGTCTCAGCAAAATTTTATTATTCATCAAAAAGTAAAAAACATTGCCATAATTAGCTGTTCTCAAGTAATGCACCACCACCCTCCGCTTCCTTTTCCAATTTTTGTTTTGGCCTTTTTGTTGCTATTAAAATGTTATTACTGTTGACAAAATGCAGGCTGTTTTGGAGGTACGCATTGAGATTTTGGCAGCTGTAGGGGAAGATGATGGGATTACTCGCTGGCTTGATTAAATCCCAAGAGTTAAGAAAACTAACATTTTCCTGCCCATGAGGTTTGTATTAATTCAAAACAATTTGAAAGTTGTAAAGCATTCTTCTATATTTCTTCTCTTTTTATTTTTCTTTTCCCCCTTTTTCTTATTGAATTTTGGAGATATAATGAGCTTTGTAGGCCTTCTGTATTGCTTGCTTGGCCTCATATGAAATGAATGTACAAGAGAGATTCCATTCGAACATATGAACTTTGTTTATGCGGGAATCTCATTTGTTGGCTCATCTTATAGATTTGTACGTTGCAACTCAATTCTATAATTCATTCCTTTTTTAGCCGAGCATCTTTTAGCTTTTGCAGAGAGCAGGGTCTCCATGACATGACTCGTATGAAAAGCATATTCTTCTGAAATGCTTCACATTTAGTGGCCGAAAAAGCACTCTAGAGTGTTGTCTTTACCTTTGTATGGAGCTTAAGCTTCAAGCAAACTGTGGATTCTGATATCCCCACCCGTACACAAATGGTGGATCAAATCATCATTGATTTGTCCCATTTCAAAGGAATTGTGTTGGGGTCCCCCAAGCTGGTGCAGTTATCTGAGCGTGAGCTCTGTGTGTGTGGTTCTCAAGTTTTTCACAATAAGGGTTTAAGCCACACGGCCTACAGTTTACCTATTTCATGGTCTCCCCCCCCCCCCCCCCCCCCCCCCCCAAATTGCCCATTCTTTAGGATCAAGCAATGTCACATTAATTTTTGCTTTTGGGTTATAAATCCCAAAAGATATGAACTTCACCTGACCCTACAACATTTAGTTTAACATCGCACTAATTCGATTGCGCAACGCTACGGATGATGTGATAATTTTGGTAAAAATTAAATGTGAGAGATGCAACCTTGCTTGTGAGTTTGCAATCTTGTTGGTTTAAGAAATGAGAAAATCTTCTCATCTGCCGGTTTACATACCCTACACCACACACCTGACATTGCAAATCGGTTTCATTAATTATATATAAAAACACAAAAATCAGCTCCAAGTTCTCTCATTGTTAATGTGTTTTTGTGCCTGTGTAGAAAATGTGATGAAAAAAAAGAAGAAAATGAGGCCAACCCAAAATTTGGGGAGATAGAGGGTCCTCTGAGAGAGAGAGAGAGAGAGAGGGTTTGATGAGAAAGAGAGCTTGAGAAGGGAGATAGGGCTTGGTGAGAGAGAGGGGGTTCGGTGAGAGAGAGAGAGGGGTTCGAGAGAGATTGAGAGAGACTCAGATAATAGAAATCAGATTTTGAAGAGAGAGGTGTGTGGATGCGTTCGGATAAAAAAGAAGGGAATGCAGTGTATAGGCTGTTGTAGCAGTGTTCTTAAGAAATATGTATCATACAGATCAAGATAAAATAAAAAATAAAAAGTAATATTGATCTTTGTTTAGATAATTTTTAATTTTTAAAATTTCTCCAATCTTCATTCTTAAATATCATTTAAATACAAAATATTTTTTTTATTTTAAATTTTTAACCTTTTATCTAATAAGTACATAATCATTACTCAAATATAAAAATCAATAACTTTTACATATTTCAAAAAAATAATAATATTAAAAACTAATATTTAAATAAATTTTTAACTTTATTTATTCACTTATATTAACTCCAATACAATACTTATTTTAAAAAAATATTTTTATTCAATTTTTTCTTACTTTTTAAAACTCAAAAAAATAATTTGATTCAAATAATCTTGCTATTACTTACAAGATTTTAAGATACTTTTTAAACATAAACATGCCCTTAAATCTTTCCATCACCTAAAATGTGTGCCACGATGGTGCTAGAAGTTTCGCTGAACTCGGTGCCTCCTGGGATGTAACCCAAGGCTGCTTAAAATAGTGGCTGTCACTCTCACGCGCTTAATTAATAAGCTATGCGTGGCAAGTGGCGACATCTTTTAGCCTTTTTTCTTTTTATATTATTTTCTGATTTGGAAAATGTCGAATTTTGTCCCCTTCCACCTGTTCAAAAATCTGTGACACCACGCCACGTTTCCCCTTTAAAAAACACAAAATGTAAGGGAGGGAAACGTTAAATATTGATTATGAAATTATCAATTGATTTTTTTTTTATTACGAGTTTATAGACTTATTTCTATAATACAGATATATAAAATCTTTATTATCAAGCATACAAAATAGAGTAATGATACGTATAAAATCTTTTTTACAATACTTTATATAACCATATTTTAAAATAAGAATATTAATGTAAAGTGATGTTACTTTTATAAGTTTTTACAAAAATAGCTCTCATTTAAAACATAGTTGTATAAAATATTGTGAAAATAGTTGTATGTCTATCATTTTCTTACAAAATATCATGTATCTATACACTTCGACCTTCTGAACTCAGTGTAAATGTCGTGTTTCGTACGCCTATGAGCCAAGCTCTCAGTAGTCCAGGTCTTCGGTCTTGGTGGCTTGCTAACACAAAGAATAGATCAGCAAAAAGTAGAACTTGGGTAGACGGAAGAGCTTCCAATGCCTAAGTCAGTAATATTTTTAGAGATGATACGAGAAAATATGATTTTTTCTAGAGAGTTTTCTCAAGAATACCTGATCTATCCACTATTTGATACTTGAAGGTTCCTTTTATATCTTACCTCAAGGGTTAGGCCACCATGCCCTACCACCATGCCCTGCAGCAAGGGAGGGGTGTCCTCCTAGAGTACCTTCTGCCAGATCTCATTTAATGCGGCGTGGTCTTTTGAGTGAGGTAATTAATGTAGTGTGATCCCCTAGTGAGTACATTTAATGCAGAGTAATCCTCTAGTGTTGCCTTAGAAATCAGTCTCGTCAAGATGCGCTTGTTTCTCTCCTTCTTTCGTCGAGGTAGCTTCCCCCGCTCCCATAATAACAACCTATCTTCCGACCCGAAATCCTCTATCCAGCTCATATGGGTCGAGAGCTCCTGGCTGGGTCACTGAGTGGCTTGTTGGATACAGATCTTTGGATACTGGGCCTGTAAAAAATCTCCCTAACATCATCATCTCCTCAAATCTTGTCATTAATATAGAAATGAATAGAAAAAAGCTTGAGATTTTTATTTTAATACAAATCTAATATTTTTATTTTTTAAAATGTGATAGTGATTGCGAAAACATAGACAAATTTTTGTTTATGCTTTTGTAATTAGAGTAAAAAAATTAAAATCTAAATTGAAATTTTGTTCTAGATTTAAAAGAACTTGTAATACTTTTTAATGTAACAGACTGAGAAACTGATCAAATTAATGCCTTATAAATAAAAATTATATTTTTCAATTCTAAATTATACTCCTTTAATTTATAAGTGAAAATAAATCTTATATGACCAATATGGAATGTCTGCAATTTTGTTGAAAAAAGATGTATCAATATTTATACTCGAGTTTTACTGTTTATTATCCCTACATATCATTTATTATATATTATATTTATTTAAATTTTTTTTAATTATCTATATTTTTAAATTAATTGAATTATTCTATTAAAAAAAATTGGGTGTATAGAATTAGAGATGATTAAAATTTCTATTTATCACTATAGTAGTATAGTGGACTGTTTTTGTAAGAGGAGCAAAATTTTAAATTAACCCAGAGGTATACGAGGAGCCACGTGGCGCATCCACAATCACCGTAAAGTCTAAGTTCCAAAGCTTCAAAAGAAACGAAACCGCCACGTGTACGGTAGTTCGGAAAGGGTAGGCAAAGTCTACACTCTGCCTTTGTTTATAAATAGACGTGGGATTCAGAGGTCGGTCGAGTAGTTATCATTTAGGAAGCAAACGGAAAAGGAAAAGAGAGCGAGCAAGAAAGAAAGGAAATAAGAGCTTTGTGGATTCAAGCGTTATGGTGTCTGTGAGCCCAAACCCAACTCAGGGGTTTTACTTCTTCGATCCCACTACCACGGACCCTCCTGCCGGTCCCAATTCTCTGCCGCCGCCGACCGCCACCACCACCGGCGCTGCAAGTGCTTCTACGGCGTCGTTCCCGGATGATCCGAATAAGAAGGTCCGGAAACCCTATACGATTACCAAGTCGAGGGAAAGCTGGACGGAGCAGGAGCACGACAAGTTCCTCGAAGCTCTCCAACTGTGAGTGTTTGTTATTCCTTGGAAATTGTTTCTTTTCATCGTTGGGAGTTTTCTCTCTCTCTCTCTCTCTCTCTCTCTCTGTTTGGTTGCTGAGAATATTGAGGAATTGGGGGGAAATGATAGATTTTTGTTTCTATCTTGGGGTTTTCGGTGGAAGATTCTAGATCAAAATAATCGAATGCCTAAATTCTGAACAGTTCCCTGAAATACTTATTGTTATCGGAGCCGTTTCTGTATATGAGAGAAAACCCTCTGGTTCTGTTAATTGTTTCTTAATTAATTTATCTTTTTGCTTGAATCATTTCAGATTTGATCGGGACTGGAAGAAAATTGAAGCATTCGTAGGGTCTAAGACGGTTATCCAGGTAAGTTTAGTGGTGCGGACTCACTTATTACCTTGAAGTTGAGAAACTATCGGATAACGTGAACACGAAAAGCTTTTAACTGAGCCTTTGTGTTTCTATTGTCTCGTGTTCCACTTATCCCATTGTCTTTGCCTTTATTGTTCGTCCTTTTGCAGATTCGTAGTCATGCACAGAAGTATTTTCTGAAGGTTCAGAAGAGTGGAGCAAGTGAGCATGTGCCACCGCCTCGACCAAAGAGAAAGGCAGCTCATCCGTATCCACAGAAAGCCCCTAAAAATGGTTAGGATGGTTGGCCTGCTTTTATTATTATTATTATTATTATTATTATTTAATGTTGTGGTTTCCATTAGAATTAGAGCTGATCTTTCGCTTGTGTGAATTTTGCGGTTTCAGTTTCATCCCAAGGTACTAGCCCATATCAATCTTCATCTGCTATGCTTCAACCTGCATATGTTTACAGGCCAGATTCATCATCAGTTCCTGGGAATCCAATAACCAGTTCTACTTTGTCTACTTGGAGTTTTAACTCTCCGCCTGTAGCCTGTGTCTCACAAGTGACAAAAGGTTTTGAGCCGTTCCTACCTGATTTGCGAGTTGAAACTTGATTTTATATTCTTTTCTTCTAAAAATATGTTGGCCTCATTCTGTTTACATAACATATACTTGTTTGGGTTTTTTAGACGATGCGGGATTGGTTGAGCCACCCATTGTAAATAATTGCTGCTATAGTAGTAGTAATGAAAGCACTCCAAGGACTTGGCCAAGAGGGGAAAAGGTCGATCAAGAGGATCATGAAAAGCCAGTTAGAGGTTCGTAAGTTTTTTCTTTCAATTTTCTAATTTAACAATTAAGGTTTGGGCATAATCAGAGAGTGAGTTCCGCTGTGCCATGTTTCCTCACTACAGAACTATGAGAATGACAAATGGCATTCCCTCCTTTAAACATTTTTATTGCAACTAATCGTGCAATAGCACTGTTATAATGGAATCTGAGGGTGCAATGCATTCTGTAGTTTGGTTCTAACATTAGTTTACCAGGAAAAAGATTATACCAAAAACAAACTTCTATGATGTAAATCCTGGTTGGGTTAATATGTTTCCTCTTTTCCTCGTGTCTTTTCTAAATGCTGCATGTCTCAATTGTAATTCTTTTCACCCATATGCTTCACTTTGATTCCAAATATATGTTAAATAAACAATCATTTATCCTTCAACTTTTGGAGCTCATGAATGCACAAGTCTAGCCTTTCTTGTCTGGTCAGACTTCACTAATTTTATATTAGCTTAACACTTGAAAATGCATGTTTTATTTTTCAATCACCTATTATTTTGTAGCATCCCTGTCCTCCATTGGGAATATGAAAATTCACATTGGGTGGGTATGTTATAAAAGTAATCATGGGTGATAAATTCCACATTGGCTATTTACTAGGTGAAACTGGGTTTATAAGTGATTCTAGGAAAAACTCAAATTGATTAGTCTTTTTTAGGGTTATAGCACAGATGTGGCTGTCATTTCTAATAGCATCAAAGCAATTATAGTCAAAAGTGTGGAACTTGAGCTGTGCCACTTGTAATGGAATGACCTATCAGTGACGTTAAAATTTAAGGGAGAGGTAATACCTTGAATTGAGTATAGAAGATGGTGAATGGAATCCCACATTGCTAGCAATAGATATGTTCTTACCCTCTGTAATGATTCCAAGAGGTTTCAATTGCAATCTACCATTTATTTTGTAAGGATAGGCTTAGATGTGGCTTGGGCTTTCCTTAGGTCATTACAATTTGGTACTGTATTAGCTTGGGAGATGCTCATGCTTTAGAGCACATGCTAGAGAACCAGTATTTTCTGGAATTCACCTTTTTCTGGAGTCAAGTATTTTCTGCTCAATGCTGCTATAAACAGTTGTAGTTATTAATATTGCTTGTATTTTTTATTATCAGTTCATGAATTTTTTTGACCTACTATTGCTGATTAGCTTACTTTCCGTTTGATGCAGTAATGCCAGATTTCGCTCAAGTTTACCGGTTCATTGGCAGTGTCTTTGATCCCAATGCCACTGGTCACTTGCAGAGACTGAAGCAGATGGACCGAGTAAATTTGGAAACTGTACGTCCGTCCTCTTCAAAAGTCTAGTACTTTTATTTTACCATTTTTCTGTGGTTATCAGTTTTAGTAGCAAAAGAATCCTGTCCCGCCCCCTTGTTCTCAATAGAGATTGTATGCTTTGGATTTTTCTATATTATTTTTTCTCTGATGAAGCTGCTGATTTATGTAACAAATGTATTGTGCGTTATCCCAGGTATTGCAGTTGATGAAAAACCTCGCTGTGAATTTGACAAGTCCTGTATTTGAGGATTATGTAAGTCATTTCTTCCATGCCCAGTATTTCTTTTACTTCTTGTTGTTCTGGATTTATCCTATATGTTTTCATGATGCATCTATCAGCCCTAAAACAGCTATTGCTACTGTTAATTTTAGAGACTTAGGTTTGAAATCTGGAATCAGACAGCCACCCATTTACATTCTTGTTATATAGAATGTCATGGAGTCATGTGTTTATGCTGCTCTCCTGTATGGACTCGATCATGTAGTTTGCTAGCAATTGTATGTTGATGTCATGAGAGAGAGAGAGAGAGAGGTAAATGTGGCTATAGGTGTAGTATGACTATTAACACAAATCATGAGAGCAGCATTGATCTGGAAGGCATTCGGATACATTCTCTAATTGTGGTTATCACAACCTGCCTAGTTACCACACAATCTTGCTCCATCATTTTGGCCCATGGAAATTGTATTTCAAGTGAAAACTTGGGGTTGTTCACCGGATTTAGGAACCTGAAATTTAAAGGGGGTGAAGTTATATTAGCTTGAAGACTTGTAACATATTCAATTTTCTTATAATATCACTGTTTCAAATTGGCAAGTGTTATCACTGTTTTCTTATTAATTATGGTAAAAATTTTCTTCCCAAAAGCTTTTTGCTTGTTTGTGGTGTTTTAACAGCTTCTATCAACTGTATCATCTTTTCCTTTTATAGTTCAAATATTTTTCTAGTTAGCATAAGGCTTCAGCTTCAAAACTTAACTTTGAGCTTGATATTAAGACATTTGATAGTTTTATCCTGCCATTCGCTCATCTTTGATTTTACCTTAACTAGACATTCAATATGGTGCTTTCAATATTTTGTCGAGAAGGTGTTCTTACTGGATTGTATTTGATCCCAGATTGATTGTAAGTTACAAGATCTGAGGTGTTTTTTTTTTGGCTTTGGGTTGGAGGATGGGGTGTCGAGTAGTATAAGTTGGCGTTTGAAAAATTGCAATAACTAACAATACTAACAAGATCACCTTCATGTTTGATTAGACTTTGCTTCCTGACCAATATGATAAGTTGTCCTTTACACAAGTTGAGAAGGTGCTCTTACCTAGATTTCATTTGCTACTGAAAGTATGTTTCAATTTGTGGAATGGTTGTAGAAGAGCCACTACTACCTTTATAGTCACACTTTGAGATTTAGTACTTGTTTCCTATTCATAAATTCACTAGAAGGTTTTTTTTTTTTTGGCATCTCTTTTTTGATGGGGAATTATCTGGCTATGCATGCTATAATGTTTTGATGTTGGAATAATGGCTTTGTGGGGAATAATCCATTATGCATGCTGCATTAGTATGGTGTTTCGATGTAACTCTAGAAAAAATTACGGTTGTGCATCTTGTCAAATGCCATTGATTGAGCTTCCGAAGCCAATCAAAAATATGATTAACAATTTATCGTATATTACTTCATTAAATGATAAAAACATTCGTTTCATTTGTAAACTATTTATGAAATTTATACAGAAAAGGCAGCTTTCATTGAATGATACTGACCACGAGAAGGCCAAATCTGGTAGCTCCTTCAACAAAATCTGTGCCGATCAATCACATAGTGCCATTCTATCTGCTTAGGAAGTGAGAGGTACGACTAATAAACAGAAAATGCCGGGCAGAGCAAGACATGGATATGGCATCGTGATAACCCAAAATCTGTGTACATAAACTCTTCAGAGGAACTACCAGTTCGTAGCACTACTACTCTTTGGCTAATTATGTACTTGTTGCATCCATCAGCGTAGGATAAATTAGTTCAGTGATTTCAAGCGTAGTATCGAGAGCCATCATCTGTAAAGAGTTGCAAGCGTTTTGTGTCACTCAGTTTTGATTGTATATAGTTGTAATTTAGTTTTGGAGGTTTTGCATACTTGATTAGTCTTAAAAGAGTCATCTGTCATCTTCTGGGTAACTGTTTATGATGAGATGATATAAGTATATATCTTGTCCTTGTGTGTGAACAAACTTTCTATTGCTTGGTAATTTTTCATAATAGCAAAAATACTCATTTTCAATGTTATCTATGCTACCTAGATCTCATAGTTTTACTAATAAAATTTTCTTGGCCGTTATTAAGGGGTGAAGTTACTGAGGATGGGGTATTCAAACTGCTCGCGATGGGAACTATAGCACAACGAAGCTCCAATTAATACGGCAAGCGATTGGCAGTAATGGAGTATGGTGGTGGTGGTGGTGGGAGAAGAGGTCCCATTATTATCTCTCAAGAAGTGGAAGGAAAGGGTTAGAGGAAGATGGCCATGGAGCTTATGGAGTTATGCGATAGTGTTACAAAACCTCCATTTCGTATGTGTTGAATAGGGGACAGGCAAGGGTGGATGGGAGAGCATTAGAGATAGGAGAGAGAGAGAGTAAAACTACCATCAACAAGGGTGAGTACGGCAGCAGGAAGACCATACAAGGCGGTGTTAGAACTTAGAAGGGTGGAAATGGAAATATGGTTCCCATTGGGAGGAGTACAAAGCAACATCGGAAGAGGAGGACACTGTTTGAATCAATTGAGGTTCAGATTCCGAAAGAGAAGTGTTGACGCTGATGAACTAACTGAAGTGGTGTAAAGGCAAGGGACGAAACTACACGGGGGAAAGAGGGGCCATCCCCCTTGGAACTCAGTATTTTATTCTTTCAAGGTGAATCAATTAGAAACAAAATAAGCATGAATCTAAAAAAATTCTGTTGATTAAGAGTGGAAGTTCTTAAATTTGAAGGTAAAGTGTTTAAATCATATAATTTTTTTTTTTTGCTTGCTTCTTCTTGTTTAATTAGTTTACAAGACTTCTTTTTATGGGTTTTGTTTGTATTAACAGAATCTTTATAATTAGTTATTTACCTTTTAGTTGATATTTGTAATCTATTTTTATCGATGAATGGTTATATTAGTTTATTTTAAACGTATTTATATCTTTACCTAGTTTAGGTGCTCTTGTTGATCTTTTAATTAATGCATGCTAAATAGAACATCTAAAGCATCTATTTCTTTTTAATTATGACTGGTATTTCATTATCTTTTTTAAGAGGACCGACATTGGACATGAATTGAAAGAAATTGGTCAAGAAGTAGCTCTATAGATTTTGATTTACTAAATATAAGTCTTACATGCATTTGAAATATTTAACGACATATAAGTTTTTCCATATCAAAAAATTGATTAAATTAGCCCTAAATTCTATTTTGTCAGTTGTTAATGGGTCCTTTTTATTTATTTTATTTTGAAACAACTAGGCTGAACTATATAGGCAAACCAAAAATTATAGAATCTTTTTTCAAGAACGATCATGTAGATATTTCATAAGTAGAGCATGTTTCTACTACCAATGTTGACACTTTAAATCCTATGCAACATTCTCAAAAAATACCCAGAGTTCAATCTGAAGAATTGATACTTCTAGGTTAGTGCGTGATCCAGGTTTTCTTCCTCCAATATGAGATTATCATATGAATCAGCATGATGAAATAAGATGAGCATATCTCAAAGTTAGCCCATATCAATTTCATATGGAAAGTATCCATATTTTGAAAAAACTGGTCATCCTAGTCGATATCAATTTGAGTGGTTTAAGATATTATCTAATTGGTTGGAGTATTCACCAACAAAAGATGCTATGTTTTGTCTTCCATTTCTTCTTAACAACAAAAACCAACTGGACGCCGGTTCAAATGTGTTTACGGTATAGGGTTTTCACAATTGAAAAAAAAGTGAACAACGAAAAGCCTGTGCCTTTTTGGGTCATGTTATCTTCCATGTTATCTTTTCAACAAGAAACCAACAGGATACTCTGGTTCAAATGTGTTTACGAAGAGGGTTTTCACAATTGGTAAAAAGTTAACGAAAAAGACTTTATTTTTGTGTCATGTGGGTAAAGACTTCAGTTCACCGCATATTGTTACAATCAAAGCTTGTGAAGATTTGGTCAACCAATCATAGCATTTTGACAAAGTGATGCATCAACAAAAAGCACAACAGATCTTGAAGAATCGACTTCAACTTAACGTTTCGATTGATGCTATTTGATGACTCACTTTTCAAGTATGTGCTTTTAGAGGTTGGGATGAAAGCTTAAATATAAAAAATGAAGGTAATTTTATTGAAATGTATAAGCTTTAGTCTTATTTAACAAAGATACTAATGAAGTTGTCTTGAAAAATATCCCACAGAATGCCAAATATGTCTTGTCATAAACTCAGAAAGAGATTTTGTTTATTTTTACAAGAAAAGCTCGAAAAGTGATTTGTGATGATATTGCGGATGCAAAGTTTTGTTTTATTGTTGATGTAGTCCATGATGGGTCCGAAAAAGAACATATGGCTATTGTTTTAAGATTTGTTGACATAAAGATTTATTTGAGAGCATCTTATTACTCTTGTGCATGTTAAGGATACTGTTGCATCAACTCAAAAGAACGAGATATCTAATATTTTATCTCATCACAACCTCAACATTCAAAATATTTCAGATCAACGGTATGACAATGCTAGTAATATGTGAGGTGAGTGGAATTGTTTGCAAGCTCTGTTTTCACATGATTGCCCATATGCATATTACATAGCTTAGCACACAGACTATAGTTATCTCTAAAGACAACCTCAAGAGAGGTTATCCCCATCCACTAGTTTTTCTCTATGTTAACTATCATTGTTATTTGTTTTGGAGCTTTCTGTAAACGTAATGATGAATTGTATGCTGCTCAAGCAAGTAAAATTGCCAAATTGATTGCGGCTAATGAAGTTGAGACTAGTACAAGGCTTAATCAAATTAGAACATTACAATGCGTCGAAGATACAACATGGGGTTCCCATTTTAAGTCACTTCAGGGCTCGCCTGGGGTTTACCCTGTCCACCATGCCCAACCCACAAATATATATTTATAAAATAATAATTTTTTTTAATAAAACAATGTCTTTTTGGAGAGTTTTCCTCCTAAACAGAGTTGTTTTATCTTAGAACTTTTTTTATAAAAAAATAAACGATGTAAACAATGTCATTTTGAGGTTAGGTTAACGTAACCCTCCCCCTTGTCTATTTCTTTCTTTCTTTCTTTCGCCTGTCTCTTTCCTTTCTGGAGTCTAGTTCTCTCAATCTCTCTTCCTCTCCCCTGATCGCTCTCTCTCTCTCTCTCTCTCTCTCTCTCATTGTCACGTCACCTTCTTTTCCTCCTCCTCTTGGCTCCTCCACTTTTTTCTTCTCCTCATTGTTGAAGGAAAATGGTCATGGAAGTTAGAACCAAAACCACGAATGGCCATAGGTTTGCGAAGAGACCCACCACCATTCATGGCATTGGTTCTTGGTAGAGTTTGAAGTCAAGTCAAATCTGTTAAATTTTTTTTTTCATTTTCCAATTTGTTGTGGATTTTTTTTAGATTTTTGATTGTTTTGAATTTTTTGGTGTTTTCTGATTGTCTATTTGTCATGGGTGGGTGGTGTGCGAGTTGAGGCAGATGGTCATGGGGGCCAATCCGCCCCCCAGCATCTATACTGGGGCACCCGTGCATCGAGGATTATGTCGGGGTCCAAGGGCCCAAGATGTCCCCCCTCCTCCCATGCGAGGGTGAGGGCAGGTAGCACCCCTATTAGAGATGCTTTCTCGATTTATGATACGATAATATCATATGAATTTATATTTATCTTGCACTTGATGAAGAAAACTATGGGGATCATTAATAGTTTTTGTCAATGTTTACAAAAAAAAATCTCAGGACATCTTGAATGTTGTGAATTTGATCTCAAGTACAAAAGAACTTATTCAAAAAATGAGAGATAGTGGTTAGAATACTTTATCTAAAAGTGTATTGTTGTTTGAAAAAAATGTATTTTTATTTTTTCAAGGTCATGAGATTGATGTCCCTAATATGAATGCTCTTTACTTATGGTCAGGGTTGTTAAATTTACAAGAAATGGCAATCAAGCATCATTCTAGAGTGGATATATTCACTGCTACAATAGACTCTCAATTGCATGAGTTAAACAATAGATTTAGGCAATTGAGCTTCTTGTGCTTAGTTTTTCTTTGAACCCCAAAAATACTTATCAATCATTTGATATTGACAATATATGAGGTCTTGTAGAAAATTTTTATCCAGAAGATTTTATTGAACAAGGAAAAGATCAACTAAGATTTCAGTTGCAATATTACTTGCATAATGTGCCTTATCATCCATATCTACAAGACTTGTCCACAATTTTTATTTATATCGAGTGGTGAAAACTACTAGGAATGTTAGGTCTATGGTTTGGTTGACAAATTGATTCAACTTGACTTGACAGTTCCAATCTTGATGCCAACTACTGAGCGAGCTTTTTTAGTTATGAACAACATTAAGACAATGCTTTGAAACAAAATGGATGTTGACTTTCTTGGATATTATTTGGTAGTTTACACTTAGAAAGAAATTGCTTAAAGATTTAATATGAATTCCATAATTGATAAATTTTATTCAATTAAAAAGTAACAAGTTCAATTAGCATAACTGGTTATGTCATATTTTTTTATTATATTATACATGGAGTGATGTCATAATTTTTTTTATACAAATTTTTACATGTACCTTGGCTCACCCTAAATTAGATTTCTAGCTCTGTCTCTATGTACAGAAACCTTGTCGAAACACGACAATCCGATAGTTGGTATTTCGATGGATGATTTGGTAGCAGTAATGCTTGTGATAAGAGCTTAGAAGCAAAACACACTCCCAAGGTACAAAATGGCGTTCGGGTAGTGGTAATTAAAGAAAATTATGATGAGAATACCCTTGGGACAACTTTGGCAATGTCTAAACATTTGGTAGAAGGGTTCATCTTGGGGAAGAATCGAGATGAGGCAAGGGACTGCAAAATGCTTATAACAGGGGTAGAGAGCATATCAGAGACGATGGGTGCTATGGTTGTGTATGATTTTGATGGACCTAAGGAAGAAAGTTGGCAAGGGTCGAGTTCTAACTTGGAGAACGTAAATGGTCTAATATCTCTAATGAATTTCATAGATAGTGAATAAGAACCCTAGGAGGAAGCCATCCTAATAAATTTTGTACACTCAAGTAATAACAGCAACGCTCAAGTATCAGAATGGGTTCTACACAAAGCAAAGGAGATCCAACATTGTGTAGAGCTAATATGTGATGGCTTCGAGGATCAATTCATGGTTCTTCTCACAGTCATAGAGTATAGACAAACTCTTTCAAGTTCAGAAGATGAGCTCAATTCAACAAAGAAAAGAGCTATAGAACTAAAAAGACTCAACTAGATAATTAACTACAAAGCAAGAGAAATGAGTTAAAGTTGTGCAAGATTTAAGGGAAGGTAACAGCTTTAGTATTATGAACCCTAAAGTCATTCTCTGAAATGTAAGGGGGCTGAATGAGAAGATTGTGTGGGGGATTTCATGGTGACTTGCTCATTCAAAAATGTTGTGAATGGATTTCAGTGGGCCTTTGCAGGTGCTTATGGTCCTAATATAGATCATGCAAGAAAATTATGATAGGATAAGTGGGTAGGACTAAGCAGTATATGGGACCTACCTTGGTGTATTGGTCATGACTTCAATGTCACTTGGCTCCTGAGTGAAAAATCGGATGGCTCCAATTTCAGTTCAGCAATGGTAGACTTCTCTAACTTCATATATGAACAAGACTTACTAGATTTTCCTCTTGCAAGTGGCTCTTCACTTGGTTGGGCAAATCAAGAACACCCATCTTGATCAATGATTGATAGATTCTTGGTATGTTCAAATTGGGAAGCACACTACCCAAATTTAAATTAGAGGGCTTCATTGATAAAGTGGCAATGGTGGTCTTTCTTACCAATTCCAATGAAACCAAAGCTATATCATCACATGTAAATTGAAATCTTTGAAAAACGATTTGAAGGTTTGGAATGAATAGGTGTTTGGAAATGTTGAATGCTAATAGAAAATATTATTTGAATAACTGAAGAGCTAGGAGGGTGTAGAAGATGAGAATGAACTATTTGAAGTAGAGAGAGCTCATAAAAATCTAGTGTCTGTGGAACATAAAAGGACTTGGGCCCCTGGCCTCAATGGGTCCAACAAGCCCAGAATCTGGATGCCGGGGGGCCGACTAAAAGTAGTTACCCATCCGGCCCCCTATCTAGATACCGAGGGGTCGATTACTTACGGTCCGTCCAGCCTTAATGCGTCTATCAGGCCCAATTTTTTTTTTTTATTCCTAATTCAACAAAAAATTATTTGAGTAACAATTAAATATATATAAAACAAAAAATTAAAATTAAATGCATAAAACATAAAATTAAATTATCTCTAATAAAGTTGCTAAGTTCTAATTAATAATTCTAAGTTATGACAAGTACTATAGACTATTACAAATTAATATAAATATATTACAAATTGTCAAATAAATTGAATTAATAATAATATTTCAAGATTTGAAATACATCTTAAACAAAAAGGTAAACAAGAGTAACAATGATGAACATAAGCTTGTAATAAGATGAGATGGTTATTCCAAGTGGCAAGTCACATTATAAAACCTAAAAAAAATGGAATTGAATAACAATATTTTAATAATTGAAATACATCTTAAAAAAAAAACAAAATATCAACATGAACATAGACTTGTAGTAAGATGAGATGGTTACTTCAAGTGGCAAGTGACATCATAAAATTTGGATTAGGGATGACCAAAATATTGTGGGCTATCTCTTAAAGAATGGAATACTTGACGATATTGACCTTCCACCAAACTAAGATATCAAATTGGGCCATATATAGTTGTATGTCTACCGACAAATATCTATCCAAGTCTGATTGACTGTCTGAAGTCTTCAGAAGTTTGAAAGTCTTGCCATATCTCTCATCCAACCTACGCTTTTTTGACCTATCGACTTTGCGAGGAGGAGTTGTGGTAGATGGTGGAACTATTATATTAACACCCCTAAATGAGACAAACTCATCATACAATCTACTGAGAGTTTCCTTAACCCTTGCCACAAGTTGATCCACCTATACCTTCCTATTAGTATTTTCCAAGCCAAACGTCATGCCATTAATTTTGTATTGCGGGTCAAGAGTAATAACCACATATAGGAAAATATTAATCCTACTCAGGTCTCCTCAATACTTTTTATACTTGAGTCTCATGCTCATTGCCATAATTTGTAAAGCAGTATCACCACTCTCGCACATTTCATCTAATGACTCTTTCATTAGATATAACATACAAAAACCCAGAAGTGGTGCATGTCACCTATAGAAAAGCCTCAAAAATTATTAAAAAAAAAAAACCCGCAGATTATCCCAATCACAATCGGTGGGCCATCTTGATCTCCCATTATCCTTAAATTGGTGGGCCATCTTGATCTCTCATTATCCTTAAATTGGTGGACATATTGTATGTTCTCATCACCTATGGCATCAAAGGTCAATCTGTACTGTAGGGCAGTATCCAACATCAAGAATGTTGAGTTTTATATTGTAGAAACATCAAAACACAATCTGACGGCCCCAAACCCCGCTTAGGATTTAACGGAAACTGAAGTATTGGGACATGTAATAGAAAGTTACATACACCAGTTCATGACAGATAATATGCACTGCACCTAGCATGCATCTAGCAATATGTTTGAGTCGCAGCGAAAGGATTCTTTTGACTTATAATATGTAATAAAACACACTAGAATCAAAATATTATGTCTTAAACAACCATACAATAACAGTAGGGTCCCAAACATTGACCCTTCATAAACCACAAAAGCTTAGCGTATTGTTTTATGTTAGTTAAAAATATAATCATTTTTCTTCCTCTATCAAACACCTAAAGATCTCCATATAGAAGGCAATCAACACAAGTCGGCCTTCAAGGGTGAATTTGTCTTTAATCATCTCAAGCCAGTCGTCCATCACACTCACTTTCTCCTTAACATAATACAACTTCTACCGTTCTAAGTGATAATGGTAATTGAAACTACTACAATAAGATTTTTCAATATCAACAAATTATACAATTAAGCTACCATCAGTTTATAAAGCGTGCACAATAATAAACATGACGTGTATGCATGGTTAAATGAAATTGATATTACAAAACCTAACTTCAATGACATTAGAGTTTTTGTACTTCATAACATGCTTGCTTTCATAAAATAGATTTCATTCATTCATATTTTTGTTCTTACATATGGTGGACTCTCCATGGTTTCCCATAAATCATGTACTCATGTTGGTTACTGCATCACATCATAGGTCTATCCACCATCTATGAGTACGTTATTAGATATGCTCATACATGGCAGAATGCCTACGTCATGAGTATGTTATTCCTTTCATCCCAGATACTCAAGCAGAGCAAAATGCTTACGCCATGAGTATTTTATTCATTTGCGCACCCACCATCATTAGGTGCTTTTGGCTTAGCTCTAGGAAATCTTTTAATCCCATTAAAAGCCCATTGATGGTTCTTTGTTAATCCAAGGGATTTCACTTTATTTTATACACTCCAAGTGGACAGCTAAAATTCACTAGGTGAATCTCTCATCCTAGCATTTGGGATGATGATAAAAACTTATCTTTTATGCTTGACTCAAAATTCATGACAAACTTGCTTGCTTCATGACAGATATTCATGATAAGTGGTAGATATGTTATCATGGTATAACATAAATATTTTGAATATTACGAGAATTTAAATTAAACATGGATCATTTGGCTTGACATTTATTATCTAGCATGCTAACATATACCAAGCGTAAGTCAAAAGTTAACTTACAAAAATCCTTGCATTTAATTAATCGACGTGGGCTAAAATAAGAGATGTACTAAGATTAAAAAATCTCATTAACGAAGAAAAGTTTAGAATCTAATACCCTTAGGGCAATTGAAAAATTGCCCCTTTAACTCTTTGAGAATTACAAATAAGCCCTTAAGCAATTAGGCCCTAAACTTCACAAGCCTCATGTATTTTCTATTCTAAATCTATTTTTGAAATTAGAAATTAATAAATCATGCATTTACTATAAGAAACTTAACATGGCTGAAACACTTAGAACCCTAATATTCACCAAGTGTGATTTTAGCTCTACTTGCATACCATTAGAGACTTATGTTGAAAGCATAAATGAGAGAAAGAACATATATATTTTAATGTAGCAAAAGAAAATGATGATCTATCCTCCAGCCATAATTACTTAAGTCTTCAACCAAGGAATCTGAAAACCAAAGACACAAGTTTATGAGACTAGAAGCACAAATTTTTTAGAACTCTATACTCTCACTATCTACATGAAGAGTAAAAGAACAAGGTTTTCAACCAAGTCTCTTTTTCTGTACGCTCATGACTTAATGGCTAATCATAGGCAATTTATAGACTAGCCAAGACCCATGTCAACTTGGCATATTCTCTCCCACCTGCCTATCATTAAGAAAGTGGGGAGACCGCATTTTGTTAACTTGATTTCCAACGTCAATATTTGCTGACTTAGTAGTTACAAGTAATTACTTAAAAATCTCAACTCCCAGATATGGTTTTTGAATAAATAATAATATTGATAATGTAATAAATTTTAAAACACTAAAATGTGACATGCGGGCCACCTTAAGTCTCGTAAGGAGACATGCGCTAACATTCTCCCACTTAGCTTACATGATATATCTTGAAGACTGTCTAGGATGAGAAGTTCGAAAACTGAATATGGCACAAAACTACGGGTGCTACCCACACCATACGGTGCATGGTAGCCCCCTCCCTACACCCTGCCCCGCATGGTGCGAGGGTGGGGTTTTCCTATCCGCCCCTCGCCCCGCTAGGCAGGGTGCGGAGCAGATACCCACCCAGCCCCGACTCATTTTCACTTTAAATATAAAATACATTTTATTATATTTAAAAACTATTTCTAGATCCAAAAGTGATCAAAAATATATTTTTAGATCCAAATTGTAAATTTGACTATAATTTAAAAATTATGTACTTTTTAAATTTACTAGTGCATATTTTATGTAAGTTGTAGTGTAGTATTTTTAAACTATATAGTTTTTAAATTTGCTAATGCATACTTTGTAAACAAGTCTAACAAATTGTAATATATATATTTATATATACACAATTTGTAAAATATAAAGATATATTTATATTTTTTATATATACATATATTTATGTTTTTATATATAATATATGGAAAAATCTAGTTGCAAACATAACTGCATACTAATATATGCACTAATCTAATGTGATTGGTCAAAATGTAGATTTTATTGAAAACAGTACTAATTTAAATTTGAATATGAAAGAATCAGTATTGGTACGCAGATTAGTACGCAATTTTACTTGTACGTAGCAAAACTCATAATATATATAGAAGGGCGGGGCGGGGCAGGTCCTCCCCCTTCCCCCTCCCCCGCTAGGGCGACTAGATGTGAGGCGGGGCGAAAGGGGGCGAGGTAGCGGGGTGCGGGGCCCAGCTTCCCACCCCTACACAAAATTACTTGAACCTTTTACTTATAGAAAGATACAATACATGAATCATGGCGGTTTTGTTTTGTATAATAAACAATTCCTTCCATGTATCACACTGTTCGACCTTTCTTAGTAAAACTTTATGTGTTAACTCTTTATGAATGAATGACTTCCTACAAGTCACTGTGGGTCTAAATGTCCCAATAGACAATATTAGGAGCAAATACTATATGTGCATAAATAAATTGATTTTATCGATGATGATCAAATAAGAGATCAAGCCCAAAGTGTACTAACCAATCACATGCTCTCCACGTGTTGCAAACACCTTAATTGAGAGCCCTTTGTCATAGGATCAGCCACCATTAGATAAGTACTTATATGTTCAATGATCACTTCTTGTTCTTTAATCCTTTCTTTGACACCAAGATACTTTATGTCAATATGTTTACTTCGGCTCACGCTCTTGTTGTTATTCAAAAAGAACATTGTTGCCGAGCTATCACAATAAATCCTTAATGGCTTCAATATTGAGTCTACAACTCGAAGCCTTGTGGTAAAATCCCTTAATCATTTCGCCTGTGAAGTTGTTTCAAAGCATGCTATGAATTTGCCTCCATAGTAGATGACGCAACTATGGTCTGCTTGGTGCTCTTCCAAGATACAACACCTCCTATTAGCATAAAGACATATCCTAAAGTGGATTTTTTTGAATCTTGATAATCTGCAAAATCCGAATTTGTATATCCAACTACTTCCAGATTGTCTACATGCTTATAAGTGACCATGTAATCCTTGGTTCCTTGTAAATATCTCATAACATTTTTTGCAGCCTTCCAATGATCCATTCCAGGATTAATTTGATATCTGTCAAGCATTCCCACTGCAAATGCTATGTCAAGTCTTATACAAACCTTTGCATGCATCAAACTGCCAACCACAAATGCATAAGGAATGTTTTCCATCTCTTTTTTTTCCATGGCACTTTTTGGACACTGACTTAAACTAAATTTGTTACCCTTCAAAATGGGCACTAAATTCAGTTTGCATTCATTCATTCTAAATTTCTCTATAACTCTTTCAATGTAGGCTTTATGAGACAATCCTAATGTCTTTCGAGACCTATCTCTATGAATCTCTACTCCAATGACATAAGAGGTTATGCCAACGACATAGGAGGTTTCACCCAAATCCTTCATTTCAAAATTTTTGGAGAGAAATTGTTTTGTTTCATACAATAACGCCCGAACATTGATTGCAAATAGGATGTCATCAACATGTAGGACTAAAAAAATAAACTTACTCCCACTGACCTTAAGGTATATGCAATTATCCACATCATTTTCTATAAAACCAAATGAAGTAATAACATCATGAAACTTTAGATACCAGCGTTGGGATGCTTGCTGTAGTCCATATATTGACTTCTTTAATTTGCAAACCAAATTATCACCTTGATCTGAAAAAAATCCTTCTAGCTCTTTCATGTATACCTCTTCTTCAAGATCCCCATTTAAAAAGCTGTCTTTACATCCATCTGATGTAGCTCTAAATCAAAATGAGCTACGAAGGCCATGATTATTCTAAACGAGTCTTTCTTAAAAGACAGGGAAAAAGTTTTATGGTAATCAATGCCTTCTCTTTGTGCGAATCCCTTCGCCAATCTGATCTTATATCTCTCAATGTTACCATTCGAGTCCCTTTTAGTCTTGTAGACCCATTTACAGTATATAACTTTGACTCCCTTAGGTAACTCAACAATATCCCAGACTTGGTTTTTAGCCATAGAATCCATTTCTTCCTTCATGGTATCATACCAAACATTTGATATTTCCCCACTCATGGCTTGTGAAAACGAGATGGGATCATCTTTAGGTCCAACATCAAAATCGGACTCGATCAGGTACACATGATACCCTTGAAGATCTCCTCAAATCTTGAGGATGAGTCTCACCCATATTAGGTGGGTGTTGAACTTCAGGCTCTATATTGACTTGTTCCTCTTGAGGTGGAGGTGGTATATCTTGATTTGATTGTTCCTCCAAGACATCATGTTGATCATCTTGAAGGATAATCATTTTACCCTTTTCCACAGATTTATCACCTTCATGCTTTGCTTCCTTCCACTCTATCTTTCGAGGAGTAATACTCCAACTAATGTCAATATCCTCAAGAAACGTCACATTTCTAGCCTCAACAATTATGAGTGTGTGTGAGGGACAATAAAACTTATAGCCCTTAGAATTTTTTGCATAGCCAATGAAGTGTCCACTGACTATTCTAAGGTCTAATTTCTTTAAGTGTGGATTATAAATTTTGACCTCAACTGGACAACCCCATTTGTGTAAATATCTCAAACTTGGTTTCTATCATTTTCATAGCTCAAATGATGTTTTGGGAACTGCCTTAGAATGAAACTTTGTTTAAGGTATACATAGCGGTTTTAAGGCCTCACTCCACACAAATAAGGAAATATTATTGTTGCTCAACATACTTCGAACCATATCGATAAGGGTACGGTTCCACCCTTTCACAACATCGTTTTGTTAAGGTGATCCTGGCATAGAATACTGTGCAACGATACCTTCATCTTTAAGAAATTCAACAAATGGACCTGGTCTTTTTCTTGATTTTGTATATCTCATGTAATATTCATCACCTCTATCTGATCTTACGATCTTAATTTTCTTGTCTAATTGTTTCTCTACTTCCTTCTTATATGTCCTGAACGCATCTAGTGCTTCAGTTTTACTAAATAGAAGGTATAGATACATATAACATGTATGGTCATCAATGAATGAGATAAAGTATCTCTGACCATTTAGACAAGGGGTACTAAATGGACCACAGATATCAGTGTTCATGATCCCAAGCACTTCATCACTCCTCTTGGCACCTTTACTTGTCTTGTTGGTTTGCTTACCCTTTTTACAATCCACACAAGTACCAAAATTAGAAAAATCTAGAGTTTTGAGGACTCCATCATTTACTAATATCTTTATTTTCTCCATGGAGATATGACCTAATCTCTAGTGCCACAGTATATAAGAGGACTCATCAACAATCCAACGTACCAACATTATCATGCATTGTTAGGAAACTTTGCTCATAGGCAGGATCTAAATTCAATTTGTACAAACCATTTATCAAACTTCCAGAGCCTATGGCAATCGAATTTTTAAATAAATGAACTTCAAAATCAACAAAATGAAATTGGAATTTTAAAGGTACCAGTCTAGATATTGAAACCAAATTTCTAGAAAATGAAGGAACATAAAAAGTGTTTTCAAGGTCTAATTGAAATTCCTTTTCTAAAACAAGTCTAAAAGTCCCCATAGTTTCGATATGCGAACGCATCCCATTTCTAGAATAGATGCCTTGTTCACTTCCTGTCTGCTCCCTTAGGCTGAGAAAGCCCTGCATGATATTAACAACATGAATTGTGGTACCCGAATCAATACACCATGTATTACGATGAGTATCTATGAAGAAAAATTCTATTTGCAATCTTCAAGTAGGGACTGCATGTGCAGACCCTTTATTAAAGGAAAAAAATATCATTTTAGGAAGGATATTTTAGTAATTTTAAAAATAAAATTACTTATGCATGTATTGTAGTCCCCAAATGAAGATTGTACATAGCATTGCTCATCTATGAAATTAGATTCATAACACAAGAACATCGAGATTACTTTTCTTCTCAAGCCACTAGTATTTCAAGCAATCTTTCTTTTGGTACCCCATGTTCTTGCAAAAGAAGCATGCATCCTCATAGCCATGTCACTTGAATAATCTTTTTTCTTTCTCCTTTTTTCTTTCTTCTTCAAAGGTTTACCATCAGTACCATTGCCTTTCTTTCCTTGTCCCTTTTTATGAGTGAAAAAATTGGCACTCGCCAGATTTTCATGTTTCAACATCTCCTCTTCTTACACACACATAGTTAGAAGCTCATTAATGGATCACTTCTCCTTATGGGTGTTATATGATATATTAAATGGTTCGTATTTTGTAGAGAGAGTTGAGTATGAAATGGACAAGAAAAGATTCTGTAATCTCAATCTCTAAGGACTTGAGGCGGGCAGCAATATCCCTCATTTCTCTGATGTGCTCACACACACTCTTAGATTTGTAATGCTTCATCACTGACAACTTATTCATCAAAGTGCTTGCAAGTGCCTTGTCAAAACTAACAAATTGCTTTTCGATGGCTTTTATGTAGTCCTTGACTTTCTCACACTCAAGAATTGACCTCTAATGCTCTTGCTAACATGTGACTTGATGAGCATTAGGCTTAAACGGTCGGATTTCTCCCACTGTTCAAAAGTCAATTTTTCCGCAGCCGAACTTGATTCCATAGGCACTGCCGGTTTGTCCACACAGAGTGCTAAATCAAGATCCATACACCCTAATGTCAAGAGAATATTGTCCTTTTAATCCGAAAAATTCTCATCATTCAAAAGTGGAATATGAGAATCATTACTCAAAAAGGAAGTAACAGCAGCTGCAATAACCAAGAATATAAATTAATGCTTTGAAACAATGACTGTAATTTAAATCAACCAATTTCATATTTGAAAGCAAAATCTAAACCTTCTTGTGGGTAGAGGTCACATAATGCATTAGATATGCTTATACCTTATAATAAGACTAATGATTTTCTAAATATTTCGGAAGAAGGAATCCTACACTTGTGGGTATTTAGTATCTGTGGTTGCTATTTTATTCTAATTAAGTCAAAGAAAATAATTACCTCCCTATAGGGTAAAGCAACCATCAACCATGACTTAATTGTAACGTGGATTTAAAGTCAAGTTGTAAATATGAATGAAATATTTACGTGTTGTAAAATGCTGTGGCTAATCTTAATAGACAATGATATTCATTTTCTTGATATGGCTTTATCCATTATTTACAAAATATTCATGTACATGCCAAACAAATAAATTTAACAAAGGCACATAACAACATGCATTCCTAGCAATCAACATTACTGCATAGAAAAATATATGCACAGATAATTTTTGTAAACTCTCAGACCGCGTATCGCGCACAAATTAATTCATACAAAAATGATTGTAAAGCTGAACACATGGCAAAGGAAACAAATTTTTATCAGATTTTGTTTCCATAAAAATCGACAGTTTACAATCACATCTCAAAACATAACAATGCCAATTTTTTGAAAAGAAAATCTCAAGCACTTAAAAAAATTTTTGAATCTTATTCTCAACAAAACATTGTCCTAGAAATCGACCATTTATATCAAACTTGTTAATATTGTCACTTCTAGAGCCCACAATACGTGGAACAAAAATCATTGTTACATTTGAGATGTAAATCTTAAATTTTAAATTGAATAGATATAGATGTGGACAGATAAAAACTTTCGAATGTCAAAAATTTTAAAATCTTAAATTTGAAAAACTTTACATCTAAGTTTGAAAAGATCTTTTGAAATATAATATACTTATATTTGAAAAGATTTCAAAATCGTCACATCCAAGTTTTTTTTTCATTCTTTATCCTATAATCTTAATGATCATTGTGAAAGCAACCTAACATGTTGTCATGAAACCCTTTATCACGCCAAACTCAAGCCCAACCCAGATGACCCACAGTGAGCATCCCATCAATTCATAGCCCCCATAGTATAACCTTCGAAGTAAGAAAGAGAACAATTTTCAATAGATAATTTATTTTTCATTCAAATCTGAACATCACATCAAGATAAAATACTGAAATAAGATTTCATGGTAGAGAAAAAATCTAAACTAAGCATGACGATGGAAAACAATGTTATACTAAGCAATATGACATGAAAACCTAGCTCTGATATCAATATTGAAAGCATAAATGAGAGAAAGAACATATATATTTTACTGTAGTGAAAGAAAACGATAATCTAACCTCCTACCATAATTACTTAAGCATTCACCCAAGGAATCTGAAAACTAAAGACACGAGTTTATGAGACTAGAACAGAAATTTTTTAAAACTCTCTATACTCTCACTGTCTGCATGAAGAGTAAAAGAACAAGGTTTTCAGCCAAGTCACTTTTTCTGTATGCTCATGACTTTATGGCTAATAACAGGCAATTTATTGACTGGCCAAGACTCATGTCCACTTGGCATATTCTCTCCCACCGGCCTACCATTAAGGAAGTGGGGAGACCACATTTTTGTTAACTTGATTTCCAACGTTAGTATTTGTTGACTTAGTGGTTACAAGCAGTTACTTAAAAATCTCAACTCTTAGATATGGTTTTTGAATAAATAATAATATTAATAATGTAATAAATTAAAACACCAGATGTGACATGTAGGCCACCTTAAGTCTCGTAAGGAGACGTGCACTAATAACTTAATCTGAATTTAGCAATTAATCACGTTCTAAATTCTTGCTTAATAACACATTAGGTCACTAAATTCATATTCCACATGGTTGTATATCCATCATATGAATTAATCAACACAAACACAACATTAAACTTCACAACCCAAAACTAGCATGGTGTTCTTTAGCATTTCTTTTGCGAATGAATAGCAAGTACTTCAAAGATTCACACATCCTAACTTCTAACATGCTAAGTACTCATTTCTAGATGGTATCACACAACTCTAAGCAGCTTACTCATGGTATCAAGAGATAGAATACAAATAATGCTACAAACCCTAAAATCAAAACATGTGTCTTTCAATCAGAAACAATTTGACTAAATCCTTATGTAGCATGCAGATTTCCTTGAAATAATTGACCCATGACCATCATAGTCAAGCCTTAGCTAGGTTTTGGTTATGTTTTAATCATGTCATAACCAAACTTCAAGATTAAAACAAGCAACTAGGCAATATGCCAATAACCTCAAAGCTTGCTCCAAAGTCAAGTATTCATAAGTAGCCATCAAAACTCAACTTAAATCCTAGTTTCATGGTTAAAAAAAAAAAGCTTAATACATAGATATAACTCTCGTTAACAAGGATTTTCAAGATCTTTTCACCAAACCAAACTTTAGAATTCAAAATAGCCAACTTCTTCAAATAGAACTCACACTAAAATTTCGGTTTTACCAACCTTAATAGGTTCATGAACTTTTGAGTGAAGGCACTTGTGTTACAAACTCAGACCAAGATTTAGTACACCATACATGTCACCAAGTCCATTAAAACTGAAATCACCAAGTAGAGCCTAAAACTATATGGAATTTCAAGTCAAAACTTGAAGAAAAATTAACACATGCTAGCCGAATTCAACGTACCCCATCATCACCAAGATTCAATCATTTAACTCAAGGTAAAAAATTCAAATACCCAAGCCATCAAGTCCTTAACTTAGAGAAATAAAAAATAGAAGAAGAGAAGTTGAAAAAAAGAGCTCTTTGGGCCAATCACCAAGAGGATTGCCTAGTTTCTCCTTACCCCTCTCTCAGTCACTCGATTTTCTCTCAAATGTGCAAGGTTTGGCTTGCAAACTTGTGTGCAAGTAGGGAGGAGTTGTGGTGGACGTGTGGGAAAAGAGGAAATGAGAAGGGTGAGGAAGTGAGTGTCAATTTTGAGCAAAAAAATGGGAGAGTCTGAAACAATAACAACTCAGTAACACACTACCTCTCTCTCTCTCACAAGCTCGACTTTTGGTTGTGTGTAAGTGTGTGAGTGAGTGTGATGTGAGGGGACTAAAATAGAGGGAGATTAGTCCCTAAGTGCAAGTTGTGCGTGTAGCATGAAAGGGTATGGGTCTTGGATATGTGTGTGATGTGTTGGGCGATTAAGTGAGTGCAATTGAGGGAGGGGTTATGTTGAATGGTACAAGGGTGTAAGTGGAAAGGTAGAGGTACAACAACGGTGACTCGGTTGCTTGCAAGAAGGACTAACTCAAGTGTGAAGGAAGAGAGCAAAACCAATTGGAATGGGTATGTGTGTATGGCTTGGCTTTTGGGGTTGGAATTTCAAGCAAAAGAGTGGGCTGGTCAAGGGCAGTACAAGGGAGTAAGTGGAAGGGTATGGGCATTCAAAAAGCTGTATGACCTTTGCAAGAAGGGAATGGTCTTGCTTTGTTTCACACACGACCTTCTTACACGTGTCGAAGCTTGACATGTGTAAATGAGGTCCAAATAGAGAGTGATGATGGTGCCATATGTTAATGAGATTCCATAGTGTTCGTAGGCTGACTTGGATGTCCTACATAGTGAGGTGGCAAGTGGTTGATAACATGGTGCTTTTCGATTGGCCCATTTGGCACTTGAAAATTACTATACTATAAAATCCTAAAAATTCTTATGAACCAAACGATGCAATCCATTTTATCTAATTATGAGCCTAAGTGCCCCCAAAAGAAATTCAAAAGGCATTTGATTCCCTTAGTAGATCATGATTCGACTACACTACCAAACTAAAAACCTAATGAGTTCTTAATCCATAAATTTATCCTAAGTCTTCATGGCATATCTAATGTCTAAATAAAATAAATTATTTCCATTTGAATTTGTTTCGGGGTGTTACACCCAACATCTTCTTGCACTCTATGCCCACGGCACAAACAAACACCTTGTACTTTTTAAGCCTAGCTGGTGAAAATCTCACAAATCTCACCACAATTCTTAATCTTGGAACCAACTCATGAAAAGTTTTCAAACCTTTGATCACAATAAGATTGGATATGTGTAGCACATTGAACATGCAAAAAATCACCACACAAAATTGACAAATTGTCTTCTTTACCCTTATTCTCAAGATACTTAAGTGCAATATCATTAGAAGAGGCATTATCAACTTTTATTGACACAACCTGCTCCA
The DNA here is from genome assembly GCA_011037825.1 of Carya cathayensis. Taxonomy (NCBI): domain Eukaryota; kingdom Viridiplantae; phylum Streptophyta; class Magnoliopsida; order Fagales; family Juglandaceae; genus Carya; species Carya cathayensis. The sequence continues at coordinate 917,642 of QGSO01000284.1, read as the reverse complement.
AACCACACTTCTTTATTGCAACCTCCAACATCTTCCTAATGGTCTTACTTTTGTGATTGACAATTACACAAAACTTGCAATTAAACAAAACTTGAGAATCTTTTTGTGTAATTGCCACTCACAATCTACAAAATGGGCAGTTAGAGACATGTACAAGTTTTGGACCAATGTCCATGTATCAATGGTGAGGCAAACTCTTTGACCTGCCAATTGGTTTCTCAATAAATCTTTCATTACACCGTATAATTTAAAAATATCGTTCACTACCATGCGGCGATAAGGGGTGTTAAACTAGGTTTAAAGTACTCAGAACACGAATGGAACCATTCATCATCCACAAATAGAAAGGGTAGCTCATCTATTATAACCATACAAGCTAAATGACTTCTACACTAGTTTAGATCATACTTCCATAAACCATAGGTGGGGGGATAGACCCACGTTCTTTTGCCCACAAGATAAATTATATCATCTAGTCTTGTCCCATTGTAAGTATTTTCCTTTTTCAATCTAACTTTTTCACAATCAATCATGTACAACTATTCCATTCACCTAGGTACAAGCCATTTCAAATAGTCTGAACAAATAAATTATTGAATCTAAAAGTATAGAACTAAAAAAATATATTATCTTTTCTTATCACCGGCTGCCCAAAAGTCACTGTTAAGTTATCACATTTTATATTCCCAATGGCATACTCAATGGCTCTGACTCATAGATTTTTATTTTCTTATTTTCCTTGTTGCACTTTTCCAACGACTCCAAGTTATAGCTTTCTTTGGATTCTTTCTATCTTGTTACTCTTTCGAGATTTTGAAATATTCGGCTCGAAAAGGAACTCATACAAACAAGGGCGGAACAAACTTCTAAAATTCATATACGTTAGTCCTCAAACCAGTTATGAAATGATATTTTGACATTGATTGACTTTGTTAGAAATCCATATTTATTTCCAAATTATTTAGTTTCTTTTCCTCAATTTGTTCATTTTGTTCTTTTCTAAATAAGAGGAAAAATGAAATTTAGTGAAGTCAAGTTTCAGTTTTTTTTATTTTATTTTGTTTTGGTAAAATAGATGATAATGAAGCATTTTTTTGAGTTTTTTATTTGTTGATATCTTTGTATAAAGGTCTTTAGCAAATTATGAAACTTTTTGCATTTATAAACATCTATTTTTTTTAATACAATTTTATGACGTATAACTATTGCTTTTTATATAATCGTGTGTAAAAAGCACATATTACTTATGTTGACACATACAACACACTTTGCCAATCGCACCCCTCCTTGACACACACCAAATCTTAGTTTCGCCCTTGCTTGTGGGTCATTGGGGTCACTACCCTCTAACTTGATATAGTGAGGTTTTTTTCTTTGGTAGGCCCATGGGTGTAGGAGTAGGGGTAGCGGTAGGTGTAGGGCAGCTAGCACTAGTGGTAGTATTCAGACTTGACCCATTATCCATAGAGTCACAAACTCAAAAATACATGAAATTATGTAAAAATCACATAACAATTAAAACCATACAAATCACACAAGCTGTTTTAGGATTTCAAAAGTGAAACCCCAAAATTCCTTGGGGTTTCAATTTAGGGTTTCACTTTTGAAACCATATACTATTTTGGGGTTTCAAAATTGTATATGGTTTCAAAATTGAAGCCCCTAAAAATAAATTAGTTTAGAGGTTTCATAATGAGCCCTAAACTAATCTAGGGTTTCGATAAAAATAATCCTAACATAAATTAGGGTTTTGAATTATAACGCATCATACAAATAATTAATTTAGGGGCTCAATCCAAACCCCTAATCAACCCCAATCAACACACAAAGTTACAAACACCAATCAATCTCATCCTCCAAATCCAATGAAAAATTCCATCCTCCTTAGTCCATTGTAAAAATAAATAAACAAACAGAAAAGGAAAACTTTCATATTGATACTTACAGAGATGGTGAGAGAATGAATTTGGCCTTGGTGACGGTGTGAAATATGGATGGCGATGGCAACGACGAATGAGTTGAGAGAGAGAGACTAAGACGAGAGTGAGAGGGTCTGAGAGTGAGAGACATAGAGAGTTGAAAGTGAGGATTGAGTAAGAATCGAGAGTTCAAGCACCGGGGCGGGAATGGTTTCATTAACCCTGTAATGAAATGACATAGTTTTGGATATCTTCAAAACCGGGTCGTTTCATTATAAATCTAACTTATATTAATATATATATATGCGAGCCGGACGGAGGATATCCCAAGTAAGCCTAGGCCCAACCTGGGCCTCGTCCCCATAACTCTCTAACTTGTGGGCAGGGGCCCGTACGTCCTCACCTAATGGACAGGGTCTCCATCTGCCCTTGGTAGAGTCCAAACGATGGGGGCGGGTGGAGGGGTGGTCGGGACTTGCTGCCCATCCCTATTGGAGATAGAAATCGAGAGCCTTATAGTCGAAGAAGGAGATAAATACACCAAACTCTTCCACTAGGTGGCTATTCGCAAAGGAGAAACAATGCCATAGAGATTTTGATGGTGGATGGGTGGCTACCTCAAGCCAACCCAAGATCTCATATCATGTTGTTAACTACCATGGAAATTTGCATTAAAAAGTATGGCATATGATATAACTCCATGTTTGGATGGCTTCTCTATGGCTTTTTTTAAAACATGTTTAGAAGTAATCAAGGACAACATTATGGGAGTCTTCCACAAATTCCATAAGAATGAAAGTTTTGAAAAAAAACTCAATGCAACTTTTATTACTCTCATTCCTAGAAAACCTAGTGTGGTAAAGGTAAAACATTATCGACCTGTTAGCTTGGTGAGTTTGATGTATAAGATGCTCTAAAAGGTCTCAACGAATAGATTGAGCATGGTGGTGAAGAAGCTAATATCAAAGCCCCAACATACCTTTGTTAGAGATAGTCAAATTCTTGGCTTGGTACTTATTGCCGATGAATGCTTAGATAGTAGACTCAGGTCGGGAGAGTCGTGTCTGGACTTTTGTGCAAACTTGATATGGTAAAAACCTATGACCAAGTCAATTGCAGGTTCTTGCTTTACATGCTCAAGAGATATGGCTTTGGTAGGATATGGTGTTCATGGAGCAAAGATTGTATATCAGTCGCTTGCTTCTCTATATGGGTGAATGGCACACCAATAGGCTTTTTTAAAGACTCACAAGGCTTAAGATATGGGGGTCCTCTATCCCTACTATTTGTTTTTGTAATGGAAATATTTAGCAAGTTGCTGACAGGTGTTGTGGAGGGTAATTTCCTATTTGGATTCTCAATACAGGAAGCAAATATCAGCTCACTCAACATATCTTACCTATTATTTTCCAATGACACTCTAATACTTTGTGTGGCCAAACATGATCATATTCAAGTTTTGAGAGCACTTCTTCTATATTTCAAAAATGTTTCAAGGTTGCAGGTGAATTTGGCCAAATCAGAAGTAGTTGGGGTGGGGGGTACTCCTAATGTGGATAATATGGCTTCCATTTTGAGACGCTAGATATCTCACTTGCCAACGAAATACCTTGGCCTCTCTTTGGGTGCCCTATTCAAATCAAAATCAATTTGGGACAATGTGTTAGAGAAAATGAAGTTGAATTTGACTAAGTAGAAGAGAATATACTTCTCCAAAGGTGCTAGGGGGTCACTTTAATTAAAAGTACCATTTCCAACTTGTTGACATACGTCCTATCATTATTCCCACTCCCCGCCAGGATAGCTTGTTGCATGGAGAAACTGAAGTAGGATTTCTTAAGGGGGATAATTTATGAGTTTAGATTTCACTTGATAAAATGGGCTATGGTATTCTCCCCTATTTGAAAAAGAGTATTGGGCAATAGGAGTTTGCAGATTTTTAACAAGGCTTTGTTGGGCAAATAGCTTTGGAGACCCCACCAAGAACAGGAGGCCTTGTGGAAAACTATCAGTCTATCATAGAATTGAAGCATAGTGAAGCATGGGGTGGGGCTTTGAAAAAACATGAGTGGATGTGATACATAGTTTAGAAATACCAGCTTTAAGGTGGGTGAAGAATCCAAGATCAAGTTTTGGCATGACATATGGTGTAACTATAGGGCACTCAAGGAAAACTTAATTAGAATTCTATGGATGGTAAAAATGAAAGAAGCCTCGATTGCAAAACTCTTGATGCTATCCAATGGAATGTTTCATTCCTTAGAAATGCACAAAATTGGAAAGTTGACACATTTTCTAAGTTTTATGACCTATTATACTCTACTCATATGGTGGGAAAATTAAAGACAATTTCTTGACGTTACTCTAAGAGATATGAGGGGGAAGTTGAAGACAAGATTTCTTGGCATTACTTTAATAAAGTGAAGTTCACCATCCGCTCCTTCTACCAAGATATAAACACAAGTAGTGCAAATCCATTCTCATGGAAGAGTACTTAGAAGATAAAGGCATTCCTAAAGGCAAAATTCTTTGTATGGATGACTTTATCGGGAAGATCTTCACACTAGACAATTTAAGAAAACGACAAATTATTGTCATGGATTGGTGTTGTATGTTTAAAAAAGGAAAGTCTATTGATTATGTACTATATATTATGAGATTGCCATGACCTTGTGGAATACGTTCTTAGCTCAGGTGGGACTACCTTGGATAATGCCAGGAAGGGTGATCAATCTCTTGGCTTCTTGAAGAGGCTTCAGGTTAATTCTCAGTCTGCAAAAATATCGAAGATGGCCCCAATACACCAATGGTGATTTGGAGGGACAAGAGCGAATGAGACTTCAATGATCGAGAATGGTCAATGGATGAGTTTAGAAATTTATTTTTCAACACTTTATTTCATTGGTTGGTTGTAATTAATTTAATGGAATGACCTTTCATGAATTTCCTATATTATTAAATTAGTATGCATAGACGATGCTCTTATATATGTCTCACATACTTGAACTTTTACCATTTCTTATGATCAAGAATATTTTATTTACCCATAAAAAAGTTACTAAACAATTTTTGTGTCATATATCTACGAAGGAGGAAGAGGATCACCAATCTGACCTGTTCAGGGGAAAATCCAAAAGGAACGTATTGATTAGAGATATTTTTGTGTGTAGACGCGGCTAATTGTCAATATTATTATCCAATGTAGGGGAATGATAATGAATTGCATTTCCTAAAAGATAGACACTGAAAATAGAGGTGACAATATATGACGTAGCTTGTGAACTCAATACAAAATAAGAGGGTTTGTATTTGATATAAATGGATTTGGGTCAAAATAAATTAAACCGATAAGACACAATTAATAAATGAGTCGATTGCAGGTCAACCCGCGAAACCCGTAATCGACTTGTATAACACGAATATGTTCTATTTTCAAATTTTATAAATATTTAATTTTATATGCCTTTTTTCATTGTTGGGATATAATAATATTATTATTATTTGCTTACTTAATATCTCAAACTATTAAAAAAATTTTGTTGACATGTAATTTTATTTTTTGAAAATATTAATTTTCTTGCATATTATTAATTTGGATATTGATAGTAAAATATTTTATCATGAAACCAATTGCAATTGTGAATAATTTTATATAATTATTTTGGTATTATATATGAAATTATATTAATTGAGTTAAAAAATAAATATATGGGTTAGTTCAACTCATTTATGAGATGGATTAAACGGATTGAAACAAGAAAAGCAAGTTGAAACGGGTTAAATGTGTCATTTCTAGATTGACTCAATAAAAATTAATTATTAACTGATGAAGTGAGTTATATCATATCACTTGTTATTTATATGAATCGTGTTAGGATTTTATAGTCTGACCTGTTTAATTAAACGGATCATTTTTGGGTTAACCTATATATTCTTAAAGTCATAACTTAACATTATATGAACACGACTTGCAAATACAAATTATCAACCCTAAGGTGCCGTTTGAAATTTGAATAGTAAATTGATATAAAATGAATTGAGATAAAAATTAGAAGTTGAATAAAATATTGTTAAAATATTATTATTTTGAGATTTGAAAAGTTTAATTGTTAATTATATTTTATGTGAAAATTTAAAAAAATTATAATAATAATAATAATGATATGAGATATGATAAAATGAAACATTTTTTGTATCCAAACAGAAGTTAACAAAATATGCACGATAGTGGAGACTGATCCCCTAAAATACACATGCTTTTGAGCCCGTGTTTGACATGTCTCCTGGTCTACGTCTCTAGCTGCCCTGTGGTTGTGCACCCTCAGTTGGGAGGGGTCTAAACAGTGACTAGCTTAGTTATGGGTGGCTCATCTTGGTCCCATCCCTTACATTTATACGTTATTTTATTCATCCAATTAACCCATAAATTAGCGCGTACCATACCATTTACCTTAGATTTATAGCTGATTTAACATCATTTCAGGAATATAAAATATTTGTAGTGAACTTGACATTGCATCTCTATTTTTAGGATTTCTTTCCAGAGTATTCATTCTATTATGTTTACATCCACCAATTTCGTACACTCTGAAGTTAAATATTAAGAAACGTGATCTCAGAAGGATTTAAGAACTCCAAAAACTAAAGACCAACTCATACGGGAGTGAATACGATGTGATTTGAGCTAAAATAACTCTACCAAGTGCAAGTTGCAAGATAATCCCAGTAATTACACTAACCCACCAAATTCCCCTTTGAAAGAGCAATAATCCCATCCCATCACTGATGCAAGGACTTGCAGATCTGAGGAAGAGACATTGAATACAAAGTCATATACACGAGCACAATCAGCAATCCCTATCTATACCTAAAACCCATGTCCACTTCATGACCATACATCCCCTGACCATGCCTACCAGCGGCAAAAGGCTGAATCTTCTTTGAATTTGTCCTGAGTTCCAGCTCAAGAAGCCTTTGGATTGCCTCTGGATTATTACTACCTCCACCAATTTCAGGAGCTGAAAAAATCCAACAAAAATTAAATGTAAGAATATAATGGACGCACAATTTCTCACTCGATCATAAAAAAAATAAAAATAGATTAACAGCCCAAATGCACCTCGGAAGATTTAGAGTTCTTTATTTTCTTCCTGTGGTCTATTGAAGGTTTACATTTTACAATAACAAAAATCAGCAAATAAGTACTTCCAACTTGAGAAGATACTGTCCAGTATTGCTTCTCGCATTGTGTACCAACCCCCCCGGGGGAAAAAAAAAAGATACTCTCACTACAATGGTCACCTGTTGAAAAAATCATAAAAGGCTGCTACAGTCAGTCATTACTCGGCTCATCGAGACAAATGAAGTAGAGAGAATCAATGGCTTCATGTTCAGGTTACCAATTAAGTAAGGAAATGTTACTCTTAATTTGAACTTATCATTCACTCCAAAATAGAAAATTCCGGCAAGTAAATGGGAAGTCAAAGGGTACATAGAAGGGTACATCAGCACAATTTGAGCACAAATGAAACCATTGTAGTGAATATTACCGCAAGCCAATTAAAATAAGCAAGGGAAGCAGGTAGTCACATTTAAATTAAAAATAAAATACAGAAGAAAAATCACATGGGTGAGAGCTTTACCCGGTGGTGGCATTCCTAGACCAGAAAAGTTGGGTTGCCGGTGACCGAAAGGAAAAGCTTGCAATGGATTGAGTTCAGGCATAAAGCCAGTCATCTGATTGTTGGCATGGGAAGGCAAAGGTGCACCCCTGCTTGGCTGAGCTGACATTGGTGCACTCCTGGGAAATCCTTGAAGCAGGTGAGGAGGAAAGTTGCCTGACATATGCATCTGTTGCAACATAGGGTGATGATTGGGAGGATCAAAACCAGTCAATCCAGTGCTGGGGTGATGAAAATGTGGATGAAGCATATTTGCAGGAAATTGATGATTTGGCGGAGAATCATGATGGATGATTCCTTCTGGTGTCATAAATTTCATCTGAGGATTAACGTTAGCAGGGTGAGAATCTAATGGATGGGAGAATGGCCCTACAGGATTTGCACGAGGGGGGTGAAATTGTGGGGAAGATGGTTGGACGCTAAGATTCTGATAGGGAAAATCAGGCTCCCTCACATCATAAGCACCACGAAAACGAGGTGGACCTTCTTGACCTCCCATGAAAGATCGTTCGTCTTTGAAGACAGATTTTAGAGCTGCTAGTTTCTCAGCAATGTCAACTTGGGTGTTTGGGGAAGGTAACACTTCAGCTCTAGCTGCAGTCTTAACAGATGCATAATTCTGAAGGTTCAAAGGATCATTAACTGTAATCAAGCTATCCTCTTCAGGAAGCCGAATATCAACAGGCCCATCAAGGCCACCAAGATTAGAGTTTAAACCAGTTCGAAGCTGCGATGAATCCAGATCAGTTTGAGGATCATCAAAACCTAACCATTGCTGCTCAATATTTGCAGGTTTAGTTTGCAGTCTTTGCTTGGAGGTCAAAACACTGCTTTCATAACCAGCTTTATTGGGGACAATATCATTTGTAAGAACGAGTGCATCGTCCATGACAGAAAAAGGAAACTGATGAGGATCTGATTTATCAACTCTTGCAGGCCCAAGTGAACCTCTCTGGACAGAAACTGGTGCTCCAACTGATTGCAGCTCCTTCATAAAAGCAGTCCCAAAAAGTGTTTCAAGTGTCAGTGTCTGCCCTGAGTTGGAAGAATGCTCGGCATTTACCTCTTTTGTCTGAGCTGCAGAGACAAAACTTGTTTCCTCATTGGTCTGTAGTTTCTCTGAACTTTGGATGTCTAGGTTGGAGGATGGTACACCATCTTTCAGTAACAATGAAAGGAGGTGCTGAGAAGCATGGTCGTCAATATTAACTTTTGGCAGCTCAGTCTTTGGATCAGGAATGCTTGAGACGTGGACAGGCGGCTGCAAAGTTGAGCCATTTTCACTAATTTCTGATAACATTGACTGTTCAAGATCTTCACAAGTAAGGACAGCTGGAAGTGCCTGTGGTTTATTGTTCTTGTAAAATTGCTCAGAATTTTCAACTATATCAGCTGTTACATTTGATGTTTTATGCTCCTCTGCTGGTTCAGATCTTTCAAATGGAATATTAGGTATAATGTGCTCGGTATTCTTCACATCAGAAACCAGGGATCCACCTTTATCGCCACCAACAATCAATGAGAGCAAGTCATTTGGCATGCTGGAGAGATCATGCATTGGTTTCTTTTCTGCAGTAAAACGGAAAGAAGCATCAGAGGTTAAAGCATCTTGTTTAACTCAATGTACAACCCGTTAAAATTTGAACATGTCCAAAAACTTTTTTCTTTTTATAAGTAACATGTCCAACAACTTGAAACTAGAAGATTAATGTCAGCATACCTTCTTCAAGAAACCAACGGGCAAACTTGGAAGACTGAGTAGCATGAGAGCTCCTTGTCTCCTCTACCGTCCTATCACCTGTCTCTTCTCCTGTACTAACAGGATGCTATACAGGCAACAAAAAGAATTTTATGAGAGATACGCATCATGTAGAGGAGCATGTAATCGCAAACAGGAAAACAGATGTTTTTCGAACAAACTGAAGAATATGCATCAACCAAAAGTTAACAAAGCATCCATTCATTGGGAGACGCAGTGAGAAACCATACAAGTAAAGATATGCCAAAAGAGCTACAGGCAGGTCATATATTAATGCAAAAGCTCAACCAATAAAATTTATTTTCACTTCACTCGGGACTTAAATTGGAGCCATAAGATGTTCCACCCATTTCAATAAATCATAACTTTGAATAAAACCTAATACAAGCGAAGTCTGATTGTAAGTAATGCAATTATTATCAGTTGCTTGACCAATTTTGATGATAGCAAAGCATGCTTGTATTCTCTGTATAGTCTTCTAATGTTGACAGGCATGGTTACATTCAGTGATCTAAAAATAGTTAATAAACCTTAAAAAATTCTTAGGAAGCAGATATCATTACACTATCAGTTAATCAAGTAAGCTACACTCGTACAGCAAATATTGTGGCAATGGTAGAAAGAATATCGTGAACACATCAGAAACAAAATTCGGAATAATTCATTGTATATAAAAATATCTCGATAATTAGATTTAATCATATAATAAAGGTTTAAAAGACAATAGACTGTACTATACAGCCAAAAGTTATATATGTACCAAATAAAAGTCCACTAGAAATCAGCATTACCTCAATGAAACTAGAGGACCCACCAACACTTGATGTTAAAGTAGAACCAAAAAGCTTATCTAGGATTGAAGTTGAATGATCACGATTGGATTCACCAACTATTTTATTCCCTGTCACCTTCTCACCACTAAGCTTATTAACTTCACTATTTTCTGAAGCTTCAAAGGCTTCTGAAAAATACGAAATCTTATGCAACTGACTATCTACATCCATCATGCTACTAGATGGCACATTCAGATTCTCGTCACTCTTGTTATGTATGGAAACTTTATTACTAGTACTTCCAAGTTGCTGTGCAGTGAAACCCTTTTGTTCTGTCAGCTGTTTCTCCACTTTATTATCAGAAGTCCCATTTAATACAAGGTTAACTTTGGCATGTGAAAGGCTATTCTCAAGTTCAGGATTCACAACCTACAGAAGCAACAGACACAGACTAATGAGAGGACAAGCACGAGTTAACATATGACAAGAAAGACGATGTTTAAATACAGGTAGCAGGCAAGAGAATTCAAACTTTGGTCAAGATATATTTAGCTATAAAAAAATTGAAACAGGAAAAATCTTAAAGCAGCATATGCTGAACCTATACAGCAAACTTGTCGGTAGATTAATTTTTTTTTTATAAGTAAACGGTAATATTAATAAGAATAGGCAAAGCCCAAGTATACAAGATGTAATACAAGAGAAAAGCCTATCTAGATCGCTAAAGCAGAAAGAAGAAAATCGTGTACAGTTTGGCCATTAAAGTCTAACGTAATTGCCCAAAGAAATAAAGTGGTGAAAATAAGAGAACGAAGCTCCTCTAGAGTCCGCTCCTTATCTTCAAAGGTCCTTTCATTGCGCTCTCTCCAAATGCACCACATGATGCAAATAGGCACCATCTTCCACAATGCTTTAATTTGTGGGAGTCCTCCCGGTATCCCCCAACAAGCCAAAATTTCAACTACCGTAGCAGGCATCACCCAATTTAACCCAATTCTGCTGAACACTTCACACCACAAAGCTCTAGCTGTCTCACAATGTAACAAAATATGTTCCATTGACTCACCGGCTTTCTCACACATACAACACCAGTGCGCAATAATTATCCGACGCTTTCGGAGGTTGTCGGTAGTCAAAATCTTACCCAATGCTGCCGTCCAAGTGAAGAAAAGAGCTTTGGGAGGTGCCTTATTCCTCCATAATTTTTTCCAAGGGAAGTGGGAGTTTGGTGTGGCCATAAGAATCTTGTAGAAAGAGCTTACCGAGAAAATACCTTTACTCGCAAGCATCCACCACAATTTATCTGCCCGCAAGCCGTTCAACTTCAAGAGTAAAGTAGCTTGAAAAAAGCCTCAAAACAATCAACTTCCCAATCTTGGGCTGCTCTACTAAAGATAATGTTCCAATGGATTTGGTCCCCTGAGTGAATTAAAAGGTCCAACACCGAAGCATTTGGCTCACAAGCCACTCGGAAGACAGCTGGAAAAGCCTCTTTCAATGCCTCCTCCCCACACCAGATATCCTCCCAAAAATTTATACAAGTCTCATCCCCCACCAGGAATCTAGTATGCTTAGCAAACACTCCTCATCCTTGTCTAATATGTTTCCAAAGTCCCACCCCATGAGGCTCAGTCACCTCTCTAGTACACCAACCCCCCCATGTTCTACCATGTCTGCAATCAACTACTAATTTCTATAGTGCATCTGTTTCCATATTGTATCTCCAAAGCCATTTCCCAAGAAGTGCCTGGTTGAACATTCTTAAATTCTTTATCCCCAACCCTCCTAATTGGAGTGGTCTGCACATCTTGTCCCACCTGACTAGGTGGAACTTAAATTCCTCCCCCATCCCACTCCATAAGAAGTCCCTGTAAAGTTTTTCAATGCGTGCTGCCACACACGCTGGAATAGGGAATAAAGACAGGAAATAGATTGGTAAGTTAGAGAGAGTACTTTTGATTAAAGTCACACGACCGCCTTTCGACAAATACAGTCTCTTCCACCCTGCCAGTCTTCTTTCTACTTTCTCAATAACTGAGTCCCAAATAGGTAAAGATCGTGAGGTAGCTCCCAACGGTAATCCCAGATAAGTCATAGGAAGAGAAGCAACCTTGCAACCCAGTGTGCTAGCCAACTGCTGAGTATCACTGACTCTCTTGACTGGCACTAATTCTGATTTATCAAAATTCACTCTCAGACCAGATGCGGCTTCAAAGCATAAAAGAAGGGCCTTCAACGCCCTAAGTTGTTCATTCTCTGCCTTGCAAAAAATTAGTGTGTCGTCTGCAAAGAGTAAGTGGGAAATAGAGAGAAGGCCACTATTCACGTCACCCACTGAAAAACCAGTCATCAAGCCATTTGTAACCAGAGCCGTTAACATCCTACTTAGGGCCTCCATGATGATAACAAAGAGAAGAGGAGGAGACAAAGGATCTCCTTGTCTTAAACCTCGGGAACTATCGAAGAAACCCTCCGGACTGCCATTGATCAACATTGAGAATTTTGTCGTGGAAATACACCATCTAATCCACCTACACCATTTCTCCCCAAAGCCACATCTCCGCAACAAATACAGGAGGAAATCCCAATTAACATGATCATAGGCCTTTTCCATATCTAGCTTGCAAATGATTCCGGCCATACCAGATTTCATTTTACTATCCAGGCATTCATTAGCAATTAACACAGAATCCAGACTTTGTCGGCCCCTTACAAAGGCATTTGGGGTTTTGAAATTATCTTGCTTAAGACTTCCCCGAGTCTATTAGCTAGTACCATGGACAAAATTTTGTAAATCCCATTAATGAGACTAATGGGCCTAAAGTCCTTCACGTCCGAAGCCCCAGCTTTCTTTGGAATAAGAGCAATGAACGAAGAATTCAGACTTTTCTTAAATTTCCTTGTAGAGAAAAATTCCTTAAAAACCTTCATGATGTCCTCTTTCACGACCGCCCAACCTGTTTGAAAGAAACCCATGGAAAAGCCATCCGGTCCTTGTGCTTTATCTTTCCCCATTTTTCTCACAACTTCAAAAACCTCCTCTTCTTCAAAAGCTCTTTCTAACCAAGCTGCTGATTGAAATTCAATAGAATCAAAATCAAGTCCATCCACCACAGGTCTCCATTCCTCTTGTTCTGAAAATAAATTCTCAAAAAAACTCACAACATGTTCCCGAATCACATGAGCATCTGTGCAATCTCTACCATCGATTTTTAGCATTTCAATAGTATTGTTTCTCCTATGTGAATTCACCACTCTATGGAAATATTTCATGCTTCAGTCCCCTTCTTTTAGCCAAAGGGCTCTTGACTTCTGATGCTTGGAGATCTCTTCTAAAGATAATATCCTTTCCAATTCTGACCCCAATTCTGCCTTACGCAATAATTCATCAGGGGAGAGGACTCTATTTTCGGTGATCCTATCCAAAGTTTGAATCTCCTCCAACATGGTTTTCTTTTGTGCCCCTACATCTCCAAAGGTTTGATCATTCCAGAGCTTTAAATCATTTTTTAAAGCTTTTAGTTTAGCTGCAAAAATATAAGATGGAGAACCTTGAAACTGATAAGAAGACCACCAGCTCCTTACCCTATCCACGAAGCCCTCACTTTTGAGCCACATGTTTTCAAATTTGAACGAGCGCCTACCGCCTTGAATACCGCCTCCATCCAATAGGATGGGAAAATGGTCTGAACATAGGCGTGATAATCTCTTTTGACACACCTCTGGATAGTGGCACTCCCATTCCGGCGAAATTAGGAACCTGTCCAAACAAAACCATGTCTGGTTATTCGACCAAGTGAACGGACCACCTATAAGAAGGAGATCTACCAAATTCAACTCAAAAATGACATCAGAAAATTAGGACATGGCTGAGCTTAGACGACTGTCTCCCGATCTTTCGCTTGGAAACCTTACGATATTAAAGTCACCGCCTATGCACCAAGGAAGATCCCACTAGCTATTTAGTCCTGCAAGTTCTTCCCACAAAAATTTTCTGATGTTATCCACATTAGGCCCATCTACACCTGCAAAAGCCCACAAAAAGTTATCTTCCACCGTCTTAAAAGAAACAGCCACTGCATAATCTCCTATGAACTCCTCCATTTTCTCCACCACCATTTTATCCCACATCACAAGAATACCCCCTGAAGCCCCCATCGACGCTAGATAAATCCAATCTACATATGGGGAGCTTCATACACTTCTCACTAATTTTCTGGTCACCAACTTTAGTTTAGTTTCTTGTAAGCAAACTATATCCGCCCTCCATTCTCGAAGTAAATTTTTTATTCGGAACCTCTTATTGAACTCATTCAGCCCCCGGACATTCCAAGACACAATTTTTGGCTTCATAAAGAAACAACAGTTCCCTTTCCTTTGCTCCTATCACGACTTGAGTTTCCCTCGTTTAGAGACCAATTAAGTCTCTTGAGCTCCCTTTGTTTGTTGGATCCATGTCGCTCAGATTGTGCATGACTCGCCTCTATGGCCATAAGAAGAGCCATAAACTGATCTTCATAGCCCACACATTTCATTCCTACAATGTGTTGGATATCCTTTACCTTTTTGAAAACCCAATCCGACATCTCCAACTCACTGGGTAATAAACAATTCAGCGGAAAGGGATTCCTATCACCACCATCAGAGTCATCCCCAAACAGCTTAATACCTCCCCACTCAATCTCCTAACCCAACAAATTCTCTACCTCAACAGAAATCAATTGTGAATCAGGAACCAGTTGCGAAAGCCCCTCACAGTATGCATCCTCCCTCCTAACATTCACAACCCTCTCATCCCCCCCTTCCGAACACAGATCCAAATGATCCTCCATATCCAAATGATCCTCACAGTGTGTCGACTGAAGGGATATGTCAGCCGCGAGAGAGGGGATCTCCATATGGGCAGGAGTTGAGTCTAAACTCCTCTCTGGGTTGTTCTGTGCTTGAAAAATCAAAGGAGTCTCAAACACTACACTGGGGGCCCCCATCAGGCTATTCTGTGAGTCTGGGTCCGGAAGGAAAGAAGAAAACTGCAAGTTTACAACTTGCTCTGCATCACGTGAAGGCATTATCTGCTCCACCAAGGTCGCCGGCGCCGTCTGTTTCACCAGAGGAGGACACTCCGATAAACCGTTGTAAATCGGGTCCTTAGCCATTACACTGGAACCCGTAGCCCCGAAATGCTTCCCCTCTTCGTTAACCGCAACGTGCTCTACATCGGGTGGTGGCAGGAACTGCTCCACCGAGTTCGCCGGCACCTTCTGTTTCGCCGGAGGACATGCAGATCGACCCATAATTACCGGACCCCTTTCCGATGTCACTGGGTTAATAAACGGGTCTTTACCTGTTAAGCTGTGGCTCGGAGCCCCGATGGGCCTCCCCACGTCATTAGCCAGGTCATTAGATGGAGATGGGCTCACGTCTTGAGCCCTGGAAGGACCCGCGGCTTGTGGGACTAAAATTAAAGGGGCCTGTATCACCGATGGGCCTTCTTTATGAAGCCCCTTAGAATTCAAGCCCACCGAACCTTCTGAACGCCCCAAACCCACTTCATTAATATTAGCCTCGTTAACGCACCGTTTTAAAACATCCATATTATACTGCAGGACTCTCACCTGCTTCTCCATCTCAGCAATAGTGTGCAAAACAGTTCCCATTAATGGCCCCGACATTCCCCTGCTACCCGTTACACCCTCTTGATCTTTGCCCACATCAAAAAGATTTCCTGCCACTTCTGAAATTTTTGGCGCTCGAGACAGCACCTCTTTGTATGAGAAATTCCGGTGTCCTTGCGGCGGAGGTAAGGTCCTCCCTGCATTTCTTCCTCTGGTTTTTCCTCCCAAGGCTTGGTGCGCTGCTGAAAGTTCTTGCAACATCTCCCCAAAATTTCTCCAGCCTTCTCCCTTGCTTCCTTCAAGTATTACAATCAGCCCTCGACGTTTAACTTGACCAACTTCCGAAATGGAGAAGAATCTCCCATAAGAGTTCCTCTGCCTTTGGACCACCAAAACCTAAGGCCCTCTTCTCCGTGTTTTGATGCAAGTTGCAGGTCCTTCATCAGCTATGCCTTCCTTAACCATGGCAGCCAACCACCCCATCGAAGCTTGATCAAATGAGATGTAGTTCACTGCAAGACAACTACTCTCAGTGCATCTCCACCACCACTCATTCACTTTCTTAAACTCAAAGCATTTCTGATCTATAATGACATTCCTAAGCAAATCCATACTTAATGCCTCACTAGCACAGGCAGAAAACTAACAGACAGAAAAAAATCAAAGGATCATCTCTGGCGAGAGGCACCGCTCATGTACGAGCTACTCTTCCAGGAAACTCAATTTTGTGTATATCATTACTAGAGAGAACTCGTCAGTAGATTATTAGCTCTTCTGAGTCCAATAAATGATTTTCTACAAAACCACATGTTTTTTTATAGGTAAAATAAAACTTTCTTCATAGAAAAGTAGGTGTAGCCCAAGTACACAGAGAGTATACAAAGAAAACAACAAAACCCCATGTTTCATTAATGAAAAGTTCAATTCATCATCCCCGCACACCACTTCTTTTATTTTTTTTCTCTTACCAAATGTTTGATATATGGATGATGAGTAGAAGAATTCAATTAGTTTAAAAAGAATAAAACCAAAAAAAAATAAAAAATAAAGTGTAGTGTGTGGGGATGATGAGTAGCAAAGCTCTTCATTAATATTTTAGAAAATGCATGTAAACAATCATTCATGGATACGTATATCAATATATTACGCAGCAATACAAATATGTAAACAGCAAGAGAGAAGAGTGCAAAAAAGAGGAAAAGAATGACAAGTGGCAAAATCCTCTTTACTCCCTAAAATTATCTAGGCATAGTCAGAATAACTTTCAAGTTATCTTAAATTCACATTTTATTCTTTATGATAAAGAGTTTCTCTCTTGAGAAAGTACTGAATTTAGGTAGAGTTACTCAAGAGTAACACCCAGGATTCAGCTTTTTTCCTGGCAACTTTTCATAAATTACAATAAATTGTAATAAACTATAAAAGCACAAGGAAGGTAAAACTATAGGTTAAATTTTCAATAAATCGGATGAACATGAAAACCAGTTACCTCTGCTGTCTGAGGATGAATCACGGACTTAGGTCCAGAATTCCTTTCCAAAACTGTGCTTTTAAAACCTGGTGGTACAAGTGGTCTGGATGCAGGAGTTTGAGAGGGAAGCAAAGATTTTTCAGGATCATTGAGTGAAGCTTTTAGTATCACAGGGTCATCAGACTCCTTGCTTCTATTCAAAAGGTTTTTCTCATCCTTGGAGTCCTCTAGCAGTGTGGTGATGTCAAACTGATCTTTACGCTTGTCAGGATTTAAGTTCTGCTTGTCTTGAAACGCTTTGTGCTGTTCCTTCCTCATTAATTCAAAGGATGCTGAAAAGCAAGTAAATCAATTTTAAAATTGCTAACAAGAGACGCAGTTAAAGTTGCTAACACATACAGGTTGCCTTGCCAGTCAATCTGGCAAAAATGTGCAAATTACCTCTTCTCTTTCTTTCCTCTTCCGCTTTGTCCTCACTTGTAAACTCAGAAGAACCAAATGTTTCATCATTGAAGGAGTCATGGGTATCCCTTCGTGAATGAGGTACTGCCTGAAGAATACACAGTACAAAAAATAATAGTGATAATTTTTTTTATGAATAAAAATAATAATAATAATAAAAACATCATCAGTATCAAGGAGGCCCATATAAACGAATTGCAACTGGTTTTCGATCTTTTTGCATTTTATTTATTATTTGAGGTAGATAAAATCATGCTGGAGCATAGAAAAAGTCATGTTATGACTCCAAATCCACAACTCTAGGCATCACATTCTATTCTTTCACACAAATAATAGTGCGGAACATAAACAAGCATAAGTCCAACCTTATAAGGCCGCGGAGGATGATAGGGCTCAGTGCTCTTATTGAGATGGTAGTGATCATTAGCTCGAAACTTTGAAGCCGAAACTCCGGCAGCAAGTCCAGATGGTCTTGGGAAAGAACCACTACCAAGAAGTCCATCATGTTCAGGAACTTGCCACGATCGCCGAGATTGGTTGCCATACTGCCTGCCTGTATCTGCTTATTAATATAATTAGTCAAAATGTACAACACACAGATTATAGATCAGTTGCTTGTCTTAGGCAAACCGACCATCTATCCAGATCTCAGCACTAGAAAAAAATATATATTTTTTGTAATTTTTATGCAGTAGAAAGATAGACATATATAGAATGCTGTAACAAACTATAGAATAACAGTAAAACATTTTACCATAGGAATATATTTCGGTTGCTTTCAGGACATGCAAGCAACAAAAACAGGCAAGAAGGGGTTACCCAATTCAATTATGTGACAGAAGATAGATATAAACTGAGTGCAAAGGAGGCCCGCTCCACTGGTACTCCAGCAAGAAAGATGAAATAATGTATTCCACACGCATTGTGCTTATGAACAAACCTCTGGAAAGCAAGACAGAGGACATAGGTTCGGGTCCAGAACCTCATACAAGATCTTGTATGGTGGAGGCTTTCCTGCCTTCCCTCCAAATCTTTCAACATGGTCATCTGACCCATCATCCATCAATTATCAACTAAAAAGCTCTTAAATGTTCTCTTTACATTACAACTTCCATATGTGTGGATAACGCAAGACATGATTTATTACAAAATTAATTGTTGCCATTCCAAGTTTAGTACATCCTCTGTCACAATTTATTAAATTTGTCATCAATAGTCTAATAATCTTATTAACATGTAAAACTTTTACTAATAGAAGACTAGCAATGCCCAAGTACACTGGATGTATGCAAGAGACACTTAGTTCAGTAGTCTAATAACAACAGGAGTGAGCTAAATATATGTTGCCAACCTAGCCTTTTTTAAAAAAAAAAAAAAATCGGTAAAGAAGGATTTTATTGATGAGAACTAGGCATAGCCCAGGTACACAGGGCCAACCTAGCCTTTTAAAATGTTAAAGGAGATTTGAACCAGCACACCCAGACAAGATGTATACTTTAGACCAAACTGCAGTTACAAAGTACTTTCTTCCCCTTTTGATTTTAACTCACGAGCTCCCCCTTCATCCCATCCTTCTGGTGAGAGGTACCATTTGAGCATGGGCTCATTGGATAAAATGATTTCAAAAACACCAATATCTTATTGGCTAATTCTACGCATGCAATGGACTCATTGTTTTTTCCCAGGGTAATATTTCAGGCAACAAACTTATAAAGCATTTTCTTCTGACAGTTGGTAACCAACTATTCAATATTGCTTGAGGCATATTAGAAATGTCATCAAGGATGGCTTCCACATGCCAACAAGAAATACAAACCACACAAAAAGGAAACAAAATATCAATACACAAATAGATATGCATAGAAAAAATATAAAAGCTAGTCCATGTTGTTATAGAAAAATTTACAAATAAAAAAAATTAACATTAGCATGGAATATTCTACCTGACTCCAAGTCAGGTTGCGAATCACTATCTTTATCGCTTCGCACAGATGAGCGACCTTCCCATCTTCCATGGACACCCCGTGAATAACTACTAAAATCCCCTCTGGTAGGTGGGGATGAACCATATTCATTACGCTTGTAACTATGCGATGACAAGCCACCAGAGATTCTTTGCCGGTCTTGGAAAGAATCCTCAAAGTCACTAATTTTGTTCAAAAAACAAAAACAGATTAAGCAATAGCATGATGCACGAGTAAACCAGTTGCACTAACCAAAGCAATACAAGGCAAGGCAATGCTAGCAAAAGCAGACATTTTATTAGCCCGTCTAAAAGAGACTTCTTACCTTAGAATTGATTGATCAAACCCCCCAGGCAACTTTTTGCAAACGTCCAATTCGCTTAATGACAATAGAAACTCCCTTGAATATGAAGTTTTCAACTTCCTACATCATTAAAACCAATTCTTTTATCAAAGGTCACCCGAAAAGAAAAATAAAATATCAAATAGATGGCAAGAAGTAAAATTCGACCATCAAAAACTGTAAATGGAATATAAGTTCATTACTTTTGCGTTTCATGATTCGTTTCAACTGGCTGATCCAATATATGGTCTTCGTTCTCTAAGCTCATTCTGCAAAGTTTGACACAAACAATATTATGACAACAACAAAAAACCGTGAGGTCTCAACCACGGAAACCAATACCAATTCCTCACCAACTATTAACAAACCCTTGCCCTTACGGAATCCCCCGAAATCATATCACCATCAGAATAACTAAAAACACTTCGACATACTTAAATTTTTCGACAACTATATCCACCCAAGGACAATCCAACTCCTACTCAAGAAACTACACTACAAAACCCTACAATTTAGTGCAAGGGAATCGCAAACTCCTGCTCATCGATCGGTTACTCCGGCATTTCCGAGCCAAATCTCAACCCAAACAAAATGAAATAATAGAAAACTCTGAAGTGCCAACTCCACAAGCTGGCTTTTTCCTTTATACGATCTAGCTCAATCTACAAAGAATCCTCATCGAAAGCGAAAATTCCGAAACCATAGAAAAAAAAATCCCCGTTTTCTAAGTTTTTTTTCAATTCCCAGCGACCTTCCACAACCCTATTCCCGCAAATTCAAGCCCAAACAACAGATATATCAACAGAAAATCAACCTTCTCACAAACCAGAACCCGAATCTAACATATTATAGGAAATGAATCCCGAAATTGTCACAAAATATTCTCGAATTTCGATCGCATCAGCTCCGGAAAAGCCAAGATAAAAGCAAACTCTAGGGTTTCGGTTTAATCTAGAAGCTGCAAAACTTTAGGGTTCCGTAGATCGGAAAGAAGAAAAGAAAAATATAGAGACCTGCAGTAGAAAGTGAAAATTAGGGTTTTGACGGGTGGGATTGTGTATCTATTGGTTGGAAGCGATCGACAAGAGAGACGGAGAGACTTTCAGAGTGACAGAGCGAGATATGAGAGAGAGTTTGGTATAGGTGCTCCTCTATTCCTGCCGTTGCAGAAAAAACCATCACATCCCTCGACAAAATAACAAAAATACGCAAAGAAAATACAAGTACCACGGACCTGCTTCGTTCGTGACTCCCACGCCCTCATTCATATAACATACCTCATACCTAATCGTAATTCGTATTTATAATGTTTTATCTGAAATAGAAACAATATTAAATATTAATATAAATTTTTTATTATTCAATATTTGAGAAGAAAAAAGAAATAGAGTAAACATCTTTTTCCCTCCAATAAAAAGTTGACACATCAACTTCTTATCTGTCGACAGAATTCAATAAATTAATCCACAGCATAATTCATATTTTTAAATTAAATTTTTTTAGATAAAACAAAGAGAGAGCATTGTGGCTGGTGGCTAGATGGAAGTCAACATTGTGAAGGTGCTATGGTTAGTCCGTGCCACCTTGGTGCTTGCGTGGCACTGAATTTGCATATCCGCCATATTTGGCCAATCAAACGTTGAATTCTACTTGAACCACTCGGATTTATTTAGGGCTAACATTAGAAAATCTGGCCAAAGATATGTCTTATCTGGCCGAT
This sequence comes from Carya cathayensis, assembly GCA_011037825.1. Taxonomy (NCBI): domain Eukaryota; kingdom Viridiplantae; phylum Streptophyta; class Magnoliopsida; order Fagales; family Juglandaceae; genus Carya; species Carya cathayensis. Next base: position 895,935 of record QGSO01000284.1, on the reverse strand, counting down.
TTCGACAAAACCAGCACCGATTTTGGTAAAACTAAATCCAAAATTGGTGTTGCATAATTTCCAGCCGCCTCTCTATCGCTACGAAATACAGCTAGAATAGTGGTCAAATGAGATCTAGAAATTAATTGGTGCTAGTCTTTTTTTTTTTCAAACTTTCAATTTTAGGGTTTTAATAATAATCTTGTGTGGTCTAATCTATTTTAAAATGTACAGGATCCTTAGGTGGTAGCACGTAATTTATGGGTGTAAAACTTACACCAACTCCCGACCAAAGATGCACCCTTATTTGAAAATAAGAATTATTAAAATTATAAATTCTCACATTGAATTTATCTCTTATTAGATTATTTAATTTTTATAAAAAAAAATATTAAAGATGGTCTATAATTTCTTATTATAAGGCTATAAATTAACCAACTAGAGCTTGACTTGTATAAACTAAATCTAGGTGTCGTTTGGTTTGTGAAATGATATGTATATAATGTTTTTTTCAGCTCTTTTTTATAACTATGTTTTAAATAGAGTGTGTAGTGGACATATTTCATAGCTCTGATAACGATTTCCAGTGACCCAATTAGAAAGTAGAAGGAGCTGGGTGTGTCTAGGGACACTTTCAATGTCTAAGTCAATACATATTCCGAAGAGAATTTCAAGTGAATGGAGTTCCAAAATTACCTCAAACATGTCCTTTATTATCTATTTTTATACATAACGAGGGAGGCTTAACTTTTGCCAGGAACTCTCTAATTCTCATTGGATCATGGATCCTTAAGGCTCTTAAACAGTCGTTACCCTGGAGGGAATTAATGCCCCAGATGAATATCCTAGGCGTATATCATGCAGGAGATTGTCTTGATCGTTATGTCATTAAACAGTGATTGACAACAATTGTATTTGAATTCTATGTTGGCACACAATGGTTGTTGGTCCTTTGGTCGTGGATCACAAGCCTTGGACTTTTAGCCCGTAGGTCTTCTTGGTCGGAGGAACAACCCACTCCTTTATAAGGGCCCATTTGGCCTTTCAATTACCCCACAAATTCCTATCACATGTGTGTGGTGGAAATTTCCAATTTTGTCTTTTTATTAATTATCCTTTAGATTTGAATGATTACTTCGACAATACACTTCCCTATGCGGGGGATGGTGTGTACCTATTTATTCCCCACATCCCTTCTACAACACAGATCACAGGATTTAGTTGTTCCATATATGTACCGGTGATACCTATCATGGTCTAGTTGGGTTCATCCAACCATCAATGCCTTTATTTAAATTTCTTTTTTCAGATTTCTTCATTTTCTATTGTTGCATCTTCTTCCAGAACCCTAACTACCGCTTGCTGTTGTATTCTCTTTCTAACCCTAAATCTTCTTTTTCTTTGCAACCTCTATTCTCTCATTGCCTCCAATGGCTTCGCACAACACTTCTCATTTTGGGTCTCGTGGTTCACGCTCTTCTCGCCATTAACTTCCCCTTAAGTGGTTGGGGTGCTAGTTCCCATTGCTCGGATGACTTTGAGGGTAATCGTGGTCTACCACGACTTCTTGGGCAGACCTAGACTTTGTGAGTAAATTGACTCGTTCGTGTTGGAGGCATTTGGGCCCAATTGAGGGGCCATTGATTCAGAAGGGTTCTCTAGAAAGGTGGCCCTTGTCATGAGTGTGTTTCTCATGGGGTTGTCTCCCATTTTTCTATCCAATTCGGGACATTCTAGATTATTTGGGCTTAACCCCAGCCTAGCTCCATTCCAATGCCTGGAGGGTGCTATTATCGTGTTGTGTAGTGTGGCACCAAATATTGGAGCTAGGCGGTGAGGAATTCCCTGACTTTACTACTTAGGAATTCCTTTATACTCATGGTATCTACCGCCTTGATGGGGACTTGCGTAGCCTTTGCTCGCAGACCAATTGCCTGTTATTCTCACATCAAGGATTAGCACAAGAAGTTGTTTTTCGTGTCAGGTATTGGTTGGGAGTATCCTGTGGGAGAGGCTTAATGCCAAGATTTTCCCGTTCGAACAGTGTGGAATGTAGTCCCTAAAGATTGCAAATATGACATGGTGCTTTTCGTCCGAGAGGAGACTGACATTCAATAAGTTTACTCTTGGATTGGGCAAAATCTTAAGGCAATTTACTTCGATATTTGCTCACTCGAAAAAATATTGACACATTTTTTGTTGTTCCCACGTCATGGGATGTTATTTGTTTAGGGGTCCACCCCACTCTCACAGACAAAAAGAGGGGCCTTCAATCTCGCCAGAGCATAAGGGAAAGAAGTCTTGTCTGGACAATGATTCAGTCTATGGTGGAGATGAATCTTCCAATGAGTCAAGTTCTAGGGATGCCTCCACTCCTTTTCATGCGCAATCTTGGTCGCTTCCTAGGAGTAATGGTTCGATGCCGTCAGTTGGTCATCAATAACATGTTTCTTTGCCTCCAAAAGATGGTGAGCCTACTCGCCCAGCTTCGACTCGTGGTGATCACTTGGAGGACATTATGAAGTAGGCTGAGGCTGACTTGGCCTTAGTCTTGAAGGCTTAGTCTTTTGAGTCAGGTAACCAAGAGTTGACCGATCAAGTTCCATATCTTCTTGATCATACAATTGAAGTCCCTGATCAATAACAAAAGAGCGACATCAACGTGGCCCTTCATTCTGCATTTCAAGGGCTTTCCTCGGGCCTTGCAGGTCCTTTTCTTGAGGTACACTTTGAGACCATGGAGTGCATGTCTCCAGCAAGGTTGGCAAGGAAATGTTTCTTCAGAGTGACCAAGATGCTTCTCTGTCGCCCATTCCTTCCACTATTTCTAGCAAGGAAACTACTAACCTCCCACTCGATTATCGAGGGTTATCCCACAAAGAACCTTCAAGAGTGCAGTTCAGTTGTGGTCGAGTTTCGATTCCTTCCCTGTCTTTCAGTGTTTCTTCTTTTAATGGCGGCAGTCCCAGAGAGGGGGTCTCTTCGCCTATTAATCTAGAAGGGATCATGAACTAGGCCATCCTTTCATATGATGTTGACCCACTTGGGGAAGGCGGACAAAAAATTCCGGCCAATTCTATGTTTGAGTCTTGTTTACCTATGGCCTAGCCACCCTGCCAATTCGAACTGGCAAGAGGTTCCATGCCTTGATTCGCTGGTGGGAATCTTAGTTTCTCGGCACTTCTCATCCCTTCAGGATCTCATTCTTTGGGACCTACCCCATAGGCCAAGAGCCATGTGGAGAAGTCGATTCAGGATACCACATGTCGGCTGAGGGGTTTTTTGTCTTCAATAAGTTTCATGGTTTTAACCATCATATTGTGTATTTTATTTTCATAACTCCAACCATCTTGGTACCTTGGGGGGTCAACGATCTTGCTGATGGATCGTGGACCGCCAGCTTGATTTGAAGGATGAGGTTCTCTTCTTTCGCACATATGGTGAAGTGATGTCGGATTGAATTTAGAATAATTCTGGCTGCTAGTTTCAATAGATAATTCACAGGGAGAATATAAGATATTTACCCAAAATATAGAGAAAACTCTAAATAATATTGATTAATAATAAAATTCAAAATTCTTTTATAAAGCCCCCAAGCTAGACTTAAATAGCTGCTAAGTTCAAAATTATGAAGATTTTTCTAAAAATAGAAAAATATAAATTATTGTATGAGAAATTAATGCAAAAATAAACAAGAGTCCTACCAAAATTTGGTCAAAATCAAACTCAGAATCACTTCCAAACTTTAAGCAAAATATTTACTAACAAGGCAATAATGAGCATAAATATATATTGTAAAAGAAAATAACTCATATTATTCTGAATTATTTTAGAGAAAGTAGGCAATATCTGATATCAAGAATGAGTATAAATATATGTTGTAAAAGAAAACAATTGATATTATTCTAAATAATTTTGGAGAAAGTAACTCATATCCAATATCAATTTAAATCTACACCACGAAGAGGCTCGCCAGGTTATCTCCAATGCAAGGACAGAAACAAATGAGCTAGCAGATGCTCGTTCTAATTAGAAGTCATATTCCCATATGTTAGAGGAGTGTGTGGCCAGCCTCTGGGATGAGGTGGCAAGTCTATGCCAGGATTTGCAAAAGTCCAAGGAAGAAGCGTCTAGGCACCACTTCGAGGCCAGGTTTTTGGAGGAAGAACACAACAATGGACGAAATAGACTTCAACGCATGGAGCAAGAGTTGGAGGGGGGCAATAAGTGAGCCTTGGAGTACATAGGTGATAAAAGGTTAGAATTGCATAATAAAGTTGTTTAAATGGGTGATTTATTTTATCAAATAAAGATTGAACACTTAATTATGCATCAAATTCTAATATTGAATGCAAATTAATTGATGTCAATATTTTATATACATAAAGTTCTATATTTGCCTTTGAAAGAAATATATTTTTTATGTACTGCAGGGCATTTATGAAAATACTAAAAGAGAATGGAACTCACGGCTGGAACTCAAGGGAGCAAGCAGAAAATCAGCACATGCAGAAAGATAGAAAGGCCACCCACTCCCAAGTTAGGCCACCCACTCCACCATTCTTCAAAGTTAGGCCACCCACTCCCAAGTTAGGCCACCCACTCCACCATTCTTCAAATTAGGCCACCCACTTCAAAGTTAGGCCATCCACTCCCAAGTTAGGCCACCCACTCCACCATTCTTCAAGGTTAGGCCACCCACTCCCAAGTTAGGCCACCCACTCTTGAGAAATGGTAGGATGCTCTCTCCTATAAATAGGAGAGAGCTCAGAAGAGAAAGGGCATAAAAGCAGTGGAGACGAAGGAGAGAAGACAGAACTTTAAAACTTAGCTTTCATTTTTCAGTTTCATTCTCATTTCATTCGGCAGTTGTTGTTCATTTTAATTCATTTTTCAGTTTCATGCTTCTGTTTTAGTTTTCATTCAGCATCAGTTTATTTTACAGCTTTAATTTGAAACTTAAGGAAGCAAGTTTTCTTTCCATGTTAAAGCAAGCTTTCTTTGTATTCATCTAGGAAATAATTTCTTTTAGTGTTTATTTTATTTAGAGCTCAAATTCAATTTGAGTGTGTAATTTATTTGAAATTTTAATTTAATTGAGAGTTCAATTTCTTTTAGGATGCATTTTATTTAGAGCGTTTATTTTATTTGAGAAATCATTTTATCTGGAAGTTCAGATTTTTGGATTGGAGAACGCAGTCTCCATTTCCAAACATCAAGTTTATTCCTTACAATTCCTGTTTTTATTTAATTTCAGTTTAATGTCTTATATTTTCCGTGCACATTTAATTTCTGTCTATTTAAATTACTGTCATTTATTTATTTTTGCACCTTTAATTTATGTTTATTTAAATTACTATCATTTATTTTTCTCGCACTTGTAATTCCTCTATTTAGGTTAATGTCATTTATTTTCTTGCATCTTTAATTCCTATTATTTAAATTAATGTCATTTATTTTTCTTGTTCTTTTAAATTTCAGTCTATTAATTTCAGCAATTTTAATTTAGTTTCATGCATTTTCATTCCTTACTTTTCATCGCTGCATTCAAATCCGACAAACAAATCTAAAAACATGAATCTAGTCCATGACTAGTAAAATTTCCATCCATTGCACATACCATTTATTTTTTTTTTCTTTGTGAAGTTTTTCACAATTTTTCAACGAGTTTAAATTTTGAGTAAATTTTCCCTGAGGAGACGATCTAGGAATTTATTCCTTATTATTACACGACATCCTCCTACACTTGGGATAGCATTAATGCTACTCATTTTTGAGTGAGTCAAGTTTTTGGCGCCGTTGCCGGGGAAAGTAGTTTAAATTTAAACTCGTTAATTTTTTTTTGCTTCTCTAAACTGATGTTTCATGTTATGGGTAAGAGACAGTTCAAATAGGTTGCTTAGAGTCACATCGAGTGTTGAGAGTAGTATACACAGCTTGGAGATAGATAGCTCGCCTATCTTTTCTTTGAGTGAGTCAGGTGGCAAAATTGAAATTAAAACAGAAAACATGGCTGCACCTGCACCACGCACTCTTAAGGACTATTTGCAACCCACTCGTACCACTACACCTTCATGCATTATTTTACCAGAAAATGCACCCAATTTCTCTATTAAGCATGGCATGATGTCAGTGATACCTCAGTTCCACGGGATGGATTCTGAGAGTCCGTACCAGCACTTAACAGATTTTGAGTTGGCTTGTGCCACATTTATCACTAGGGCTGTTACTGATGAGTTCATTAGACTTCGTTTATTTCCTTTCTCTTTAAAGGATAAAGCGAAGATTTGGTTTAACTCTTTAAGACCCAACTCTATTTCTAGTTGGTCTGATATGCAGCGTGAATTCTTACAAAAAATTTTTCCCTTTCAGAGAACTCAATTTTTGCAAGAGCAAATCAGCCAATTCAATCAGAGACCTGATGAGACCTTTCAGGCCAGTTGGGAAAAATTTAAAGATTTGATGAACATCTGTCCACATCATGGTTTTGAATCTTGGAGGTTGGTGAGCTATTTTTACACTGGCCTCACTCCGGAATGCAAGCAATTTGTTCAGACAATGTGCAATGGGGAGTTCTTTAGCAAGGAACCTGATGAAGCACTGTCATTTTTTGACTACCTTGCTGAGAGCGCGCAACAGTGGAATACTCGTACTGATCGAGTTCCATCAACAGCACAACCACTGAGAGCTATTTCTGGAGGGGGTAGATACGAGCTTAAAGGGGACACTGATGTTCAAGCCCGAATAACTGCTTTAACTAGAAGAATGGAGGTCATGGAAATGGACAAAGTAAAGGCTGTGAAAGTAGCAGAGGCATGTTCTATATGTGCTGATTCAAACCATAAGACCAAAGACTGCCCGATAATGCCAGTGTTTCAAGAAAGTGGGTCGGAGCAGATGCAATCAACTAATTGGGTGAATAGAGCACAAAATCAGCCTTTCTCCAACACATATAATCCGGGGTGGCGGAATCATCCAAATTTCTCATGGAGAAATGATCAACCTGGTCGGTCCCCACCACCTCAACAGCAACCATTTCATCAGAGTGCTCCTCAGCATCAGTATCCGTCATATCAGAATCCTCAGAGCTATCCTCCTGTAGCTCCGCCTGGATTTCAACCTCATATGGCTGCACAGAGTTTTCAACCTTCATCATCTGCAAAGAAAACTCTAGATGATAGTATGGCACAGATGGCCAATACACTTCAACAATTCATGCAGATTCAGGCCACCACAAATAATCAAAATACTCAGGCCATAAATGAGTTGCGTGGCACTATGAACAAGATGAGCACAACCTTGAGCACCCTGGAGAAAGGGAAATTTCCAGCACAGCCTCAACCTAATCCTCAAGTATACAGGCAGCAACAACAACAAGTGCATAATGTCTCAGGGGACGTTATTGAGACAGCGAAGGCAGTCCTTACTTTGAGAAGTGGGAAAGAAGTTTCCCGACCAGAAATGCCTATAGACACACAGGAAGTTGCTCCTACACCTGAAGATATAACGGAGACTGATGAAATTAAGAAAGAACTAGAGGTAGTGAGACCAGAGTTGAAGAAGCCTGTGACTGTAGATGCTGAAACTACCAAGGGATACCAACCTGTGGTTCCTTATCCTCAAAGATTGGCGGCTGGCCAAAAGAGCAGGTATCACACGGAGATTCAAGAGATTTTCAAGCAAGTGAAAATCAATATTCCACTTTTGGATGCCATACAACAAGTACCTTCATATGCAAAATTTTTGAAGGACTTGTGTACAGTGAAGAGGAAGCTGAATGTAAAGAAGAAAGCCTTCCTGACGGAGCAAGTTAGTGCATTAATATTGAGCGAGACTCCTCAGAAGTTTGGAGATCCCGGCTCTCCCAACATTTCCATTATGATCGGCGAATCACGCATTGGGAGAGCTCTACTTGATTTGGGGAGTAGTGTGAACTTGCTACCGTTCTCAGTTTATGAACAATTGGGATTGGGTGAGCTGAAAAAGACCTCCATCATGCTACAACTGGCTGACAGATCAGTTAAGGTACCAAGGGGTATTGTAGAGGACGTGTTGGTCCAGGTGGACAAATTCTACTACCCAGTGGATTTTGTAGTTCTTGATATGCAGCAGCCAGCCTCCACTATTTACCAAGCTCCTGTCATCCTTGGAAGACCATTTCTAGCTACATCAAACGCTTTGATTAATTGCAGAAGTGGAGTGTTGAAGCTTACCTTTGGGAACATGGCACTTGAGTTGAACGTTTTCAACGCTTGCAAGATGCCAACACATTTTGATGACACAAGTGAATTGAATGCTGTGGAGAGTTTGACATCAACAGAGTCTATTTGCTCAACCTCTCCTTTCTCTGATGATGATTATATTTTTCAGACATCTGAATATTTACTTGATGAGAAAATTGATCATATCAATGAAAATGACTTTGAATTTCTTGATTATTTTGCAGATTCTTTACCACTTGAAGTACAATTTGCCGGAGCAAGATGGAAACCCCAGTTCGAAGCTTTACCACCACCAGACATGCTTAGATCTTCAGAGGAAGAAGTTCCCCGATTGGAACTAAAACCGCTTCCTCAAGATTTAAAGTATGCGTTCCTTGGACCTGAAGAAGGCACTTTTCCGGTGGTGATTTCCTCAAAACTAAATCAGAAGGAGGAAGCCAAATTGATTGAAATATTAAGAAAGCATCGAGGCGCAATTGGTTGGACAATAGCCGACATCAAAGGCATTGATGCCGCTATATGTACCCACAGAATTCATCTTGAAGACGATGCTAAACCAGTTCGTGATGCTCAACGTAGGCTCAATCCTACCATGAAGGAAGTTGTGAAAGAGGAAGTGCTTAAGCTACTCGCAGTGGGTATCATTTACCCCATCTCAGACAGTAAGTGGGTAAGTCCAACTCAAGTGGTACCAAAAAAATCTGGTTTAACTGTCATACAAAATGAGAAAAATGAGTTAATTCCAACTCGAATGGTTACTGGCTGGAGAATGTGCATTGATTATAGAAAACTTAATTCAGCCAGTAGGAAGGATCATTTTCCTTTACCATTTTTGGATCAAATTTTGGAAAGAGTGGCTGGAAATGCATATTATTGTTTCTTGGATGGCTATTCTGGTTATTATCAAATTGCTGTAGCGCCTGAGGATCAGGAGAAAACCACTTTCACCTGTCCTTTTGGCACTTTTGCTTTTACTAGAATGCCTTTTGGTTTGTGTAATGCTCCAGCTACTTTTCAGAGATGCATGATGAGTATTTTTTCTGACATGATTGATGATATTTGTGAAATATTCATGGATGATTTCTCTGTTTTTGGAAAAACTTTTGAAAGTTGTTTGCATAATTTGGCACGTATTCTCCAAAGATGTGAGGAAAAAAATCTTTTACTTAATTGGGAGAAGTGTCAATTCATGGTTACTCAGGGCATTGTTTTGGGACACATTGTTTCCTCTGAAGGTATAAAGGTCGACAAGGCAAAGATTGAATTAATATCTAAACTTCCTATTCCTAGGACGGTTAGGGATATTCGTTCTTTCCTTGGTCATGCTGGTTTTTATAGGCGGTTTATTCAAGGGTTTAGTTCTATTGCAAAACCTTTGTGCACTCTTTTACAAAATGACATTGAATTTGTTTGGACTGATGAGTGCCAAAAAGCTTTTGATACCCTTAAAAATTCGCTTACCACTGCTCCTATTGTGCGACCCCCGCAGTGGGACATTCCCTTTGAAATCATGACAGATGCAAGTGATTATGCCTTAGGAGCTGTTTTGGGTCAGCGTGTGGATAATAGACCATGTGTGATTTACTATGCTAGTAGAACCTTGAATGATGCCCAGAAAAATTATACCACTACTGAAAAAGAACTGCTTGCAGTGGTTTTTGCACTTGATAAATTCAGGGCTTATATTCTTGGTTCTCCTGTTACTATTTTCACTGACCACTCTGCTCTTAAGTATTTGTTGGCTAAAAAAGATGCAAAACCACGCTTGATTCGATGGATTCTATTACTTCAAGAGTTCAACATCAACATTAGGGACAAGAAAGGAGTTGAAAACGTGGTAGCTGACCACCTCTCTAGATTGTCATCTCCTTCTTCAAATGTCAGCCTCCCTCTTGATGATAGTTTTCCGGATGAGCACCTGTTTGTGGTAAATAAAGTTCCCTGGTATGCTGACATAGTCAATTATCTGGTGACTGAGCAAATGCCTTCTGAATGGTCAACCCAAGATAAGCGTCGGTTTCTATCTGAGGTAAAACATTTCTACTTTGATGACCCTTATCTTTTCAAATATTGTTCGGACCAATTGATTCGAAGATGCATTCCTGATGATGAGTTTTCTTCAGTATTGAGATTTTGTCATATGGGTGCATGTGGTGGTCATTTTTCAGCGAAGAAAACAGTGGCAAAAATTTTGCAAAGCGGTCTTTATTGGCCGTCTATGTTTAAGGATGCTTACAATTTTTGCAAAGCGTGTGCGTCTTGTCAAAAGTTAGGAGCTATTAGCAAAAGAAACATGATGCCCCTTTCCCCCATTCTTACTTTAGAAATCTTTGATTGTTGGGGAATAGACTTCATGGGACCTTTTCCGGTTTCCTTTGGAAACACATATATTTTATTGGCTGTGGACTATGTTTCAAAGTGGGTTGAGGCCATCGCTTGCAAAACCAATGACCATCATGTTGTATTAAAATTTTTACAATCTTTGTTTGCTCGATTTGGCATGCCCAAGGTTATCATTAGTGATGGGGGTTCTCATTTTTGCAATAAACCATTTTCTACACTTGTAAAAAAATATGGTATTACACATCGAGTTTCCACCCCCTATCACCCCCAAACAAATGGGCAAGCTGAATTGGCAAATAGAGAAATAAAACTCATTCTGGAGAAAACGGTAAATCCTAATAGGAAAGATTGGTCGATTAAGCTTCTTGATGCTTTGTGGGCATACAGGACAGCTTTTAAAACAAATCTAGGGATGTCTCCCTATCGATTAGTTTATGGTAAAGCTTGTCATTTACCTGTTGATATTCAGCATCGAGCTCTTTGGGCCATAAAACATGTTAACATGTCACTTGATGAAGCTTCAGGGTTGAGAAAATTGCAGATTAATGAATTGGATGAAGCTCGTCGGAATGCTTATGACAACGCGCAATTGGCAAAGGAACGGATGAAAATTCTGCATGATCAGAAAATTCATCCAAAGCATTTCACAATTGGCCAGGAAGTTCTCCTTTACAACTCTCGCTTGCATATTTTTCCTGGAAAGTTGAAATCACGATGGAGTGGACCATACATTGTAAAGACTGTTCATCATCATGGTGCGGTAGACATTGTCAATCCGAAGAATGGTAATAGCTTCACTGTCAACGGACAACGTCTAAAGTCATTTCTGAAGGATTTTGATCCACATGAAGAGATCTTGCTTGTGCAAGATCCCAGGGAAGTGTTTTGATTCGTTTCTCCTTCTGTACAGTTTTCTTTACTTGCATTTTCTTTTATTTGTTCTTTTGCATTTGATTTTATTTTTCTTGTTGTTTGTTTGTTTTGTTTTGTTCTTTTGCATCTTTCGTTCGATTCAGTGAGGACTATGTCTCTCACTAGTTAGGAGCGAAACCATGGCATTGTGTAAAAATAAAAAAATAAAAAAAAATAAAAATAAAAATAAAAATAGATAGATTTTATTTAAAAATGCTTTTACATAAACTTGAGGTTCTTAGCCTCAGATTGGAGACGCTCATTCTCTTCATACAAAATCATGTCAGCCCTATTCATAGGAGCTGGCAAGCGGAATGAAGAACTCAATAGAGATTTCAACTGTTTATTCTGCTGCCGAAGGATTCCTTCCCTTGTGTGAGACTCTTGAACAATGCGTTGAAGTACAGCAATTTGTTCTTTTAGCCTTTCAACCTCATGGTTTTTGGCTTGAACCCGCTGGGAAAAAGCAACAATAGAGGATGAGTAGCGAGTTCCGAGACTCACCAAATCATAGATAGCATCAGAGTCTGACTTATTAGCCATGCTATCATTTTCTTGCTGCAACATGGCACCAATGGCAGCTGCAGAAAGGACAGGAGGTTGAGATGTAGAAGAATGAGCCATTGAGAAAGGGATTGAGAACTTAAGGCGAGAATGTTGAAGGAATGCAGATGAGTTATAGAGATAAGAAGAGAACTTGATGCGGATTGAATGAACTTTGAGACTGATTTTATAGAGAGAGCATGAAGAACAAGTCCGGAGCCTTCAATCTCGTTTGTCAACAACATCAGGCGTTTATTTTCAAATCTCTAGCCACACTTGTCTGGTCACGGACGGATCCACCAAAAAAAAAAAAAAAAAAATAGATTTCAGTAATCTCGTTAATTTCAGTTATCTTTTGCTAATTTTCTCGTATTCTCTTTTTGCAGGTACGATTTTTTGACGAAAAATGGATTAAGGAACATTGCTTTCATATTCATATCAGTTGGTAATCTCGTTCCAAAACTTTTTATTTTACTTTCTTGCTTGTTTTTATTTCTTTTGCTTTTTGTATCTTCTAACTTTGATAGAAATTTACTCCCTGTGTGCACTCGAGTATTTCAGGTGACATCTTTCCTCTTTACTCTTTCGTTTCAATATATGTTCTGCAGTGTTTATCTTGCTTAAATTCATGCCTGCATAACATATATCGTCGAACATTCATTTGCTGAACATTGAGGACAATGTCAAATTTAGTTGGGGGGAGAGAGTTTCTGTTGAATTTTTTTTTGTTGAAGATGTATTAGTACTAAAAAAAAAAAAAAAAAAAAAAATGATTTGTTGAAGTAATGGAACATGTGGAATGTAGTGCAAATATGAGTATATGTCAAAAGAGGGACTTATCCATTTTATTTAGTTGTTAAACCAAGGGAAAGATGTTAAGAGTTTTGCTTAAACACACACAACACATACCCGGAAGGCCTAGAAAGACTACATTGAGTCATTGTTGGTTGATTTACACTTCAATTGTTTGAGACTCTAATGAACCATATCCTAATGGCTTAGGAAGAAATTTGAATTAAATGAGAAAAGGGACAAGCCAGGGATCAAAAAAAAAAAAAAAACAAAAAAACAAAAACAAAAACAAAAACAAAAATTACATTTGTGTACTGGAAAAGGCTGCCTATTACCGGGGTCCTTACAAAAGAAGTAGGCACCTTTCAAAGTGTAATAGCGTGAAAGCCGCCACTACAATGGTTTTGAATTAGAGTAAGACCATGTGGTTTTCTCAGATTAGTTGTTGTGATTGAAATTATTAATGCCTCTTGGTAGTCAATCTTGGAATTCTAACCCCATTTCCATGCACTTAAAAGAAAGCAAGCTTTGTTACATGTAATTCCCTTGGTTGATTAACTAAATTGTGTATAAATCTCTCAGTTGATACAAAATTCAGATTAATCTATCTCCAGTGTTCTTAAACTCAACAAATCTATTTCATGGCATATGATTCTCAGATTTTCTCAAGTTGGTAATTTCACCTTTGCATGAATTCATTCGCTTTATTTGCTAGAGTCTAGCAAAAAGCTAGTTGGGGGGTGTGATAAAAGGTTAGAATTGCATAATAAAGTTGTTTAAATGGGTGATTTATTTTATCAAATAAAGATTGAACACTTAATTATGCATCAAATTCTAATATTGAATGCAAATTAATTGATGTCAATATTTTATATACATAAAGTTCTATATTTGCCTTTGAAAGAAATATATTTTTTATGTACTGCAGGGCATTTATGAAAATACTAAAAGAGAATGGAACTCACGGCTGGAACTCAAGGGAGCAAGCAGAAAATCAGCACATGCAGAAAGATAGAAAGGCCACCCACTCCCAAGTTAGGCCACCCACTCCACCATTCTTCAAAGTTAGGCCACCCACTCCCAAGTTAGGCCACCCACTCCACCATTCTTCAAATTAGGCCACCCACTTCAAAGTTAGGCCATCCACTCCCAAGTTAGGCCACCCACTCCACCATTCTTCAAGGTTAGGCCACCCACTCCCAAGTTAGGCCACCCACTCTTGAGAAATGGTAGGATGCTCTCTCCTATAAATAGGAGAGAGCTCAGAAGAGAAAGGGCATAAAGCAGTGGAGACGAAGGAGAGAAGACAGAACTTTAAAACTTAGCTTTCATTTTTCAGTTTCATTCTCATTTCATTCGGCAGTTGTTGTTCATTTTAATTCATTTTTCAGTTTCATGCTTCTGTTTTAGTTTTCATTCAGCATCAGTTTATTTTACAGCTTTAATTTGAAACTTAAGGAAGCAAGTTTTCTTTCCATGTTAAAGCAAGCTTTCTTTGTATTCATCTAGGAAATAATTTCTTTTAGTGTTTATTTTATTTAGAGCTCAAATTCAATTTGAGTGTGTAATTTATTTGAAATTTTAATTTAATTGAGAGTTCAATTTCTTTTAGGATGCATTTTATTTAGAGCGTTTATTTTATTTGAGAAATCATTTTATCTGGAAGTTCAGATTTTTGGATTGGAGAACGCAGTCTCCATTTCCAAACATCAAGTTTATTCCTTACAATTCCTGTTTTTATTTAATTTCAGTTTAATGTCTTATATTTTCCGTGCACATTTAATTTCTGTCTATTTAAATTACTGTCATTTATTTATTTTTGCACCTTTAATTTATGTTTATTTAAATTACTATCATTTATTTTTCTCGCACTTGTAATTCCTCTATTTAGGTTAATGTCATTTATTTTCTTGCATCTTTAATTCCTATTATTTAAATTAATGTCATTTATTTTTCTTGTTCTTTTAAATTTCAGTCTATTAATTTCAGCAATTTTAATTTAGTTTCATGCATTTTCATTCCTTACTTTTCATCGCTGCATTCAAATCCGACAAACAAATCTAAAAACATGAATCTAGTCCATGACTAGTAAAATTTCCATCCATTGCACATACCATTAATTTTTTTTTTCTTTGTGAAGTTTTTCACAATTTTTCAACGAGTTTAAATTTTGAGTAAATTTTCCCTGAGGAGACGATCTAGGAATTTATTCCTTATTATTACACGACATCCTCCTACACTTGGGATAGCATTAATGCTACTCATTTTTGAGTGAGTCAATAGGCAGGTTGGATGATTCATTGAACTCTCTTTGGGAACTTAGTACAACTCTTGACAGCACCCATGGCGAGATGACTCAGTTGGAAGCTCGGTTTGTGAGAGCCAATCAGGACATCAAAGAGCACAACGAAAGATTTCTTAAACTCAATCAAGTCATGGAGAACTATAGGCAGAAAGCCATCGACTCCAAAGAGAAGGTCGCTGAATTGGAGGCTAAATTGAAGGCTTCCCGAAAGGATATGGTTCGCCTCTCTCCTTGCGATAGCTAGAGATTTTTGTGACCGAGTATGGGGATTAGGTTACAAGTATGGTATGCAGAGGCTAAGGAGTTACCTGTTAAAGACCGCCATACAGATTTGTGGTCGCTGAACTTGGAATCTATCGACCCCAGTTGTGACACCTTCCACTTTATTAACTCCTTGGGTAGAGATGTGATGCCCAGCCTTTCCTCTGTCACCTTATAATCCCTGAAGATAGTTGTTCCTTTTGTACATTGACTATTTTTCTGACATTTATGTAACTATCTTTCGTAGTAACTCTTACCATTTTGCCTTTGGACTACATTGTTGTTATGTCTATTTGAATTTCAATGCTCTTTCCACGCCTTTGTTTTAATACTTATTGTATAGCCGATGTCTTCATGTGTACGTTTGAGTACTTATTGTTGTGGCCCATGCTGGGAATTTCCATGCCTTTGTTGTTGAAGGATGACACTCTCGTGGGAGTATCATCATTCCTTAATCGCTAGGGGGAAGGGTCGATGCATTCAAGGGAGTGTCCTTGCATATTAATCACCAAGGGCAACTGCAATCACACTTAGCTTATGTAGGCGATGGTCGAAGCAGCCAAGAGACTATCATTGGCCATCAGTCGTCGTGCAAATGCAAGGGTATTCACCATAGGTCGTGAAATAATTAGGAATAAAATTCCTAAATTGTCTCATCAAAGAAAGTTGTTTAAATTCAAACTCGTATAAAATGGTGAAAAGTTTTACAGACAAAAGTGATGGTATGTACAATAAATGGAAGAGTGCAACAGAAATAAAAAATGGCAATAGTCATAAACTAAATTCAGATTTTTAGATTTTTAAATGTCGAAATGGAATGTAAAAAACTAACAAATTGAAATTAACAATTAAATTATCAACTAAGATAAACAAGCATCATTAACTAACCTGAAAATAAAACAATAAAACTGAAATTATTTAAGTCCTAATTAACCTTTAATCAATCTAAAATATAATTGTAATGCATATTTAATGGAAGCCTAAAGAAACTAGAAAAATAACTAATATAAAATAAAATAAATAGCAAATAAAATGCCCAAAATTTTAAGCCAAAAATATAAAAAATTCACCATAAATTTCAAATTGAAATTAAATAAAAAGTAGAAAATGAAAAGAGCAAGTCAAATGGATGGAGATGGAGATTGAAAACAGTGGAGGAGGCTGGACTGTAGCAGCAATTTGACACCTGAAGGAGCTCTTCAACGACGCTACAGTTCCTCAATGAAAAGAAAAAAACGAATAATGCCCCCAAGTCCCATGCGGCGTGTCTTCAATCCAGAGAAAATAATGTTTCGTCCGCGTTAGACCCTCTATCAACCAACAATTCCATGCGGCACGCATGAGTTATTTTTCTTCTTCCGTGCGGCGTGCAATTGACTAAACAAAAAGCCCGACATTCGAATTCAGGTCCCGTGTCGTGCAAAAACCAAAGAGCTCCTACGTCAAAGACCCAATAAACTCGGGCCTGCCACTTTTCCTTTTTACTTTTTATATTTTCCAACCCACATGCTTCATCTATTTATATAAAAATCAGAAAAAATAAAAATGAAGAGTAAAATATCAATGATGTGTTATGCATGTGAAAAAAGAATAAATATTGAGAGCAGCCACTATTTGGCAGCAGCCATTGCACTCATTACGTGTAAACCAGGTTCACTAACAAGTGAACCGGCTCTACCCTAAACTGACCCCATCCCTTCGAAACTCCTCAATCCTGCAACCTTTTTGCAGCTACCCTTCTCTTCACAGACTTCAACCCCTTCAATCTGGCGTTGCCCCCTCAATTCCAAGACTCTTCTTCTGCGGCTCCCCCTCCCTTCACCCATGAGCCTTCAACGTCCTCAGTCTCACGATGGCGACGTGGTTGGTCCCTTGGCCTCACGATGGCGGCTCGAGCCTTCAACGTCCTCAGTCTCATGATGGCGACGTGGTTGCTCCCTTGGTCTCACGATGGCGGCTCGAGCCTTCAACGTCCTCAGTCTCACGATGGCGACGCGGTTGCTCTCTCAGTCTCGCAATGGCGACACGGTTGCCCCATCAATCCCGCGACGGTGTCCCTCAGTCCCGCAACCCTTCTTCAGTAGCTCCCCCTCGTAGTGATTTCTTGGTTTTTTTCTTTGAATGTCTCTGTAATTTGCCCCAAATTGATAATAATCTAGGGTTTTTGTTTGTGATTTGCCCCACCCCACCCTACCCCTGACTTCTATGTGATTTCTTCCTACTGATTTCTTGGTTTTTGTAATTTGCCCCAAATTGATAATAATTTAGGGTTTTTGGCTATGATTTGAATTTGGTGATCGTATAGAATTAGTGGAGAGGTGGGATGCAGATATGCTGGAGGGTTGAAAATTTATTATTACTGGTTGATGTGCAGAGTAGATGTCATTAGTGACAGAAATCTCACCAATTTTGCTTCATTGTGGAGATCAAGTTCAATCAATGTCATTATTTCCATATGAGAATCTTGAGTTATATGCTCTTTCAACTTCTATGAACTTCATTACCTACTATTAATCTATTGGTTACAACACTAAATAGACACAAGTTGAGAAAATCTAAGCATCTCTATTTCAAGAGAGTTGGATTGCATGCCAGTACACGAGTCGTGGGAGGTGCTGGGAAGAGACGCAGGTTCTTGGCAAGGGAAGAGGGTAGGTTTCAAGGTGGGATGGATGCAAAATTCAAATGGGGGAAGAAAGTAAAACCCGCGTTGCAAAACACACGTTTTGCTTGAAAAAAAGAAAGAAAGCAGCAGAAGCAGCCACGTAGTGTGTGCAATGTGTGCACTGCTACAGTGGCTGCTCTGTAGCACGACTCGTGAAAAAAATATAGTCCAATTAAACCATAAGTTATAAAATTAAGCATAAATCATGCTATTAACCAATTTAAATCACAATTTGGATTTATGTATCTTAACTATTTTGTCATCTAAAACCAGTAATAATGTAATAAAATATATATGGTTCTAAATGTATAAAATATGTAATATTTCAGCTCAATCACAAGGGTCTAAGCAGTCGAGGGACTGTTATCCACTTTTGGTCACCATGGAAATACAAGGGCATTCGATTTTAGGAGACGAGAGCCAAAACAGTCAAGCGACTGTCATCGCCTATTGTTCACCGTAAGAATACAAGGGCAGCTTAAGGGGTGAGGGTCGAAACAGTCAAGGCACTGTTATTGCCCGTTGTTCACCGTGCGAATGCAAGAGCATCCGACTTAAGGGGCGAGAGCCAAAGCAGTAAAGGGACTTTCATCATCCATTGTTCACCATGAGAATCAAGGGCATTTAACTTAAGGGGCAAAAGCTGAAGCAGTCAAGGGACTGTTTTCACTTGTTGTTCACAGTGCGAATGCAAGGGCATTTAACTTAAGGAGCGAGGGTCAAAGCAGTCAAGAGACTGTCATCGCATATTGTTCACCTTAAGAATGCAAGGGCATTTAACTTAAGGGGTAAGGGTCGAAACAATCAAGGCACTGTCATTGCCCGTTGTTCACCGTGCGAATGCAAGAGCATTCGGCTTAAGGGACGAGAGCCGAATCAATAAAGGGACTTTCATCGTCCATTGTTCACCATGAGAATCAAGGGTCTAACTTAAGGGGCAAAAGCTGAAGCAATCAAGGGACTATTATCACCTGTTGTTCACCATGTGAATGCAAGGGCATTTAACTTAAGGAGCAAAAGCTGAAGCAATCAAGGGACTGTTATCACCTGTTGTTTACCGTGTGAATGCAAGGGCATTTAACTTAAGGAGCGAGGGCCAAAGAAGTTAAGGGACTATCATCGCTTGTTATTCACCATGAGAATGCAAGGGCATTCAACTTAAGGGGTAAAGGTCGAAGCAGCCAAGGCATTGCCATCGCTCATTGTTCACCATAAGAATGCAAGAGCATCTAGCTTAAGGGGCGAGGGTCGAACCAGTCAAAGGAATGTCATCGCCTGTTGTAATGCAAGGGCATCTAACTTAAGGGACAAGGGTTCAAGCAATCAAGGGACTGTCATCGCTCGTTGTTCACCGTGCAAATGCAAGGGCGTTCAACTTAAGGAACGAGGGCCGAAGTAGTCAAGGGACTATCATTGGCTGTAAATTGTCATGCAAATGCACGGGCATCCAACATAGGTGGCAGAGTCTAAGCAGTTGAGAGATTGTCATCGCCCTTTGGTCACCATGTGAATACAAGGGCGTTCAACTTTAGGTGGCGAGGGTTGAAGCAGTCAAGGGACTGTCATCTCCTGTTGTTCACCATGCGAATGCAAGGGCATTTAACTTAAAGGGCGAGGGTCGCAGCAGTCAAGGCACTATCATCGCTCTTTGTTCATCATGCAAATACAAGGGCATCCAGTTAAGGGACGAGAACTAAAGCAATCAAAGGACTTTCATCACCCATTGTTCACCATGAGAATGCAAGGGCATCTAGCTTAAGGAGAAATGAATAAAGTAGTCAAGGGACTGTCATCACCCATTGTTCATTGTGCAAATGCAAGGGCATTCAACTTAAGGAGCAAGGGCCAAAGCAGTGAGGGACTATCATCGCCTGTTGTTCACCATGAAAATATAAGGGCATTCAACTTAAGAGGTGAGGGTTGAAGCAATCAAGGCACGGTCGAAGTAGTCCAGGCACTGTCATCCCCCATTATTCACTGTGAAAATGCAAGGACATCTAGCTTAAGGAGTAAGGGCCAAAGCAGTCAAGGGATTGTCATCGATCGTTGTTCACCATGCAAATGCAAGGGCATTCAACTTAAGGAGCGAGGGCTGAAGCAGTCAAGGGGCTATCATTGGCTGTCAGTCGTCGTGCAAATGCAAGGGCATCTAGCATAGGTGCTAAAAATCTAAGCAGTCAAGGGACTGTCTTCGCCTTTTGGTCACCATGCGAATACAAGGGCGTTTGACTTTAGGTGGCAAGGGCCAAAGCAGTCAAGGCACTGTCATCGCTTGTTGTTCATAGTGTGAATGCAAGGGCATTCAACTTAAGGGGTGAGGGTCAAAGCAGTCAAGGCATTGTCATCGCCCGTTGTTCACCATGCAAATGCAAAGGCATCTGTCTTAAGGGATGAGAGCTAAAGCAGGACTTTTATCACCCATTGTTCACCATGAAAATGCAAGGACATTTAGCTTCAGGGGCAAGGGTTGAAGAAGTCAAAGGACTGTCATCGCCCGTTGTTCACAGTGCGAATGCAAGGGCATCTGGCTTAAGAGGTGAGAGCCGAAGTAGTCAAGGGACTTTCATTGCCCATTATTCACCATGAGAATGCAAAAAGGCATCTAGCTTCAAGGGCAAGGGCTGAAGTAGTCAAGGGATTGTCATCGCTTGTTGTTCACCATGCAAATGTAAGGGCATCTAGCTTAAAGGGCGAGAGCTGAAGCAGTCAAAGGACTTTCATCGCCCATTGTTCACCATGAGAAATGCAAGGGCATCTAGCCTAAAAGGTGAGGGTCGAACCAATCAAGGGATTGTCATTGCCCGTTGATTGTCGCGCGAATGCAAGGGCATTCCACTTAAGAGGTGAGGGTGGATGCAGTCAAGGGATTATTATCGCCCGTTGATCGTTGTGCAAATGCAAGGTTATTTGGCTTTAGAAGTGAAGGTCGAAGCAATCAATCGACTGCCATTGCCCATTGATCGTCTTGCGAATGCAAGGGCATTCAACTTTAGGGGGGAAGGTTCAAACAGTCAAGGGACTGTTATTGTCCATTGATCATTGTGCAAATGCAATGGCATATAGCTTAAGGGGCAATGACTGAAATAGTCAGGGGATTGTCATCACCATCATCGTGCGAATGCAAAGGCATTTGGCTTAAGGGACGAGAGCTGAGGCAGTCAAGAAACTGTCATTGCATATTGATCATTGTGCAATTCCAAGGGCATTCGGCTTAAGAGGCGACAACATAAACAGTCAAGGAATTGTCATCACTTGTTGATCGCTATGCGAGTGCAAAGAAATTTGGCTAAAAGGACGAAGACGGAAGTAGTCAAGGGATTGTTATCAGCCTTTAGTTGACATGCAAATGCAACAACATCCACTAAAGGGGAGAGGGCCAAAGCAATCAAGGGACTGTCATTGTCTGTCAGTCACCGTGCGAATGAAAGGGCATTTGGCATAGGTGGCGAGGGTCGAAGCAGTCAAGGGACTGTCATTGTCATCTGGTCACCTTGCGAATGCAAGGGCATTTGACTTTAGGGTGAGGGTTGAAGCAATTAAAGGACTGTCATCGCCCGTCGATCGCCAATCAAATGCAGGGGCATTCAGTTTAAGAAGAGATGGTCGAAGTAATTAAGGGATTGTCATTGCCCATTTTTTATGCTCACCCCCCTAAAACTGAATGCCCTTACATTTGCATGACGATTAATGGGCGATGACAATCTCTTGATAGTTTCTTCCCTCACCCTAAATCTAAATGCCCTTGCACTTGAATGGCGATTAATGGGAGAGGACAATCCCTTCACTACTTCGATCTTAGCCCCTTAAGCTAGATGCTCTTGCATTGCATGGCAACCAAAGGGCGATGACAGTAGCTTGATCATAAACTAAAATTAGCATACGTTAGCTAGTTATATATATTATTATTAAAGTCAACTTTTTCAAAGCTAGTGTTTACGTACTACACATGTCATGATGTTTTCAAGTACGTCATTCATCATGTTTCATTTTGCATATTATAGTTATGTATGCATTATGCATCGTACATTGCATAAGACACGTAATCTTTCATAAAATTAAGTGTAAGATAAGCTTATAATAGTTAATCAAATGGTCATTCACATGTATGGTACCAATGTAGTTTCAGTGTGGACATGCAAGCCACTAACTTAAGCGTAGTTCACCTTAGTACGCCAGAGTACACTACAATCAGCTTTCTTTGTTGTAGTAAGGGAAGTTAGTGCACAACTATGCACACATGATTAAGTGTGTTGGCCAACCAAATCAATCAAATAAATCAGATCAATTAGTTAATTCAAATAAATTAGTCATGCATAGCATAAGCATCAATATGACCAGTCATGATTTTAAGTTCTCAACATGAAATATTTTATGAAAAATCTTATATTAAGTATGTTTACATTACGATGGGTTTCTTACTGAATCATCAACTTATTTTAGTTTGTTTTTATATTTTTAAACCACCCCAAGTCAAGATAATTATGACGATAGAGCTGCAGGACAAGACTTAATCCAAAGAGACATAACAGTGGCCTAGGTCATGTATATAGATTTTAATTTATGTTTTTATGACACAAACTTTGTGAAATTTTAATAAATACTTCCGCACACTCTCATTTATTATCTTAGTATTTTAATACAAAATGACTTTATTTATTATAAGGAATCTTATACTTGGAGCTTATTTAAGTATAAGAAAATATTTTTAAGTCAAGTTCAATAATAGCATTCTAGCTCCTGAAATTTTTTAAAAATGACATCATTATTAATCGTGTGGAGTAATATGAAGTATTGAATTCACTTTCTTTGTGTTTGGACTACATAGGTGTTTGGACTACATGCCCAAATACTTCATATTTGGCCTACATGTTCAAATAATAATGGATGTAGTTACCACATATTTATATAAATCACTAGATAATGATATATACATGAAAATGCCTTAATGATATAAAATTTTCAAAGTATATAATCCAAAATCCGGTAGTCTTTATTCTTTCAAGTTACAAAAATCATTATATGGTCTAAAACAATCCAGACACATGTTATAAAATCGTCTTAGTGAATATCTATTAAAGGAAGGTTGAGAATAATCCAATTTATCCATATATTTTCATTAAGAAGTCAGAGTCTAGATACACAATTATTGTAGTACAAGTAGACACCTTAAATCTCATTGGGACTTTGGAAGAGCTTATGAAAATCGCAACTTATTTGAAAAATGAATTTCAAATGAAAAATCTTGAAAAAATCAAATCTTGTCTTGATCTACAAATTGAACATTTTTCAAATAAAATTTTAGTTAATCAGTTTACGTATACAGAAAAAGTCTTGAAATACTTTTATATGGATAAAGCTCACCCTTTAAGCACTCCAATGGTTGTTTGATCAATTGATGTAGAGAAAAAATTATTTTCGACCTCGAGGGGAAGATAAAGAAGTTCTTGGTCTTGAAGTATCATACCTTAGCACAATTGGTGTTTTAATGTATTTTACAAAATTGTATAAGATTTGATATTGCATTTTCAATCAACGTATTAGTAATATAAAATTCTGTACCAACTCGAAAGCATTGGAATTGCATCAAAAATACGTTACCTTCGTGGTATGATCGACATTTGATTATTTTATCCAAAAGAATCAATCTCATAATTAATTGGATATGTAGATGTACGTTATTTATTAGATCCACATAAAGGACATTCTCAAACAGGATATCTATTTACATATAGAGGTACAACTATTTTATAGAAGTATGTTGAACAAACAATAGTTGCTACTTCTTCTAATCACTAAGAAATTATTACAATTCATGAACCAAGCCGTGAATACATTTGGTTAAGATTAGTAATTCATCATATTCAAGAAAAGTGTGGTTTACCCACAATCAAAGGTAGCCCAACAATATTATATGAAGATAATGCGGCATGTATCATGCAAATAAGAGGAGGCTACATAAAAGGTAATAGGAGCAAGCATATTTCATCAAAATTCATTTATACATAGAGCTTCGAAAAGGCGACGACATTGATATTAAGAAAATACAGTTAAGTAATAATTTGACAAATTTATTTACTAAAACTTTACCAACTGCAACATTCAAAAACTTGGTACACAATATTAGAATGCAACGGCTCAAGGATCTTTCATCATGAAGAATTGAAGCTCTGCATACTTATGAGGGAGAGTCAATTATTATATAGATTGTACTATTTTTCCTTCGCTGATTTTTTTTCTTAGGATTTTTTTTTGCAATGTTTTAATGGGATAATCTTAAGGCATTCAAAGATACACTAGAATATTGTACTCTTTTTTTTTCGTCACAAGTTTTTTCCACTAGATTTTCTTTGATATTTGGCAAGGTTTTAAAGAGAATATGTCTCTGGTCATCCAAGGGGGAGTGGTGTAAATATGTGAATGTAGTAAAATACATTCCATGTATTTGATAGATGACCATTAGAATTCTTATATCTTCATGTATGGATCGTGCTACACCCACCAACAAGAAGGCCATATGGTTTATTTTTTTCAATACATTTTTTATACCCTTAAACATTTTTAAAAAATTCACAATATCATTAAAAAAAACATTTAATTACTTAATATAAAAAGAAAAAAAAATTTTGAGATCCACTATCGAGACCCCAAGTATTTTCCTTCATATATTCCTATTTTTCATGTTCATGTTTCCTCTTAATTTATGTATTATCATTCCCTAAGTTTATGTATTCATTTAATATCATGTATCATCTCATGCTTATATAATGAAGTCTTGAGGAGTATTTTTTGTAGACACAATAAAAAATTTAAAAGAAATAATATTGAGTTCCTACAAAATTAATTTCATATATTGTGATTTTCAATTCTTTTGTTAGTTCTCTTTAATTTTAAAAATTATTATTATTATTATTATCTAACAATTTCGGCTTCAGATCCCATCCTTATCCTCTTCGGCTCTTTATTCACGGTAAGCCGAACACGACAACAATCACCCTGCTCTTTCTATTTTTTACAGAAAAACCGAACCACCACTTTAGTCTTAAATCTATTCCGGCCGAAGCTCTCTAACGGAGTCCACGCAGCAGCGAGAAGTCTCAAGATGGCGAGTACTCCTTCCCTCTTACGCTCAGCAACGTCTTCGTTTCACGGCCCGTCGCCACTCGTTTCGGTCCCTCTGTCCGTACGAGTCCCTCGCGGAAGCCATGGAATCGGTGTTGTCTCGGTGAGGGCGGCCGTCGGGACTCTGGTGGTGGACGCCGAGAAGGTTCATCGTCTCAAAGCTACTTACCTGGAAAAAGTCGTTCCCAAGCTCAAGGAAGAGTTCTCGTACCAGAATATTCACGAGGTAGCTATATTTTCTCTCTTCTCTGAGATTAATTACATTGATTAGTAACATTAGTTATTTGGTTTTCTGGATTTAGTTTGGGGCTGGAGCCGAGCGTTTGGGGGTTGGGTTATGATATATGGGTTTTTTTGTTACAGTTTTTTCTTAATTGTATATTTGCTTATTGAATGGAGTATGTTTGTTTGAATGAAAAATGGATGGTGGGGGGGAAGCTTTCTTTGGTTACAGAGAAAATGTTGGAGATGATAATAATTGAATTTTTAAATAAATTCCCATTTATAGATATTTCAATAAGGAAAAAAAAAATTCAACTAATTGGAGTTTGGTTCTATTGTTTGGAGTAGATGAGCTGATATTTTTGTTCTTCCATTATCCAGCGTAAAAAACAGGGTATTAAAACTTTTGATGCATTGATTTTAAGTTTGAACTTTGCGCAATAATTTGTGTTCCTTGAAATTTCAAACGGAGGAGGCAGGGAAATATTTCTAATTCAATTTTACAATGTAGGTTCCGAAGATTGAGAAGATTGTGGTGAATTGTGGCATTGGAGATGCTCAGCAGAATGCAAAGGGTTTGGAAGCGGCAATGAATGACCTGGCGCTCATTACGGGGCAGAGGCCTGTAAAGACACGAGCCAGAGCTTCCATTGCCACCTTCAAGATCAGGGAAGGTCAACCACTTGGGATTGCTGCCACACTCAGAGGAAATGTAAGCATGCTTTTGCTCCTTCAATTGTTGTTCTTATAGTGGGGCTGCTTTTGCGTTTGTTTCGCCATTTCGGTGATGTCTTCAATTCACTTCTAGTGATAGATTTTTTTGTTGGCTGTACCGTGCAGTATGTATGACTGGAGAATTATACTCTTTGTTGATTTTGATTGTCGAAAGAAAGACTGAATAATATCTTATGTTTGACTGCTAGTGCTTGAAGATCTATTTAATTTAATAAGTTCGCCTGAATTAGTACGATATATCTGCAATGGAAGTATGCTCGGTGCCCCTCATCACCTCCATGGCGTTTGAAAATTTTGTTGTTTCAGATAATATGATCAATTATATGGATCGTTGCTGATAAATAAATAAATAACTTAATATGGGTCATGGTGCCAGTTTTTGTACTACAGCAATTGGTACAGCACTCAGATTCCTATTGTTTTCAGTATATGTAAGGGTTAACATATGCTAATTTAATGATGAAAATGAAATGGCTAAGGAGGAGCTGTTTGATTAGCATTGAAGGTGTGTTACCAGGAGATAGAGAGAAGGATATCAAATTGGAGTTTCTTTTTTGTGTTGGGAGATATATCTATATGCTGATGGTTGTGGTGAGTATCAAAGTGGGGACTATGATATGAAGCTTTTCAATAAAAAAAATTAGAACAGTGGTGATGGTGGCGGCAGTGATCGTGCTAGTGGTTTTATAATAATAGTGGTGGTGATAATGACACAGCAGCATCCTGCTGGTTGCAAGGGCTTAGTTCGTTTTCATATCTGATAATAGCAGGTTTGTGTTGTTGATGAGATACATGAGTAAATAGTAAATGTCCAACCTTCTAGACGATAATCTACTGCTGTTTAAAAGAAGCTAGTCTCTTACCCTTTGGCTTCCCAAGATTCATATTCAGACTCCAAGATTGCAGGACCTTTTCCTCTCTTATGGGAGGCGGCTGTCTGCTTGGCTGGGGGGGTGGGGGGAAGAGGGAGGGGGCCCAGCCGTGGTTGTGTGGGGCGCGGGGTGTGGGGGGGGGGGGGGGGGGGGTTTTGTAGGAGGAGGTTTTTCATTGTTACTGTGGTTCATTACTTTTCTCATAAAATCTTTTGCTTGGTTAAGATCATACTGACGTTTTGAATGCTCCATACATGATCTTGTAGACATCATTGCCATGATTATTCACTTAAATCTGACATTAGGGTAGAATAAAGAAAAAATAGTAGAGACATAACTGCTTTGCTCATCAATGGGTATTTGACTTTATAGCAAGAGGTTTCTGTTCATCCTAATCGATTTTCTTTAAGATTGTTTCTGCACATCTTCTTTCTTGCATATAATGAAGTACTTGTTCACTAGGCATTCATCAACTTTCTCATTGACCCAGAATATCAAATCTTGTGCCTTATTTATTTATTTATTTTATTTACATTTTGACAGGTAATGTATTCGTTCCTAGATCGGCTAATCAATTTGGGGCTTCCAAGGACGAGGGATTTTCAGGGAGTAAACCCAAACAGCTTTGACGGACATGGGAATTACGGCATTGGGATTCGTGAACAGAGTGTATTCCCTGAGATCAGATATGATGCACTTGGGAAACAAAAGGGCATGGACGTTTGTATCACTACAACAGCTAAAACTGATAAAGAAGGCCAAAGACTTTTGGCTCTCCTGGGGATGCCATTCCGAGAGGGTGGTGGTTCTACAACTTTGGTGCGCAAAAAGAAGCTGAAAGCTCACCATTTTGATTCGAAATCGAAGGGTAGAAGCCGGAGATAAAGTGTTTATTCTCCTCCTCATTTTCTTCTTAGACCGAAGATTTTTACTTTTTCGCAATTCTGTTGTATGCTTGCTAGTTATTTCCTTAATGATGATGTTAAATGGAAAGGATCTGGACGTGTAAATCAGGCGGTTGTACTTGACGACTACTCGTTCTTGCTTGAATGATTTTGGTGTATTTATTATCTTAGAAATGATGTTGGGTGAGCAACATTCTAAACTTATTACATTTCATCTCATCATTATTAATTTTTTAAATTTTCATACAAAACATATTAAACAATTTAATATTTTTAAATTACAATTCAATTTTTAAAAATCTAAAATGATAATAATAGTAAA
This sequence comes from Carya cathayensis, assembly GCA_011037825.1. Classification (NCBI taxonomy): domain Eukaryota; kingdom Viridiplantae; phylum Streptophyta; class Magnoliopsida; order Fagales; family Juglandaceae; genus Carya; species Carya cathayensis. The sequence goes on along the minus strand of QGSO01000284.1, from coordinate 867,738 downwards.
AAATAATATTTTATTTAATTTTTAATTTTTATTTAAAATTATTTTATCTTATCTTATTATCCAAACAATCTCATAGGATATATAAGTCCCGTATAAAAAAAAGTGAGTAAACCTATAATTTATATAAAATAATAATTTCTTTAATGGTAGAGTCTATTTTTTTTTTTATTTTTTCAATTTTTAGAAAGAGTACATGATGATTGCATATTTCAAGACTAATCTAGCATTATCAGTTAAGATTCACTTTTTAAGCAACTTTTTAAGCAAGTTTAACAGTGAATAATGCTAAATATAGTTTTACGGTACAAATTATGCGGACTTCCTTTGAAAAAATTGGGATCATCATTAAAATAATAATTTTTTATGTGAATTTTAGACTTATCCTATTTCAAAATAAGTGAGTGGGTTTACATATTTTAAAATTGTAAATATAATTTCTCTTAAGAATATGATAGAGGATAGGGGTGTTCATCCGGGTTCTGACCCAGGAATCCGGGTAGACCCAAACTGGAACCCGGATTTCAAATCCGGGCCGGAACCCGAGCTGGGTTAACCCAGGTCAGAAATGGGCCGGAACCCGGATGAATCCGGGTTTTTCAAAACTAGGATTCCGGGTTCCGGATTGAACCCGGGTCTTTTTTTTTTTAACCCATATAAAAGCATAAATGTACATCCAATATTTTCACATGTAGCTCTATTTTTTTTATAAAAAATAAAAGAATAAATTTGATTGTGCACTTTAGAGGTTGAAAAATATCAAAGTTCCAATATTCATCTATGGATGCATTACAATACAATCCCATTGCATATTATATTATTTGTTATTTATACATTACATTGCGAAATACTAAATTACAATATATAAATTACAAAATCACCGATTTAATTTCCACACCAAATAGCAACTTCAAAGCGATTAGCATGAAAGTGATCCTGCAAAAAACAAAATAGAATGAAAATGGCATAAATCTGAAAGCAACACATCCTACAAACCCTATTAAATTGGGAAAACTAACAGATTTGCACAAATCATGGAAAGAAAAAATCTATTCAAAGGTTGAAAATCATCATTTGGATTGAAAAAATCAGCTCTTGGTCCTTAGCCTGTAAAGAATAAGAAAGACAATATGATTCATCTGAATCTAACAAGTCATGTACCACAAAAATGATAAAATGAAAACAGAGACGGGGTGGGGGGATCAGTTTGTGCTGAATTTACCTGTGTCTGAACAATATGAAGTCCTATACTGTAAAAACTATATGAAATTTCATCAGTTGTTGAAGCTTCAAAGGCTGAAAGAAAATCCACAAAAATTGAAAAGCCAAGCATGTTTCTGAGCTGAAACGGAATCTGATTTCAGGACATGATTAATTTTGTTTGAACCCAATTTCATGCTGCAACGTACAATTAAAACTTGAACCATTTTGCAGGGAGTGCGTACAGTTTGCTCTGTCATAGAAGCTGTAGGCAGTTGTCTCTCCTACTTGCTCAGAAGCAAAATTAGAGAACAGAAACTGTAGTAGAGTAGATTAAAGCCACCCTTTTTGTAGCAGCAGCAGAGCCCGAGACTCTCTCTCTCTCTCTCTCTCTCTCTCTCTCTCTCTCTCTCTCTCTCTCTCTCTCTCTCTCTGTATATTATATATATACACACACGACTTTGTTATTGGTGGTTTTGGGACCACACCAATAATGCCCACAAACAAAAACAAAATGCATTATGGTGCATCAGACTCCCCTATATATTTGGGCTCACCCTATATACATACACTCTCAATCTTAGTGAGATTGATACTTTCTTATATATATCTATATGATAATTTATTTTCTCAGTATTGATGCATAATGAAGTACTTCTTTATAAGATTATAATAATAAGATCATGACACTGCTGATATTTGTTTTCTTAGAAATCATGTATAGGAGTACTACTTAATTTTGGTGTTGAATTCATGGGGATTAGCTACTACTCATAACGTTATAATATTTATTGTTAATATTATTACTACTACTACTACTACTATTACTATCATAATATAGATTATGATAAACTATTAGCACTGGTTTGGGACCCTCTTGCAAATCTAGAAACAGAAGAACCAAGGACAATGCTTGTAAAGGCAAACCAATGGCTTACAAATTTCAAGTTTGAAAGAATTAATGGATTTCTTTCAAGTTATGCAATAGAAGGACTAGGTGGATTTAAAATCTTCAAAACTTGAAATCACATCTATTATATTAAACAAAAAATATACCCAGTTCACCAGATCGACCCAGTTCACATATATATTTGAAATTAGTTTAGACATGTGTATATGTGGATGAAATATTCAGGTTAGACCTGTGTAGAATCTATCTATATACAGTACCATTTTATCTGCAGAGCTCCTTTTCATTCAAGCACCGAAGTTCTAACCCAATGTAATCAGGTTTCATATATATATATATAGATGAGGCCTTTATGTATGAAAATTACCATTCAAACTCATCATCATGATATGATGTCCTGTTTAACTTCACCAGAAGAAAGAGAGAGAGAGAGAGAGAGAGAGAGAGAGCAAAAATAGAATCATTTCAAAATCTAATGAAGCAATATATATATATATATCATTGTACAGTCAGTAGAAGGTATGAAGCAACATATTTTGACCACCAAGAAATGAAAAGCTAACTAGCTGTCAAACATGCAGCAAGTCACATACTTGGCATGATAATTATGGTTTAATCGTCTGTTTTGTTCTTAATTTTCTTTTAATTAATCTTTTTTATTAGAACAAACCCAGACCACCAAAGTTAGACATTGACAAAGATGTCAACCCATCTTGCTCATCAGCTCACAAAAACAAACCCCCACATTTAAAAACAAGTAGAATAGATCTAGCAAAAGATTTTTTTTTCACAATCCAAAAAAATAGCAGATCTCGTTACTTTATACCCACAATCCAAAAAAATAGTAGATGTGACACCCCGTTTTTACGTGTATTTTCACTGAAAGAATATTTTAATTTAATTATAATAATAGTTCTTTTATTTTAAATTATCGGATTTTAATCTCTGTTGAGTTTAAATTGTTGTTTAATTTATTTTATCTTGTTTTTGGATTTAAAAATAAAATAGCTAGTTTTTACTAGTTATTTATTATATATTAGCTTTACGTTGTGTTTAAAATATTTTCTTGGTTTTTATTTATTTATTTGATGTGGTGTTTAATTTATTTCAGTCGTTTAATGTTTTTAAAATCGTTTTCGGCGGATCAGTTTCTGGATCCCGGAAGTGAAGTTTGGACTTCATTTCTTTTCCCCTTCTTTTCTTTTTCCTTCCTTTTTTCTTTTCCTTTTTTCTTTTCCTTCTTTTCTTTTTCTTCCTTTTTTCCTTTTTCTCTTCTTCCTCCCCATGCTTCCCGTGCGTTCGGATTCTCTCTCTCCCTTCTCTTTTTCCTCTCCCGCCCAGCCTACTTTGACCAGCCGTATCTCCGCCGTCCGGTGGAGGTGTCGTACACCACCCCCGCCATTCTCTTCCTCTCACGGCAGACTACAACCCCTCCAATTTTCAGAGCCATCAGACCCACCGTTAGCCGCCACGAGCCCCTTGAAGTCGCGGCACCAACCCAGTTTTTCCTCTGTTTTTCCTTTCCGCGCAGCCTCCTTCGACCGCCCATATCTCCGCCGTCCGGTGGAGGTGTCATACACCACCCCCACCATTCTCTTCCCCTCACATCAGGCTACAGCCCCTCCAATTTTCAGGACCATCGGAGCCACCGTTAGCCGCCACGAGCCGCTCAAAGTGGCGGCACCAACCCAGTTTTTCCCCTGTTACCGTTTTTCTTCCTCCGCCCAGAACCGCCACTTGCCGGCGGCGTGGCCTCCACCACCCACCCAGAAAACTTCCCCTCCCTCTGGTGCACCACCCCTCCAAAGATCTCCCCCAACCGTGCCGCCGTTTGACCGGAAAAGCGCATCTAAGCCGCACGACTTTTTGCCGATTCCGGCGCCGTCGCACCACTTCCGGCCACCATATTTTCACCACTTCTTCCCCTACCTCTTGCCGTCCTAACCCACCTAATTTCGGCCCCGATCCGTTGCCGGAGCAGCTCGCATGAGCTCAACTCCGATCAGCCCCTTCTTGGCCTTCGACCGCCGTTTCCACCACCACCCACGGCCAAAACTCACTTCCTTTAGCTTCATAAATATCTCAAGACCATTCCCTATCAATTTGGTGTCTTGGTTTGTCCCCGTTCAAAAGTGGGTATTTTGCGACCCACGGCTACAGTGCATTTGCACTGTTACGTTGCTTTCCGCTCATCGTTTGCTGCGCGCCGAACCTTCTAAAAATCATATATAGCATTGTAAGTATTTTCCAAACTCTACTTTTAGATTTAAATATATTTTGCTCTTACAATAATTTATTTGGTTGGTTTGCTGATTCCGGACTGAGTCCGAGGAGTTCGGGGGTCGGATGGATGGAGGACGGAGTTGCTTGAATTGTTGTTCTATGGTTGGTTGTATTTGTCGAGCATTGAAATTTGCATTTACATGGTGCATGCACGTGTATTTTATTTTAATTGAGAAAATCCTGTTTTATTGGCGTAAATGGATTTTGGGTGCGTGCGTATCACGAGCCCAAGCCGGGATGGGTTATTATCTCGGTGGAGCTCCTCTGGTCACTCGGGAGTGGATAATACTGAGTGACATCCCCTGGGTTGTCGCTGGGCGACGACCGGATCGCACGATACGGTAACGCTGTCGTGTCGACTCCGTGGTCCCTAGAGTGGCGGGGACTAGAGGATGGCCTGGCCAGGTACGCGCGAGGCGCGAGTCTGGGCATCACTCGTGTAGGTGTCACACGCGTAGACGTTACCTGCGGTGTGGCACAGAGCCAGAGTGTGCGGATGGTCCCTAGGGGAGATCATGGTGCATGCATAATCGGATTGGTTTTTATGGTTTTCGGATACGGGCCATTTTCTGGGAAAATGGCGAGGATGCGTTAAGGACTTGTGATCCATTTTCTGGGAAAATGGTGGTTTGGGCCATTATCGGGGATAATGGCGAGGCTTGGTTTTAAACGATATGTTTTGGGCCGTTATCGGGGATAACAGCGAGTTTTTGTTTAAAGGATATGTTTTTGGTGTGCGTGGAAAAAAATATGATTTATGAGTTTTGTGCATTGGCATTTATTCATGCATATTGTTTGAGTTTAATATGCTTTTATCTAGTGGTGTTTGGATTTTACTTACCTGCGGCACCGTTTTGGTACCGTAGATTTTGGTGCAGAGTTCGAGGAGGAGGAAGAGGCTGAGCCTGAGGATGCGGCTCCGCCGGAGTTCTGAGTTGAAGTTTATGTTTTGTAGTTGGTTTTGAAACAATATTTATGACTTGTAATATTTTATTATGTATCTTTGAACCACTTTGTATTTTATTTAAGAAAAAATTTTGGTACTTAATTTTATGACTTTGCTATCCGCTGCGTATTTCCTTGTGCACATTTGTCGCTTGCACACACTTGGCACTCGTCGATAGGATGGTGACCCGGGTTGTCACCATCCAGACGTCTCGAATTCCCCGTGTTGGTACGTGGGGATTTGGGGGCGTCACAGGTGAAGTCCATTTGGCCCATATCTAACTCAATCCAAACAAACCATCTCGTTACTTTATACCCACAATCCAAATAAATAGCAGATCTCGTTACTTCAATCCAAAAAATAGCAGAACCAAAGCCACCTTAATGAGTAAAGAATAATAACATTTAAGCCTGAGCTTATAGCACAAATGAATGAATAAAATCCCAAATTCTGAAATCAAGAGCTGGAATAGCTAATAAAGCATGTGAAAAGGGTTCGGTTTTGCTCCCCAGTTCTCAAACAGACTCCAAAAACTTCTAAACCATTGAAAACTTCCAAAAACTCCAAAAGGGTTCGAGAGATGCTTACTCATGCGGAGAGGATTCAAAGAAGATTCAAGAACTAAATACCCCCAAATAGACACAAAAAAAAAAAAAACCCAAAAGTGTCGAGCATCAAATTTACATTAAAAAGAAAAAAAAAAAGGACAACTCTCTTGTCGAGCAAGACCCAGAGAGAGGAGAAAAACTGACCGAACCGCACATAGCAAACTGATGAAGACAATGGCGCGACATGAGGAAGATGACGGCACGAGGATGAAGACCAGGCACGAGGATGAAGACCAGCCACGCTAGGGTTTCGGACAGACGGCTCAGACTGATTTCGGCGTAGAGATAAGAGAGAGGGGGAGAGAGAGTGAGTGAGATGAGGGTTTTTTTTTTTTTTTTACATATATATAAACCCGGGTTATAATCCGGAACCCGGATTTCATACCCGGGTCCGGACCGGATACATGCGGTTTTGAAAAACTGGATTTCGGCCCGGGTCAAATCCAGGCCAAAAACCTTAACCGGAAATTCGGTTATCTGGATTCCAGGTCGGGCCGGATAAAAACCGGCCCAGATGAATAGTCCTAATAGGGGACATTGAAAATGGTGCCCCCCATTTTGACCGATACTTTGTGTGTGTGTTTTTAACTTAACAGTTAAGGAAAGAATATTACTGAATTTATATTTTTTATTTTTAAAAGAAAAAGAAAAATAAAAAAGTGCATTTTCTCGGAATAATGCAAGGCACTATTCTCACCCCCTAGCATTGTCATTTCTTTTATCTCTAAGCCTAATTGAGAGTGATCAACTAGGAGTGTCAAATTGTGTTAATGGGTCGTATTTGTATCATATCAAAATATGTATATTATACTATATAGGTCAATCCTAATCCAACCCATTAAGTTTTTCGTAATAAAATATTAAATTATAACACGATCTATTAACATAACGGGTTGTGTTGTATTAACTCGTTTTAACTTATTAGTCAATATTACAAAATAGGTTAACATGGCACAATATAAATCATTTCAAACTGTTAATGTAAATGGGTTGAATAGGCTCGAAATTAATCTATTTGACCTGATTAAATTTAGTATAATTTTATATAAATGTTAAAATCACAATATCTATAAAAGTTATAAAACTAACTACAAGTCCAAAATTACAATTTAAACAATAAAAATATCAAAATTAAAATTATAACTATTTTACTTTCAGGTAGAAGGGTATAATTGTAACTTTAACTTTCTTAACTTGTCAAAACAGGTTGACCTGTTATCAACCTGTTAAGCAATTGTGTCTTAACTGCTCAACCCATTTTAACTCGAACCCATTAAGACTAAACCCTAATCTGCTATTATCATGTCGTGTTCGTGTTAAATTAATGGATTGTATAACATATTGTCATCCCCATAATCAACATTGGAAATTCAGCCTCTGAAAAATGTGTAATGATGTTCACAAAATATATTTTGTATATTACTTATCATCCCGAAATACCACATGTCATATTTACTTTAATTTTTTTTATAATAAATATATGATGTATAGATGAAAAGTAAAATAATTCAATTAGTTTAATAAGAATAGAATAAAATAAAAAATAATTTTAAAATATATAAAGTGTATGGTGTGGGATGATAAATAACATCCATCTTCTACAAAAATATCCCTCATTTTAAAATATAGTATGTAAAATATTATGAAAAGTTACATGTGTTTATCATTTTTCTTATTACTTATCCAAAATTTTAAAAAAGAACAAAATTCGATCCAATTTATTAATATCACGTCAGTCAACAAATAAGTTAAAAATAATAAAAATTAGGGCATGCTGGGACAGATAGAATTTTTTAAAGATTTTCACGATTTCATTTTTGAACATCACTTAAACAAAAAATATTTTTTAATTTCAAATTTTTAAATTTTTTATCTAATTATTATCAAATCAATTTTTTAAATACAAAAATCAATATATTTTTTTAGCAAATTTTAAAATAAAAATAAAATTTTTACTTTATAATATTTCAACTTTATAATATTTTATTAACATTTTCCAAAAAATACATCTTCCAAAATTCAATAAAACTTCCTCACACAATTCTAGGATAAAGTAAAGTCGCCATTTTTCTTATTTTATTTTATTTTTTTATTTTAGATTTGTAAAGATAGACCCGAGTGAAACATGGGGGTATGTCGTGACAACGAATGTTGTCTTAACGAAGACAATAAAGCGGAGCTAGCAAGGTTAGGCCGCAGCAACTACATTTATTTTGAAAATTATTTTTATCTAATTTTATTTAATTATTATAATTTTTTTAAATTTTTATATAAAATAAAATAAATAATTAAATTTTTTTTTAATTTTAAAATAAAAATTATATTAAAAAAGATATTTTAATAAGATTTTATTTAATTTTTAATTTTAATCTTAATTCAATTCATATCATCCCATTTTAATTTTTATCTATAAAAATAAATGAGATACTTTTTTAAAATTAAATAAAATATTATTAAAATAAATTTTTTATATAAAATTTTAAAAAAATTATAATAATAAAATGAGAATAACAATAGTTTAGTTAACGAAAACAAACGATACCTATCATTCAAGCAACGACAATTCAGAGATTAATAACCCAAAAGAGAGTTGCGAGACAAAAACAAAACGAAAACGATGCCCAGTTTCTGCTATCAGATAGCATTGGGAAGATTGGGACTCGCAATGGCTAAACCCTCCGTTTTCAGAGCCGACCTACAACCCACGGCACCTCATCTCTCCACCGATCCGCCCTCCTCCACTTCTCCCCGCCGCGACATCGTTTTCGTAGTCAACCCTCGAGGTCTCTCTCTCTCTCTCTCTCTCTCTCTCTCTCTCTCTCTCTCTCTATTGCTTTGTTTTCTCCGAAGAATTGCCATTGGTTCGTTAACCCCATTTTTCTTTTCGTTGAGAATTTAAATTTGAAGAGCATTCTGGGTCCTTAACATAAAGTTTCGCAGGTGCGAATGGTAGAACGGGAAAGGAATGGAAGAAATTACTTCCGTATCTAAGGTCCCGCCTCGGTAGAGACTGCAATGTGAGTTTTCTCTCTCTTTGATTGTTTTGTTCATTGACTCGAGTTATAGAGATGTACATACATATTCAAATACGTGCCCACATATCAAGCTTGTTCGATTATGTATTGCAAAATATATTGTGGATTGGGCTGCGCTTATTCTCATCAACTGTAATTTAGAATTTACTATTTGTACACTACGAATATGAGCGCTATTCTGGGATAAGTCACTATGAGATGAATTTCCCATTTATGTAGTTTTATTTGGGATAGGATGATAATGGCCACTTTTCTACTTGATGAGCCTCATTTTTTGTATTTTAGATGAAAGCTATTATATCTTGGTTCTATATCTATCCTGATATTAAGTCATGTTAACAAATATTTTATTCTTTTTCATGTCATATACAGACAAGTGAAAAGAATTACCTTATATTCACAAATAATTTTACCATATCGGGGTGATTTTAGGCACTAGAAGGATATTGAATTTGTTGGTTTTGTAGAATCCCAATGTAGTCTTTTATCTATAAAGTTTATAGTGCACTCATTTTTTCTTTACCTTGAAAATATTAATAGGGAGGGTATTGACGGTATCAATATCTATCCGGTCTGTCAGGGGATATGGTACATCTGTTGCATTTTTTTTACAAATAGTTTGGTTGGCTTGATATTTGCGTTGTTATTTTGTGACGATCTTTATGTATTTTGGCCAGATATGCGAATCCTTGACTTCAGGTCCTTCTCATGCAGTAGACATAACGAGGGAGGTAGGTGCTAGAGGCTGTGCCATTAAGACTTCATTTTAGGGTCTGTACTGAAGGATTGGTCTTGATTAACTCTTCTATTTTCAATCTGCTTGTATGCAGGCCATAAGGGATGGTGCCGATTCTGTGATTGCAGTTGGAGGTGATGGAACTCTCCATGAGGTTTTCCACATTACATCTACTGAAAACTTATTTATTCATGAACCTTTCTGTATAATGTCTTTAAGCAGTACTCATGGCTGCTACTGGATAGATATCTTACTTGGTATTTGCTTATAAACAACTTGATAAGATTAATGAATTTAATAAAGAGATGCGAATTTGCTCATAGAGTATTTCCTTTGTACTAGCAAATGCTTTGGTTGGATATGGACCAATATAAGTTTGTTGTAAAGCTAATTTGAAAAATTTTCTACTGAAATTGTGGATGATAAAAGAGTTGATATTCTGCAATTTAAGATTGGTAATTCAGAATATTATATTTATTTCAAAGTAGATGATGTATTTGATAAATAGAATTCCACCAAACGCTTTGGTTTGCTATAAGCAGGTTGTTAATGGCTTCTTCTGGGATGGAAAACCTATTGCTAATCATGGAGAGCTAGCTCGCTCAACTGCACTTGGTGTAAGTGCCTTGCGCTCATCTTAACTGCAAAAGTCACTCAACAGTAACATGTTAGTGTGATTTTTGTACTGGTTCACATGGACTTTCCAAGAGGAGATATAATTCTAATGTGCATTTGTACAGATCATACCCTTAGGGACTGGATCCGATTTTGCCAGAACATTTGGCTGGTCAGTTCACGTTACTCTTTGCCATTTCTCTCAATTCCGTGTTTCCATCTAAAGGTATGTATTCAAGATCATTGATTAGGATATCTATTTGCATTCGTTGTTCAGGAAAAATGATCCTCATGAAGCCATTGAACGCATAGCTAAAGGTGCTTTAAGTTTTTCTTTGATTCTTCATTACTTCTGTTATGCTTGTGTTGTCTCAAGACTTGAGGAGCTTCATTAGCTGACTGTTCCTCCACTCTTTTTAACTTTTTTCATTTATGCTTTGCTAAGTAAAGGGTTTTATTTATTTATTTCAGGACTGAGATCAAGGATAGATATTGGGGTTATCAGTACAGAAAGTGGAGAATTACATTACTTTATAAATGTTGCTGACATTCATTTGTAAGGCTAATTTTATAGTTTTCAGATTTAGTGTCTAGGCATGCTGATATTGAATATCGCATTACTCTGAGTTGTAAAATTTTTCAGGAGTGCAAAAGCAGGTTTTTATGCCTCTAGATACAAGAGATATGGAAATTTATGCTATGTTCTTGGTGCCTTGCAAGCCTTTATGGGGCACCATAACAAAGACTTAAGAATCAGGGTCAGTGCAACCAAATTTTGTCTAGTGTAGCATTTTTATATTCCTTTTTTCACTTTATTCTTGCAATCATGTAGTTCTGTAGTATTATTATTAGTACTAAAATTTTCTTTGGATGCTGTGATTATAGGTCAATGAGGGTGAGTGGGAAGCATATTCTCAAGTGACGGCCCTTTGCATAGGAAATGCTAAATATTTTGGAGGTGGCATGAAGATTACACCAAATGCTGACCCTTGCAGTGGAAGTTTAGAGGTAGAGCAGTTTTCATGTGAATCTGATCCTTAACTGATTAATATTTGTTTTGAATAATCTAAATTAGGTGCTTTTGCTAGTAACTTTGGATTTTCCAAAAACTTTCTATTCAGGTTGTGATCCTCCAGGACTTCAAGTGGTACGACTTTATCTTTAAACTACACAAGCTTTACCGGGGAACCCATTTATTGGTGAAAAATGTATCTTCAAGAAGGTATATTCTCTTCATAAGTGATAGGTTATACTGTTATTTGTTGTTGTCCAATATGCTCAATATTTGCTGTACTTGGGCTATGCCTATTTCATTGTTAATAAAATATCTTCTTCCTTATAAAAAATATATATATCTCAATATGTGCACCTTTTGTCCCCTGATATTTAGCTATGGTTAAGAATCTGGCTAATTAAGTTACAAATAAACTTGATAATCTTGACCTGAGGGTACTTGATCAATTTAACTTTCATCTCCAACATGACATAAAGTTTGTCACAACTTCCTGCTATTGAGTAAAACTAACGTGTAAATACCGACTTTTATATTGTATTTCTGTTGGCTTGGGTTGGGGGGGGGGGGGGGGG